>CM065388.1:16697500-17105000 GCA_033060915.1 Euryodendron excelsum | reverse complement strand
GACGTGCACGTCCGGTCAGTCGGATTCCTCAGCAGTGGTAAGTCAGGCCCTGCACGCAGTCAGTCGGCGGTATGCAATGATACCTACTCAGTAGACCATGATGATCTGCTAGTAGGCAAGGAGCGAAACATTCCATCGATCACACTATAAATATCCGAACCCTCGAGAGCCAGGTATGGACAACTGACTCCAAGTATATCCTGCTTTCATTTATTCTATTCTTGATTAAGCTCGCTAACTTAATCATCGGAGTGTGATTAGTCCAGTAAGGGTTGACCCATTCTAACTTTACTTCCTTGCAGAGAGTTTAGACTTATCAACGTGGGCTCGAGTGTTTGGCCCAGCCTTCCCAGAAAATCCCACCTACAATTGGCGTCGTTTGTGGGAAGATTTAGCAAAACCATAAGTCTGAAAGACCAAAAAGGAAGAAGAGAGAACCACGATGGGAGAGGTAGCAGAGCCTCCTCCAGTAAAGATTAGACTAACTTGGCGCACTGCCAATCTACACCGGTAGATCGGCACCAAGGAAGAACACTAAGGTTAGAAGTACGGACCCCTGCTGAAAGCCATCAGGAAGCACCGGACGAATTGCGGAGGAATACAGACTATGTCAGGGACAGGAACTTTTGTAGAAACCACCACCAGGACTTTGCCCCATTGCCCTCCAGTGGGCGAGTCCCAAGTGAAGACACACTCCATGCGGTAGAAAGGGAAATTCGGCAGCGCGGCAAAGAGATTGCCTACCTCACTTCCCAAGTTCGGGTCATGAGTGAGGCAATCTCCAGAAGAGATGGGCATGGGAGAGAAAGGTCCCCCAACCACCAGCAGATTGCTAGAAGCAGGGACGATTCAGCGCTGCGAGTAACAGGGAGGTACACTTCTATTACCGGGCATTGTGACAACATGTGAAAAGATCAGCAGAGGGGAAGGAGTGAGACCCCGCCAAACGAAGAGCATGTGGAGGACAATCGGCAGAAAAAAGACTGGGATAAATGGTACAACGAAAAACAGGAAGATAGGAAGCAACAAACTAAGGAGCACATGGCTCACGACCTGGTCAAGAATGCCTTAGACCAAATCACATCCTTGCCATTCACAAAGGAGATTGAGTCCCACCCAATTCCTTGAAAATTCACCCCACCAAAGTTCACTCTATACGAAGGGAAGCCCGACTCGGTTAACCATGTTCGGCATTACAAACAGCTAATGGTAGTATGGTGCGGTAACCAAATGCTGATGTGCCGAATCTTCCCCTCCAGTCTGGGAAGTGTGGCCTTACGATGGTTCGACAAGTTACCATTTAAATCCGTGTCAAACTAGAGGCAACTTGCCGAGCTGTTCACCACTTGTTTCATAGCAAACAGCTTGCAACAAAAGGAGGTTGATTTCTTACTGACCTTGTGAAAAGAAGAAGGGAAAGGATTGCGGGCATACGCACGACGCTACTGGGAGGCTTACAACGAAATTGACGAGTGCAGCGAGCAACTGGCTGTAACTAAGTTCAAAATCGGCCTTCTCAGAGAGCATCGTTTGCAGTAGTCCTTGATGAAGAAACAAGCCCTCACCATACAAGAGTTGATGCTGATAATCAAGCACTATGCACTATTGGATGAAGATATGCCCCAACGAAGTTCGGTAAGGGCTGGCACTGTTGCCGACAAAACAAACAGGAAGGATGCCAAGAAATCCCGACCAGAAGACAACAACCGGGGAAAGAGGGTGAATGAGGGGGTCTACACAGTCGTTAAGGACTCCATTTATAAAATCTTGCCCCAGATCTGTGACAAGCCATTTTTCAAGTGGCCACCAAAGTTAAGAGGGGACCCAGTGACCCGAAATCAGAAGAGATTCTCTTCCTACTACCGTGAGAAGGGACACAAAATGGAACAATGTCGGCATCTCAAAACCCATTTGGAAGATTTGGCCAAGGCTGGCCATCTCAATCAATTCATTGATCGGGACAAGATGAAAAATGAAGTTGAGCAACTGCGGGTGGAAGACACAGACTAGAAGGAGATAGAAGTGAGATTAGTTCGAGTAATCAATGTATTGCATGGTTCGGCTGAATCAAGAATCGTCGACTCACATAGATACCAGGCCGAGATATAAAAGGCTGCACACTTAAGGGAAGTAATGCAGATACAACCACCGAGCAAGAAAGTCAAGGTCGGTGAATTCCGTACGTCCATTACCTTCACCCATGAAAATCTCGTGAGGGTGCAGACCCCACACAATGACGCCTTGGTTGTAACACTGAGAATGGCGGACTGTGAAAAGATTGCTCATTGACCAAGAAGTTCATCCGAAGTCATGTACTACAACTTATTTAAGAAATTGGAACTCAAAGAGTTCGACTTCCAACCATCACTCAACCCACTAGTTGGATTCAGCTCAGATTTGGTTTGGCCCATAGGGAAGGTAACAGTTCTAGTAACTGCCGAAGGAATTATATTGTAAACAGAATTCCTGGTAGTCAACGTGCCCTCCCCCTACAATGCCATCATGGGAGGAACCTGGTTACACCTCATGAAAGGCCATTCCTTCTTCCTACCATCAACTGATCAGATTTTCGATCCCTGGTGGAGAGGGGGAGATAAGGGGAGACCAAGTGGCTGCCAATCAATCTTTCCTAACAGCATACACAACCAAGACGAAGGCTGAGAATGTGCAGATGATGGAGCTGCAGGAAGACACCCTAACCATCGATGATGTGGGATAATCGCCTGAGAACAAAGTCGTGGAGGATCTAAAGAAGATATACATTGATCGGCAAGAAGATAAGTACTTTGCATCGGCACCTCTTTGTCCAAAAGGGAGGAACAATCTTTGATCGAGTTATTGACAAGTTACCTGGAAGTGTTCGCCTGGACCCCTTATGACATGCCGGGGATTGATGCCAATGTTGCTTGTCATCGGCTAAATGTTGACCTAAAGTGCTGATCTGTGGCTTTGGGAGGATGAGTTTCTTGGATGCTTATCGGGGGTACCACCAGATTCCCCTCCACCTTGACGATCAAGAGAAGATGGCCTTCATCATTCCAAGGGGTATCTTTTGCTACAAGGTTATGCCCTTTTGTCTGAAGAACGCCGGGGCCACGTACTAGCAGTTGGTCACAAAGATGTTCAAGAAGCAGCTCGGCAATACCGTCGAGGTCTACATCGGCGATATGGTGGTGAAAAGAAAACTCAACAACTCTCATCAAGAGGATCTAAAAGAGGTACTTCGCATCCTAAAGGAGTACAAAATAAGGCTAAATGCTTCAAAGTGCATCTTCGGAGTCAGCTCGAGCAAATTTATGGGGTTCTTGGTTACATATCGGGGCATTGAGGTGAATCTGCGACAAATCAGTGTAATCCAGAGCATTCAAGCCCCAAAGAATACCAAGGTGGTACAAAAGCTAACTGGAATGGTCGCAGCATTCAACAGGTTCATCAACCAATCATCAGACAGGTGCTGACCATTCTTCCAGCTTCTCAAAAAATGAGAACAGTTCAAATGGACTCCCAAATGTGACCTAGCCCTCAGTGATCTAAAGAAATACTTGACCCAACCACCCTTGCTTTCCACTCCACTTCAGTATGAGGAACTTCATCTACCTCGCGGTGTCGGAGCATGCAATCAGTGCCGTACTACTCAAGCATAAGATCGGCAGTAGTTACTCGTTTACTATGTCAGCAAGACACTTCTCGGGGCAGAGAGTAGATACTTACCCCTCAAAAAATTGGCACTCACACTGGTAGTAGCATCCTGCAAGTTGGTGCACTACTTCAAAGCTCACACTATCAATGTCCTCACAGACCACCAGCTTAAACCTCTTCTCAGAAGGGTTAACTTTTTTGGAAGATTGGCAAAATGGGCCGTAGAATTAGGGGAATTTGATATCAATTTCCAACCCAGATCGGCCGTGAAAGGGCAGGTCCTTGCAAATTTCGTTGCTGAATTCTCTGTTGAATTGCCACCAGATGCTGACCAAGCACCAGCACCTGCCCAACCGTATGATGACCTCGTTCTGGATTTTTGGAAAAAAACTGATCATTGGCAACTCTATGTCGACGGAGCTTCTAATGACCGGAGGGTAGGATCAGGCATAGTACTCATTACACCAGACGGTCTGACCATCGAATAAGCTATCAAGCTCGAGTTCGCTGTCTCCAACAACGAGTCTGAATACGAGGCCTTGCTCACCGAACTATGCCAAGCCATCAAATTCAAAATTCCTGAGATCGTCATTTATTCGGATTCCCTACTTGTTGTCAACCAGATTACGGGAGAATACGCAGCAAGGAATGATAGAATGATGCAGTACCTAGCTAAAGCCAAGGAACTACTTGACAAATTCAATAGTTACAAGCTTCGACAGATCAGTAGGGACAATAACTCCCATGCGAATGCTCTGGTGACATTAGCAACAGCCCTAAAGTTAGGGTAAAAAAGGACAATTAACGTGGAAACTCTGGCCAGGCCAAGTATCTTTCAAGAAGAAGAACAAGCCCTAGCTATAGAACAGATGGGACCATCATGGATGGACCCAATCATCTCCTACCTCGACAAAGATGAACTGCCAGAGGACAAGAACGAAGCTCGGCGAATCAAATACACAGCTCTCAGGTATTAGTTGTCACCAAGCAATGAGCTTTACAGATGTTCCTTCATAGGTCAATACTTGCACTGTGTCCATCCACATAAAGTGTAAGGTGTCCTATTCAAAATCCATGAAGGAATATGTGGAAGCCATGTCGGCGAAAGATCGGTAGCGCACCGAGCTATCTCACAAGGATACTGGTGGCCCTACATGCAGAAAGATGCAGCCCAATACGTTTTTAAGTGTGACAAGTGTCAGAGGTACTCTCCCATCATCCATCAGCCAGCTGAAGATCTCGTAACCATTACCAGTCTGTGGCCTTTCGCTCAGTGTGGACTGGACATAGTCGGGTCTTTGCCCCGAGCTTCGGGCAATACGAGGTTCCTCATCGTGACGACTGACTACTTCACTAAATGGGTAGAGGCGGAGCCTTTGTAAACCATCAAAAAGGTCGATGCTAAAGGGTTTGCATGGAAAAGCATAGTGACAAGGTTTGGGGTCCCTCGTGCCATTGTTTCAGATAACGACACCTAGTTTGATGGCAACATGTTCAGATCATTTTGTGAAGGGCTTGGGATTAAAAACTATTACTCAACACCAGCCTATCCTCAATGCAATGGGCAGGCTGAGATTTCAAACAAAACTATGCTTAGCGGAATTAAAAAACAGCTGGAAAGGGCCAAAGGGAAATGGATGGAAGAGCTACCCAGCGTTCTTTGGTCCTATAGAACAATCCCAAGGAGGTCTACCAGCCAAACCCCATTCTCTTTGGCATACAGGGTGGAAGCGGTCATACCTTTGGAGGTAGGGCTACCAACTATCAGATCGGCACCCTTCAACACAGAGCTCAATGACCAGACGCTGGCAAAGGATCTGGATCTTGCTGAAGGAAAAAAGGAAGCTGCCTTGATCAGACTTACTGAATATCAGCGACAATTAAGACGTTCCTACAACAAACAAGTTCGTTCGAGAAACTTCGCTCCAGGTGACCTAGTCTTACGAAAAGTACTGGGAGCAACTAAGAATGCAACAGATGGCAAACTCAGCCGGCCCTAACTGGGAGGGCCCCTACAGAGTGACATCCTAGGTCGGCCTTGGTACATACCGGTTGGAGACTGTTGAAGAGGGAAGACAGTTGCCTCAACCTTGGAATGCGAACAATTTGAAGAAATTCTAACAATGCAGAGTCCCATATGATGTAACAACTTAACAATTGTGTAAAGCTTTTATGAGATCAATGGAAAACGAAATTGTTCAAACAAATCTACTCTGAGCACTCTAGGATTTCACAAAAACCAAGTGTAAAAACTTGGTTCTGTCCAAGTTGGACAAGTCGGCCAAAGAAGTTCACAAAAACTAAGTGTAAAAACTTGGTCCTATCCAAGTTGGACAGGTCAGCTAATGAAGGTCACAAAAACTAAGTGTCAAAACTTGGTCCTGTCCAAGTTGGACAGATCGGCCAAAGAAGGTTACAAAAAACCAAGTGTAAAAACTTGGTCCTGTCTAAGTTGGACAGGTCGGCTAAAGAAGGTCACAAAAAACCAAGTGTAAAAACGTGGTCCTGTTCAAGTTGGACAGGTCAGCCAAAAAAGGTCACAAAAATCAAGTGTAAAAACTTAGTCCTGTCCAAGTTAGACAGGTCGGCCAAAGAAGGTCACAAAAATCCAAGTGTAAAAACTTAATTCTGTCCAAGTTGGATAGGTCGGCCAAAGAAGGTCACAAAAAATCAAGTATAAAAACTTGGTCCTGTCCAAGTTGGACAGGTCGACCGAAGAAGAAAATCTTACAATATAATAAGAAATGAATTTCAAACAATCAAGCAATTTCATGAGCGAATAATGTCAAGATAAGAGACAAAACAAGCTTTTCATTAAAAGTAAGTAGTGTTGGTTACAAAAACATGTTCAAAAGAAGGAAAAACTACAATCACTATGCCGACTTCTCCCCTGGCTGCACAAATGTCTCCGCCAAGCAATCTGTGGTCTCTTTTACAATCTTAGACTGTTCGGCAGCCGCTTTCTCCTTCTCAGCCTTTTCCCTTTTTGTTGCAGCCTCCAGAGCGAGTTGTCTTTGATACTGGACATTGGCCATCACCTTCTGTGGGTCTATAACGCCATCTTCAGTAGTATTAAAGTAATCCAGGCACAAGCGTCAGATATCGGCGGACTTGTCCACCCTGGCAACATGAAGGGCGCCATTCCAGCGTTGCCAAGAAATGACACGGCTCAGATCTGTCATCTCAATGGCCAGACGACTGGCCCCCCTTTCTTCACCCCTCAGCATTATCTTCTCTTCATTTGCCTTCAACTTGGCCACTTTGGCTTGAAGTGTCTTGACCTCCAATTTTGCCTTGTACAAATCCACGGACTGCACATCAAATTTCTTTTAAGGTCGGTCACCTCCTCGTCTTTCTTCTCATAATCCGCTTACACCATCTTGAGTTCGGCGGATGCTTGTTCGGCCTATTCTTGAAGGTGATTCGTTCCATGTTGGCATCGATCCACTCCACCTTTAAACGGCCGTGCTCCTCTATGAGTTCGTGGTGCTCCTCAGCAATTTTCTGGTGGTGGGTCATCACTTCCAGAGAATTCAGACAACCTTGTTCCAAAAAACAAAAGTTTGTTCTAAAACCAGTATAGGCGAAATCTTTAAACAGATTTAAAAGAAATGCCGACTTACAAGTAAGGAATCATGGAATGCCCCCATGAAGACGCCTGCGTCGCTCACCGCGCCTATTTTGGCAACGTCCTTCCTCGGAAGAACACTCTTCATAACGCTGAAAGCAACTTTGGCCTGGTCGATCATTGAGTCGGCCGTTGTCATAGGGCGCCCCAGAATATCTGGCGTGACTGTGATAACTTCGCCGCTTTGCTCCACCACCCCTTTCCCCCTTGGTTTCTTGGGAGCCAGGGGTAGTGCCGTAACCTCAGGGGCCCTTTTCTTTTGCCGCCGAGTCTCCGGCCTTTTTTGAACAGGAGTGGCTTCCTGCACAGGTGCAGTCACCAGTTCGGCAGATAGAGGATCGACAAAAGTGGTGGCAGCTGCTTTCAGTGGCTTGCTAGCAGCAGCAAACATCCTTTCCCCTAAACTCATATTGTCTTCTTCGTCGGGGGATGGGGTAGACTCTTGGGTTCTGGCTGGAATTCTAACTCGGCGATCTAGAACCATAAGTGGTGATGAACTCGAGGCCGAACTGTTTGACTTCGATCGGGCTTCACATAGTTCTTCGACGACGGGCTCCGATGGAGGAGCAACTGCAATCGTCACCCCAGTAGGGGCATAGGCCCTTTCAATAGCAACGCCGACAAGAATCTCTTCGAAATCTCCTTCAGCACTTTCCTTCACCAATCTCGCAAGGACACTCTGTGGGACACCCGTATTGGCGGTGAAAGTTGAATACCGAAGCAGATAGTTGAGCAAAATGTGCGGGTTTGAGCAACGTGCCTTAGTCTGCCCTCACCAAGGAAGTCCAAAACCTTGTTCAGGTCGGCAAAATTGACAAGCAAGTCACGTGCTTTCGACTGCTTCTCCTTCTTTTCTGCAAAATGCCACAGTCATATTCGGATCTATATCAGAAATTAAACAACACACAGAATAAGAGGTCGGCATCAAACCTATTTCAAGGGGAACTCTAAAGCATCAGAACATCAGTATTTCCTTCTCAGGAACGTTGCCGAACTCCCAGGGCCCGGTTACCCAAACCCTAACGTCGTCAATGCCTTTCTCAGAAGAAGGTAGACAGTTCATTAACTCTCTGGACTTGTTTACAGCCTGGAGGTAAACTTTGAAACTCCCCCCGACCTTACAAAACGAATAACAATAATCCAGTTCGGCGAGCCCTAGGTTCATACCCAGGCGCCGATTAATTTCAAGTATGCCAAAGATGATCCTATAAACGTTCGACGATAACTGGGAGGGCGACACCTTATTTTTTTTATTATAAACTTATGAAGAAGAGGATGAATGGGAAACCTAAGCCCCCCTTCTACGATAGCAATTATAGGAAAGAGCACCCCCTTTTCGGTCTCACCCATACAGTGGTCCTCGGGATCGACTAGCTCTAAACTGATCTCATCTGGGATGTCGAACCTAGCTCTAAAAGCAGCAATGGCTACCAGACCATCTAGCATTCTTCGAAGACGAGATGCTATCAGGGGACAATCGTCGAAGCACAGGAATAGAAACAAAGAGAAGAGCGAAAGATGTGTGGGCTCGAAAACACTTATAGTGGTGGTTGTCAAGACAGGCGATGCACACGCTAAACAGAAAGACTAAGAAAAACCAAGCGCCTTCCACCGGATAGGGCATCACTCTTTTATATACATCAAAGCCGTCGATTGGTGCGCGAGAAAACGGTAGCAATCAGGATGCTCTGCTGAAACATCGCATCTGTCGTCGATTTGATGGCACCCTTTCAATAGGTCTTTTAAAATCCCCACCGTCTGTGTGGCCGGGTAACCATTACAGCCCTTGGCCATTTGGGAAGTCAAAACGACATAAAGGCTGGGGGGCAATTGTGGGGGAATAGCACACGGCCCAACCCGGTGGTGAAGCCCAATCTACACGAATTATAGTTGGGCTGCTTGGCGGTTCGAATCAGAGCTAAGGGATGGTCCGGCCCAAGCTGCCAACCTCTTTCCAACCTTGGCCCAAACCGCGAAAGGCGAGCCTAAACTGCTAGCGGTCTTTGAGCATTAAATGCAGAGTTGACCTGCATTAAATGCGCAAGCGACTCCCCATGCGACGTCGACGTGCACGTCCGGTTAGCCGGATTCCTCAACTGTGGTAAGTCAGGCCCTGCACGCGGTCAGTCAGCGGTGTGCAATGATGCCTACCCAGCAAGCCATGATGATCTACTAGTAAGCAAAGAGCGAAACATTCTATCGATCACACTATAAATATCCAAACCATCGAGAGCTAGGTATGAACAACTGACTCCAAGTATATACCGCTTTCATTTATTCTACTCTTGATTAAGCTCGCTAACTTAATCATCGGAGTGTGATCGGCCCAACAAGGGTCAACCCATTCTAACTTTACTTCCTTACAGAGACTTTGAACTTATCAACGTGGGCTCGAGTGTTAGGCCCAGCCTTCTCGGAAAATCCCACCTACAAGTATATATAGAGAAAGATATTTTTGATTGCATTAATAACGACACTATCATGCAAAACTTTTAAAAGATGAAGACTCATTGTGGTCAATTGTAGATGTATATGTTAGAAACTTATCAATAAATATATTAAGTTTTGTGTTAATCTTGACTCAAAAAATTTACGTAATGTGCTTGTTGTTGATAATGATTTTTTTTTAATTGTAACTCTTAAGGGTGTTGCCCCCCTAATATCTTTCCTGGCTCCGCTATTGGGTGTGACGGGGTGGTTAGCAGTGGAGGCAGGGGGAGGGTAGAGGGTGGTGGCTATAATCTTTATTCCCTTTTGACTCCCATCATTCATCAAATAGATCGTCAAACAAAACCCAACCTTCCTTTCCATCAGTTTGCTCATTGTTGCCTCATCTTTCCTTTTCCGTCTCTCTTAGCATAAATTCTACGCCTACTGTTGACCCACCCATTGATCACCCCATCAACAGCCCTCTATCTTTGAACCAGTTCGACGATGAGTGGTCGGTTGATTTTTGTTAATGGCAATGAGTGGTTCTGGTGGTTTGTAGTGGCAACAATGATGCTTGATGATGATTTATGGGTCATTTTTTTTATTAAATTGCTGATGACAACGAGAGATTCCGATGGTAAGTAGTGGCCACGACCATGGCGATAGTAATGGTAACATGTATTAGAGATGACAATAGTGATGTGGTATTAGGGTTTTCGGGTGGGCCCATTTAGAGAGAGAAGGGGTTTCCAGGCAGGTCCATTTTACCAAAAAATTTAGTTTTTATATCTTTAAATTGGTATAGAAAGTGAAAGGCAATAATGTAATTGAACTATCTTAGTTAACGGTGTTTACTAACTCTGATAAGGGTAGTTAGTGTAGTTATGAATAAGTGAGGAGTATCATCATAAATTTTGTCAAATCTTAGGGGTAGTTAGTGTAATTTTCGCAAAATAAAAATAAATATGGAATAACCCACCCGATCCAATCTGCTCAGCTAGAAGAACCGACCCAATTCAACCAAGGCAACCTAACCGGACTTCACCCGAACTCATAACACCAAAACCCTGCCTCTCTGTTACCTCCGCAACGCTCTATTTTTCTACCCCTGCAGAGCTGAACTCGCAGCCAGTACGTCGACGGCGCCGGCGTCGGTGTGGGTAAGGACGAGGCAAAACCTTCTTTCTCTCTATCTACGTACATGTGCATCTACATATATATCCGTTATATTATTCTCAGTGCTTATGCTTCTTGTTATGTTATCCTAGTGAAGGTTTCGCACCAACTGTTTGTTATAAAGTGTCTATGAATCTTGGAATCTGTTTTCAAAGTTGGAATAATTCTAGTGGTATATATTAGCTAATGAGTACTAGTTGGTTTAGTGTATTTTGTAGTGAATCATACTTTATATGAGCATGGGCTGTGGGGGTGTTGGGTTTGGGGGGAGAGAGTTGTGGTTGTGATCATTATGTGCAGATTAATTCATAAGGTGCTGCTTAGAGGAATATGTGGCTTCATGGTCTGCTTAGCTGAGATTTTTTGTTTATTTATTTATTTTTATCATGGGTATCATCTTGGAGCATTTGGTACTTTGTTAATCGATCTTGATCTGATAATTTACTATGATAGCTATTAGGATTGGGATACTCAAGCTTTGTCGTAATCACGAAATTTCAACCAGGGTGGGTTTTGTTTTTCTTTTCACCATGCCTGTTCCACATTTTGTATTTATCGACTTACATTTGTCGGTTATTACCACTGTGTGCTTTTGCCGTGATGGATTTGAAATAATGCTAGGTAAATGCCAAGCTTTTGCAGGGACATCAAAACAGTAGGGTGTGTTTTGAACATTGGGTTCATGTTCGATCTCAATAACCTTAACTTTGTTGGGGATATTCAGATTACCACAAATTGACAAAATGCCACGAAAGCCATCAAGGCACCGCCAATTATCAAAACCTCAGCCTTTCACGTTCTCCCAATTTGCTCGTTCAGTAGCTCGAGTGGCCTCGGCTTACAAAGTCAAGCACCAGATCCAGAACTCCAAGCATCGGAGAAAATTTTCCCGTAATTCTGCAGGTAGCATAATGTTTGGTAAACTCTTCCGAGATCACTTTACTCTCCTACCATTTGCACGAATCTTCTTGGTTTTATTTTTTGGAATGATCATGCTGCAAACATTCTAATAATTGTTGTGGAGTTGCACTCTTCAAAACAGTTTCTTATAGAATGCATAAATTCAAATCCCTAGGTGGTAGATTTGGATATCAAGCTTCAGAAGATAAGAATGAACAGTCTGAATCATCTGATGAAGAAGAGTTTGAAGTAAGCATTCATTGTTTGCTGGTATTCAGCATAAATATAACCACATTTATATGCTTGTTTTTTTTTTTTTTAATCATTCTTGTTTATTTGATATTTACTCCGTTGTTCTTACGGAAATCTATTATGTCTTTCTGAAGGGAGTTGTTCAAGCAGATTTTGCTTTCTTTGATCCCAAACCTGATGACTTCCATGGAGTGAAGGTCCTGCTGCAGACATACCTGGACGATAAGCAATGGGATCTGAGTGGTTTTGTCGACCTAATTTTGGGGCAAACCACAGTAGGGACAGTTGTTAAAATAGAGGGAGATGAAGATGATACACCTTATTCTGTCGTTACTGCTCTTAACTTGGGAAGATATAAGGCAAGCAACAGACTTTTTCAAAATCCAACTATTAGTGCTGCTTTGTTGCTTGACATTGTCTTTACAAATTGTTGCAATGGCCAGCACGTGCCACATCAGGGTTGGAAGGACGCTCCCCATTATTTTATAGAAAGGCGGGTGGAAAGTTAACCCATCAACTAAACGATAGCAACTCTTCCCATCCTCTTCTAGCTTGATGTGGTGATATATGGTCAATGCTAGGCTTGTCCCTGGAACAGCTATTTGTTGGATCCTGTTTGTACTAGTTCAATAACACATTTTTTTGGTTGTTGTTCTGACCAGGATTATAAAAGTATTAAGGAACTTAAAGAGTTCTTGCTCAAACTATGCAAGGAGAAGGATGTACTAGATCACTTGAGATCGTTTTTTGGAAAGCAAGCACAAAATGTGGGGCTCTTGGTCTCTCAGCGTGTTGTCAATCTTCCTCCCCAGCTTTTGCCACCTCTTTATGATGCCCTCTTTGATGAAGTCTCGTGGGCTACAGAAGATGAGGTTAGATGACAAAACTCTGTGAGATGGGTGAGCTTGACAGATACCTTGTATACTTGACACAACTTTCACTAGAAAGCTTATGTACCATTCTTCCACGTTTTGAAGCCGACAAAGGAGCTCAGGCAGTCCTTCTGCTTTAAGTACTATCTATTGGTCACTAGACTCTATGAGGTACTTGTGTAGTTTTTTTTTTTATCTTTCCATTTTGATGTATAATTGGTTCCTTTATGGCCTAAAGTCAGCTTAAAATTTTTTTTTTCTCATTTCTTTCTTTGGGTTTCTGATGTGAACCTACAGCTTAAAAATGCTGGGCAGAAAGAGGGGGCAAGTGATAGTACTGAGGAAGCTATAATATACATTAAGCCAGAAGATGAAATTTTTCAGCAGGTACCAATCTTTTGATAAATGGAACTTTTACCATGTATCATGTCCCATGTCCATGCTTAGTTTCCTGATTATTTCTCTAAATTCATGTCAGCTCAGTTCATGGTCCTTTAGGTTTCCATTGCGCACTCAGCAGCTTTCAACTCATGAGGTAAATGGCAGTGCTCTCAGCTTGTGATGTCTTGTGATTGTATGATTGAACTTAGGCACCCCATGCTACAGTTGCAATTTTTTTTCTCTGGCTGAAAATGTTCTTGGAAGTTCTGCTTTGTATAATATCCGTTCTTTGTGTCACTAATTTGATGTATGATGAATCAAACTAGACAGTTCTCTATGACTTCTGGTTTTTTTTTTCTTTATTATTTTTCCTTTGATCTTTTATTTTTCTTTTAATTTTAACAATAGCTTTTTTCTTTTGGTTGGGTGGGTGGGGAAGGGGTTGGGTGTATTGGGCTACATAGATGTTGTGTGTTTCGAATGGTGCTACTGCTATATGTCTTCGTATTTCCTCTCTAGATGTTTTGAATAAGATACACCTATTGGTTTCTTGTTAAAATGTTACTCTCACTTTGACTCTTGTTTTTTTATTTGGGAAAAGGGGGAACCAAGTAATTGATGCAACTAAAGAGCAGAAAACAAAATTATGAGAGAATGAGTTGCTTACTGTGGCCTTTTCTCGCTGTGAAACTCGTCATGTTTGCTTTGTGGTTTTGTATATATATATTTTTTAATCATTTCCTGTTCCCAACACACAGTTTTTTTTCTTGATTGGTGCTATGGAAGTTGCTGTGCTTTTATAGGATGGAACACTATAATTTATTGCTTGTTTCGTGCCTTTATTCTTTTGACTCGTGGCTTTTATAACACGATTAATGTGTCTTTCTTCTTTGGTTAACTTCTATTGCAGCTAAGAAATTACCGGCTAGCGGGTTTAGTCATGGCTTTAGAATCAGAAAAAGTTCATACATTCCGACAACAGTTGCATTCTTTGATAGCTGAGTCATGATGCGATAAAAAGGTGCATATAGTCAATCTGTTTTTCATCTGACATTTCTGTGATAATTTGTTAATTCCAGCTCATCATCATCTTTTCAATCGCACTTGTATTTTGCAGGTATAAGAATTTCAACATTTGATACACACTTCGTTTGTACTACTGACACAGGTGGATTCGTCTGATTCAGAGCCTGACTGATCTTCACAGGTCTTTCAGTAGTGGTCATCAAGTACGTGCGTAATTTGTAGTGGACATGTGTGCGTAAGTTGCTGTAAAGGCTTGAGAATTATTTGAATAGGCTTGAGAATCGTTTGGATAGGCTGAATGCCAGAAATTTTGTTTTCTCCATCTTCTTGTACTCAAGGAGCATTGCTGTATGATAACTTCTTCTTTCTTCTTCTTTGGAGAAGTTGCTATAAAAAAAAAAAAAAAAAAATTATTCTATAGTATGTGGAAGATAAATTAGTAAATAATGCTATGCTTGGATATCAGGTTTATAAAAAAAAAAAAGAAATTATATATATTTATTCCTTGTGAGTAGCCAAACAAAAAAAATGTATTTTTTGGACAAATAGATTTACGTTTTCTTCTGCTTTCCTAACCCAACGAAAAAAATAAAAAAATGTAGCTTCTTTTATTTCATTCTCTTTTTATATATATATATATATATATATTCTTTTTCTCCACAAATGCAAGGTCGAAAGATAGGGTAAGGGTTTCGCAGGAAATCAAAGCTTCCCTGTGGTAAAGTCTCCTCCATCCAGGATGAAGTTTCTAGTCAAATCCGTGGGGAGGTACTTCAATATTGGAGTTGATTGAGCTCTCATAGTTTCTATTTAGATTCACAAACTTCATTTTTTGTCCCAAGACTCACAATTGGATCTACCAAAAATATAAGGAAAAAGAGAAGTCCAAAAAATATTGTTTAGAATGTGAAACGCTCTTGCTTAAAAGAAAGTTGAAGTTAGTCTCCACATGTTAGCACGCATACATCATATGCAAGTAAGAATATAAAAATCCAATCACATGAATAATTGAAAACTTCAATGCTTAATTAGTTGCAAGTGATCTATTTTTATTTCTAGTTAGCCATTGTAATTCTTCTTCTTGTCCTCCATTGTCATTGGATATTCTTTCAAGCTTTTTTTTTTTTTTTAAACTTCTTTTAACATAGAGGCTAGTATTTCTAACATTGCATTTCCTTCTAGTTCAATTTCAGTAAATTGCAATCTAACAACATCTAATAGCTTTCCTGTGCCTAAAAAGTATAATCAAAGGAACATGAATGCCCATTATTTTTTGCAAAACTCGGGATAAAGATGTCAAAGATGCATGTGTTTGTTCCAACAAGATTAGTTAAAAACATCGTGCTATGTCATTATCACGTGAAGAAGCTTAAAGAGAAAATAATCAATGATAACCTAATGATGGAAGCATAATTGTCCAGTTCCCATAATTACGCGTAATCCAGGCACATTTTATGCATCGAAACTGCACCTGCACAAAACTACAAAGAAAGCGGGTATACTGAGAAGAAATGGGAATTTTTTTTTTCCTCTGTTGGGCAACAATTTATAGTGAAGATTATGTAATTATTGTGATCTTGAAAAAAGGAATTTTCATCAAAATCATGATACACTAATCTTTTGTTTTCTGGGTTGAAGGGTGACCACGGAAAGGTTACACCATGGTTCTAGCTTTCATCTTGGATCCAGGTCCCAATTTCATCGGCAGCTTGACAACCCAATGAACCTGAATTGTCTGTGAAAGATAGGCTGTAGCTAGCCAACTTGGCTTTATATACTCCCAGAGGCCCATTAGCCTTACTGAGTCTAAACTCCCAAAACCAAGGTGGTCACCCTTTGGCAAGTGTGACAACAAAATAAATTCAAAACCAAAAAACGAAAAGAAAAACAAAGATAAAGAATATATTTTATCAGAAAGGTGAGAGGAAAGACTGTAAGCTCTCACCATTGGATTTGATTAGTGTATGGTAATGTTGGTAGATATAACATTACGGTAGTTATATTTTACTTTCTTGTGATTGGAGCAAAAATCACATAACCCCTATATAATTTGGACTTAACTATAAAATGGATGAAAACTGAACACAATTTATAACTTCCGTCCATTTTACAACTTTCATCCATTTTACAATGGGGGTTATGAGCTCATAAATTAACGTGGTTCTATCATAGGCTATTTTCTCATTTCATCTCTACAGATTATAACATCAAAAACATAATTTTACTTTATTATGTTAAAATAAAGGGTTATCATTTCTAGGGTTATCTTTGTCATTTTACTAAATCTGTCAGAATTTTATCTATTTGCAGATAAGTCCAAACTCTAAGAGAATTATGAGTTTACTTTTGAACTATAAAGTGGTCATTTGATTTTTGTTTAAATTACAAGGGATGAAGTGTAATTACCCTTATAATATTTAAGAAATCTGTAAAATAGAATGATTATACATGTGTATATATATACAGGGGCAGATCCAGAACTTTGTTCAGTATGGGCATAACTTAAATAGAATCGCTTGTACATGAAATTGTTTCCTAGCTAACACTTTCTTTTTGTGGATAAATAAAGAGGTGATTATATTAAATACGTTGAAAACGAGACACCGCCTCTATACAAAAGTTGTATACAAAAAATTATACAATTATGAAGAATCTTAATTTAGATTTTACTTGCTACATTTCAAAATTTTGAGAAGAAATTTTGGGATTTGAGTAACCAAACGTCTATGGATACAATTAAAAAGATGGATACAAAAGATTTACGGATTTGAGTCTTTTTTTTTTGAACTTTTAAAATAGTAATAGATAGTAGTTAAATAAATAAAATATTAAATATGTAAGAGCATTTTAATTTAATATTAGAATAGAGAGTTAAAAATTGAGATTGTACTGTTTATTTGGTCAAATAATATAGAATTAACGATATACATATTTTTTACTGCAAATTTAGTGAAGGCAAATGAAAGTATAATAAATTAAAAGAGGAACAAATGTAAGTTTAGTAAATTCAATGTGGGTAACATATACATTTGTAACCTAGAATCAAATAAAAGCACATAAATTTTTTGAAAAAATAGTAAACATTACTAAGTCAATGGGCTGCTAAGCCCTCGCTACATTCGGCCCTGTATATACATGCAGGTATATGTATATATATATATATGTGTGTGTGTGTGTGGTAATTCACGTAGGGGAATCCAAGGAAGAAGAAGGTTCCTTGCACATGTAAGAATTATATATGTATGGTTTGCCTGCATGTATGCTCAGTAGGAGAAGGGGGTCCATAATCACATGCAGAGCCATGTGGGGGTTGTTTAAGGATAAACAAAACACTGCAACAAAAAACTGCTCACCGCCCATTTTTTTGCCCCTCTCCTATGGGAGGATCTGTTTTTTTTTCTTGCTGGTATAATAAAGTTTAAGAAAAGGGGAGGCTACCCGTTTTAATACATGCTATCAGTTTTAATAAGAGTTACAGTCAGATTTACAAATTACCTACTAAGAAAAATTGCTAGTAGTGAGTCGAATCTAAGCATTGTAAGTAAGTGTCTGATCTTTACCAACTCAACCAATTCTCGTTGACTCAGGGCAGATATGCTTTTAAAGACATTGAAGGTAGCCTTGCTTGCTAACCTTACTACAGTACCCAAAATTAATGCCACAGTTTTTAACCTTTTTCTAGCTCTCAATGATGTGTGTGAAGTATAGTTGTCAGGAAACTTATTTGAGAGGAAAAAACACGTTTATACGACATTGAGTTTTCGGTACCAGTATGAAACTCGTTTCAATTTTTAGAAAACGTTCCGAAAATCTAGGGGAAACTTTTTAGAAACTTCCGAGAAATGTTTTGAAAACTCTTGAGAATACTTGACAAAAACTCTTGAGAAACTTGAAATATTAATTTTATAATTTTTGTTTCTATTAAGTTCTAACTAGGTTTCTATAAAATTATTCATGTAAGTTTTTATTAAATTTTCCAAAGGTCTCTCTTAAGCTTCTTAACGTTTTATTTGAAATCCAATTTTCGATAGAAGAAGTAAAGGAAAAGAAAAATGTAAGAGAAAAGAGAAAAAAAATACTATTTCATTTTTGTTTACTTTTCCCTCATATTTTTCTTTTCGTTTACTTTTCTCACCGAAAATCTAAATTCGAAAACGAAGCTTAACGGTTTCCACTAAGTCTCTTAAAGTTCTGTTTTGAGTTTCACAAAAATTTCTTAATAAGATTCGTATAAGTTTTTTTAATCATTTTCCGTTTCTTACATCCTTTTACATTTCTTGACTGTATTTCTTACTTTCGTTTTCGTAACATTTTTTTGTTTCTCATGTCGGTAACTATTGTCTAAAGACTCTAAAAAGCAATGGAAACAAGGTCACATGACGAAGCACAAGCTAGGCTAGGGGATTTGTACTCACTGTGCTGTGTATCTAGTCCCCAGGTATTGACCATAGTATATAACTATATATTATCTTCTTCCAAGTTTTTGCACAAAGTGCTGTAATACAAATTCAAGTACATTATCAGGTGATATACCCTAGGAAATCCTTAAAAAAATGTACCGTACCCAAAAAATGAAAATCACTAATGATAAACTTAGTAAGCAAGATAATTGACTAACCCGATTTTATCTCAAGAAAAAAAATGCCTGGCGCACTAAAAGTATTTATATGTCATTGTAACAATAATGCTGTCGCGGATTCAACAGTTGCATCTCAAGGCATTCAACATTCCTTTTTTACGCGTCCTTTGAATTTTTTTTTAAGAGTGATGCTATATAATTAAAGATAATATAGAAGAATGTAGTTGAATAAAAATCTTTTACTTTATAACAAAATGATTATTATAATGACTTTTAATTACAAAAATATCATTATGACATTATTTTAGTAAGATTTTTTGTATACATTTTTTTTGGTTGAATAGTATTTTCCATATTTGATTGTGCTCTTTGTTAGATGGTTTCTAAGTTTGGTTTTGTCTTGGGTCATTTAGCATGTGGGTTGTGTTGTTATGAGGTTAGGTTTCTTGATTGACTTTGAAGTTTCGCATGTTTGTTTTTCTTCCGTCTTTATCTTTTCAAACTATGTATTGTACTTCTTGTTTCAATGATGAAATGAAGTTCTTTATCTCGGCGCAAAAAAAGAAAAAGCGTTTATGTCGAAAAAAGTATAGTATTTTATTAGAAGTCTCTCAATTAGTAAAGAATTTATATTATTAATGTAATAAAACACTATATATCATAATTTAACATAAATAAATATTAAATAATTTGTACTACTTAACTACTGGATCTCTTTTTTTTTTTTTTTTTGATTAACTCAAAAAGATCAGAATAATTGGTGAATAAAAAACTGTCGTAACAATGTGACAATGTCCTTTTCAGGATAGATGAAAACCTTGGAATGAAGTAGATTTAGATATACTCAACACCATAATATATGATACAGGTTAGTTATACTTTATTACCCTTCTATACATAACCTTTTCTAGTCAGTACAATCTACGTTGTCCATTAGTAATAATCTACGGAGGTTTTTTTTTTTTTTCCTAAATGAAAAATCTAATCACATGCCCTCGTTTTATAGGGCATAGCACTTTCTCATTCACTTCCATGAAATTTATAGTGTTTTAAGCTTATTATTATTTTTTTATTTTGTTTATTTCTCCCAATGGAAATCTTGCAAGGATAGAAACCAGCATGGGTGACGGAGAGATCAAGTGAGGCCCCTCTCTTTATTGCTTTTCTGAGAAACGAAATAATTGAGTCCAAGTGCCTTTTTGTTGGTGTTGTCCAATCAAATAGCTAGCATGGGCACACTATTTTTTCTTATCTTTGTTTTGTTAGTGCGCAATGGCTTGGTGGATCAAACTTCACTACTATCCTCAACTTGTGTACAATTCAAACATGTTCTACTGAAAGATTACAAATCTACTTCAAATTGGAACTTTATGAGATAAATTGAGAACATCACTCCAAAATTTTCTTATCAAGTCACAATGCTTGTGGGGATTATACGGTCCAATGCCACATGTTAAATATTGAAGTGGCTAAGGTACATGTGACATACAAAATGGTTGAAGCCTTTAATTTAACTTAGGACCTAGAGAGTATGAATCATGGTGCAACCATAAGATTGCTGGACTTGGGCATTACAGATTTGAATTATAAAAAATTATGTTCGAATAGAAAGGTAAGGTTGTATACATCTGACTTTCACTAAATTTTGTAGTGACGAGAGTCACCCACTCTCACCGCCTTCTTACTAAATGGTTTGTGAAATTCATCATGGCAAAAACATTGCATCCTTGATGCACCATATAAATCAGATAGTTTCAATGGCTGGTGTCAATCATCACACATGATTTTCCTGTTGACAAACTCTATTACCAAATGTTCTCGTTCATGCAATATATGAAATTTATATGGTTCTTGTGGATGGTGATTATGTACCTACTCTAAAAAATAATTAGTCGCAGACTTAAACTGTGGACACGTTGTAGCAGAAAATAAAAGGCCGGTTCTAGCTTGCCATGTACAATGAACCCTAACAGGACTTGGTCCATAACCTGAGATTGAAAAAGCTGATAAACTAAGCTAAATGCTGAGCACTTGATTACAATTCATATCATTGTTATTTCAAATGATTTTTCCAATGTAACATAAAATAATATCTAAAAATATGCTTAGATCAGAGTACTTATTTATATATATTTATTATTATTGTGTGGTGTAGTGTATGTCCTGTTGACATCCTTAAGCCGGCATGGACTCTAGAGGAACAATAATAAAATCCAACGTTTTGAAAAGAAAATTATCAAGTCTAATTCACTGCTCAAAATTATTTGTTACGATATGTCCAAAGCCGCTCGTGCACAAAATCGGCAGATTGATTCTCTATCCGTATCCAAACATAGCGTAAATGCGATTCATGCTGATCTATTTCGACATTAACATTATTGTTACTAATGATTTTAGCTGAGCTATCATTTTTAATATACTAATGAAGAACACTTGCTTAAGGATGTTGAGACTGTGGGACATACACTAATCATGGTACATATATTAATCCATATTTCAACATCGTGTATGAGATTGATAGGGACATGGTTTCTATCTTCAAGGCTTGGATGTTGTGGTACAAGGATACAAATATGGAACAAATTATTATAAAAGCTAATGATTGTTTACTATTATTTATGAGGATTTGTGGTGAATGCTTCGTCCTTTTGATCCTCTGGCTGGAGTTTCATGATATGATTGATTAGCTAATTGTCAAAATTTAATGTTGGCCCATTAAAACTATATAAACCACCCCTCATAATCTTATTGAGAGAAAAATAGAACCTTTCGTTGTGATATGCTAAGATTGAGCAGTGATCATGAATTACGATCAGTCTAATTCTCGCCACCGTATATAGAATGTCAAGAGATAATTATTTTGTACCGACCTGAATGCACACTATAGTTTTTAGCTTGTTTTCTTGCTATCATGCATTTGCCTACAAATATTAAATAGTTATAAGCTTCTAACATGCAAAGTTGAATTATTTTTTGGTCATGGGTTTCTCAATGCGCTTGTCTAACTGTCTAAAGCTTGTTTAAATTGCCTAATGTATATGTAAAATTTTTCAACATATCTTTGCCAAAAGAATAAAAATGAAAAGGGTCTAAAGACGATTAATTAGTGCCAATCTTCACTTATTTGCAAGCAACGGGAGTCCTAAAACTCAAAATCTCTATTCTCATGCAATAGGTCTGAAACTTTTACCATTGTACCAACATTTGGATTTTTTTTTTCCATATAATTCGGTTGGGAAAAAGGATATAGCGATCAATTACCAAAAAAATAGAAATTAAAAGGCAATAAAAATTGCTTCCTAGCTAGTTTATTTACATGCTTTCATTAAATTTTATACCCTCTTCTAATTTTGTTTGCTCATTATCTTCATACATGAGAATAAGATTATGACTCTCATCGAATCCTGTAATGGTACGAGCCTTGAGCACTTGACTGTCTTTCATTCTAGTACTTTTTTCTCTAAAAGATATATCAATCCATATTTAAATTTACTTCGTCCTCAACATTTTTGCTCAACTAGTGCTCTGAGTTTGAGCTCAACTTGATAAACTTTCTAAAATTTATCTGATTCATTTAGACTTATCATGGGTTCCAAACAAAGATCCTGCAACTTCCTCATGGAGAGGAGTGGTGATCCGAAACTTTGCCTCATAATAAGAATTAATTAAGCTTACAAAAAGTACATGCAATATTAAAGAATTTCCTTTTCAGATGATAGAATAACTTTCCGTTGGATTAATTTCTGTCTACATTTTTTTTTTGCATCCATTTGTATATGTTGGCATAAGGAGAAGTAAGCTGGGCCAGAAATTCATAGAATTAGTCAAAATCCTAGAATTTTAGGTGGTCTAACAGATCTATGCGGTTCTTGATTTTCCATTGTTATCAGCTGATCAGAGAAAGTTACACGTTAAAAGTTAGAACTTTTTTTAAAGACTTGCAAAACAGACAGATTAAAAAAGTGTAGATATATTTATCTGATACATCTGATTCTAATGTTTCCCACAAAGATGGCCTACCTACCCACACGTGGCTCCAAAATGTCTGGTACTGATAAGATGATGGTTTTTAGAGTATCGCGTTAATCTGGTTCGTTCTCTTATTCAGTGGCGAAACTGAGTACAAGGTGAGGGGTGCCATGACAGCTTCCAGATTTTGAGCAACCCCCAGTATGTATACGTATTTATATGTAATATCATAGTAAAAATTTATTATATCGGTATCCCATAAGTTAAAAACCCTACTTAAAGGCATTATCTAACAAAATATTAAAATTATTTCTATATTTTGCTGAAAATGAATAAAAGATGGTTTTATTTTTCATATAAAATTTTAATCTTACATTCTAATATATTTTTTTTATGCTTGAACTTAGAACATATACTAAAATTTTTTAAATATAATAATTATATTAATAAATAAAAATTTGTGATTCAAAATTTTGACACATCTCAAAACAAAGTTCTAGTTCTGCCAGTGCTCTTATTATGTAATGACATTCTTATTAGATGAATCCCAAACACACACCGCTCACTTTATGACTCACTTAACAAAAGAATGGCCCGTTGCGTTATGGGAGGAACCTGCTCATTATAAAAGGATAAAGCAAAGCCAGGTTTTGGATCCCAAAAAATAATAACAGGATAAAGCAAAGCCAGGTTTTGGATCCCAAAAAATAATAACAGCATGTGTGGAACTTCGAGGAGGAAAGAAAAGTAAGGGAAATCTTTTACTGTTTTCTCCTGTTTAATTCTATCTATAAGAAAAGAGAAAAAAAAGTAGGGAAAAAAAAAATTCTCTCTCTCTCTTTTTTTTCTCTTATTTTTTTTATTATATTTTTTTGACAAAACTAAACAAAAAGGTTGGTTAAACTTTTTTCGTCCCCTTTTTCTTTTCCTTCCGGTCTCAGAGTTCTAAATAGGCTGTGATGTGAACGAAAAAAGAAAAAGGAAGCAAAGACTGTCTGAGCGTGCAGTAATGTATATTAGTCAACAAAAATGCTAGCGTTAAATATGCTTGACCAACAAGCGCCGGATAGTTGACACATCACGCATAGCGCACCAACCTGACGCTAGACTTGCTCATTAGTCAAAGGAGAGGACTCAGACGAGGGTTGTTCTCGTCAATACATGCACGCATGTGCAGCCTTACTTTTCTATAAAACGGTTAAATACACAGAGAGAGAGAGAGACAGAGAGAGAGAGAGAGGGAGGGGTGAGGTTATCATGCGCGCTTCGCATAGAACTATTATATATATACATATACATACATATATATGTATGTATAAATGTGTTTCTCTAATGATTCTCCTTCCTTTCCAGTTTTTAGGCTATGTTTGTGTGTGGGATAAGCAAATAGAGACATGGACGGAACTTAAAATTTTATTTGGAGGGAATCAAGGTAAAAAAATTTAAATTTTGCTAAGAGACTAAAGTAAAAATTCTTGAATTTTGAAAGGTTAAAACAAATTTTCTTTAATTTTAAGAGGTCAATACACACGATTTTTCTCATAAATACTCAAAATCTAAAATGTTTTAATAGAACTTTATCAAAGTAGAGGGCCAATACACATTATTTTTATTATAAATACTCAAAATTTATAGAATTTTAATGAAGTTTTATCAAAATAGGTGGGGCCATAGGCCCTCACTGCTTACACTTAGGTTTGTCCCTGAATAAAGGATAAGTAATACTATAAAATAAGAAAAGTGATGATAAATGATATGTAATACCAAGATTTGATAGAGAATGAGATAGCTAATATATTATTATTATACTATCATATTATTTATTCAAAATTAATATTAATAGTATATTATATAGTAATATACTTATATAATATTATATTAACCTATTATAACAGTAACAGAAGGATAAAAATGAAATTTCTATCTAATTTGAAGGGAGGGAATATGTATTACCATCTCTCTTATGGTATTACATATTCCTTATTTTGGAGGATTTCATCTCTAGAGAAATAGGTAATATGATACTTTTTTTTATTGCCAAACACAAGTTTTATGAGACCCACAAGATATCATTTTCAATCCTCACTCTTTATTCCTTAAACAAACAAGACCTTAAAGTTTAGATGGATCATGGATGGAGAAACCTTCAATTGACTCTCTCCTTAGATTGTAGAATCTAGACTATAGTTACTGAAAAACTCATTTTGATGTACGAAACTCATTTGGAAATTTTGAAAAAGCTTTTAAGAAACATGGGGAAAGTATTTGAGAAAATCTTGAGAAATTTTTAGGATACTTAACGAAAACTTGAAAAAAAATTTAGAGGAAACGTTTTATAAACTTGAAATATTAATTTTTATGTATATTTTTTTTCTTAAATTCTAATTAAGTATCTATGAAATATTCATGTAGATTTGTACTAAGTTTTTCAAAGGTCTTCACTAAATTTTTTAAAGGTCCGCTTTGAGTTTCGAGAAAGTTTCCGAATAAAATTCTTATTAAAATTTTCAATTATTTCTTGGTTTTCGTTTTTTCCTATATTTTTTAACCACATTTTTTGCTTTTGTTTTTTCTAATATTTTTTGCTTTTATTTTTCATTTTAATAACTATAGCCTAGACATGGGAGTGGACGAAAGTGTATACTATTAACACTCACTCACATCCATACAAATGGAAATATATATACATATACATATAGGGGAGAACCCTGAATTTTGTTTTGGATATCAAACCTTAAGAGCATAAATTTTTATTTATTGATATAATAATTATATTTATTTATTTTTTTTTGTAAATTAGAAGCCCAGTAACCGTTAATTTTATTGGGTTGGACATATAAGAAAAAAAAAATGAATTTAACTCATATTTCACTATATAAAAATTTTGATATTTTATTGATAGTACGTTTGGTGAAGCATAATTTGAGGTTTTTTCAAGTTGATTTTTTTTATTTTTAAATTTTATTAGCTAAGATAAGAGAAAAACAAAAAAGGCAAAGTAAGCTTTTTTTGCTTAAAAGCCAAAAAAACAAACCTAAAAAAGCATGACAAAAAACTGTACTAAATGAATACTGAGTTAGAACTTTAAAGAGGGTTTTAAATTGTGGGTGCTGGTAAAATAGATTTTTAGTAAATAACTTTTAAAACTTATAACTAACATTATTAAAGTTTACTTTTTTGTTAAGTGAGAGTTATTCTATAAAAAAGACGCTACAATTTTATTAAAGCTTCTTTCAGTTAGAACTATGTTTCCAAGTGGAGTGAAGTATAATAATTGGCATTTGATTCTACCCAGCTTGCCAAATACCAGTATGTAAAATTAATATCAAAGTCTTTTAGTTACACATTTCTAATCAAAAGCTATTAAGCTGTGTTTGAACTTAGGATTTTTAGAGGTGAACGAAAAAATAAAATAAAATAAAAATTACTTGTCATTTTGTTTTGAGTATCCAAATAAAAAAATAAAATTTTTGAGTAGTGCCCATTCATTTTCTTCTCAGTTTCTTAAGCAAGCCAAACAAAACTAAATAATTTAGCTTCTTTCAATTTTATTTTCCTTTTTTTTCTATTTTATTCTCTCTCCGCTCAATAAAGTTGAGAACCCCAACAAAGCATAAAGGTTTTGAAGAACATAACAAGTTAGATTATGATATCTGAAAGAGCTTGAACTCTACTTTCATTTCATTTTCCCGCTTGTTACTTAGTACTGTATTTGAATCTGAAATTTTTTGAGGAAAAAAAAGAAGAAGAAGATGTTTATCACTAACAAAGGTAAAGGGAGTGAGAGAACATAATTTTCTCACTTATTTTTTTTTATTTTCTTTTACTCACTAATTTTTCTTACAACCAAACAACTAGAGTAATTTGATTTGTCATTTTTTTTTCTTTTCCTCAATAAATTTAGAATTCAAATACAGCATTAAAAAAAAAGGAAACTAATATAAATGTTGAATTTTGTTTAAAAAAGCATGTCAGGTTCATAGTTGCTGAAATGGAAAACGGAAGCGAGAGACGTTATGGAAAACGGAAGTGGGAAACACGACTAAAAAATATAAGGGGAAACGGGAAGCGGAAAACGATTAAGAAACTTACTAGGAAACTTGTCCAAAACTCAGAGGAGACTTTACCTTTGGAAAACTTCGTAGAAATATTGGGAAAACTTAGTAGAGACATTTAGGAAATTTAGTGGAAATCTATGCAAATAATTTCATAGATACTTAGTTAGAACTTAAGGGAAAAAATGTATAAAAATTAACATTTTACGTTTTCGAAGCGATTCCCAAGAGTTTCTCAAGAATTTTCGTTAAGTATCTAAAGAGTTTTGTATAAGTTTTCGAAACGTTTCTAAGAAATTTCTGAAACGTTTCTATCGCGTTTTCGAAACGTTTCCCTAAAATTTTAAAACAAGTTTCATTCCCGTTTTAAAAACGCGTTTTCAAAAAAACGCGTTTCTGCCCTCAAAATGAGTTTCCGTGCAATTATAGTCAGGTTTCATCTTTCAACTTGCAAGTAGAGTTGATCCAAGGTTAATTAAGATAGAGAAAAGCACTTACCTCTTTTCTCCTTAAAAGGAGGCAGAATATGGCAGTAAAATAGAAATTTTCACAAGATAGTGTCAACTTTTTACTGAGAAGTTATTTCCTGCTCCTAAAGCAATATGTGATCTTGTAACAAGGGCAATCAACCTAGAGATTTACAGAATTGTTTGTTTACATATGTTTTCATCGTAAATATTTTCCTTCATGACTTCTCAAAAACGAAAGATATATTATAACTGAAAACTTGAGAGAAAGCAATGAAGAGATCAGAATTGTTTGTTTGGATATGTTTTGATCCGCAAAACCATTATTTATAATCATTTAACAGGTTAAAAATCTGCGAATAGGTACATTTATTGACTGGGTTCCTTTTCAGTTTGATTTAACAGTTATAATCGTTGGAGTTTAAATTTTAAGATGAAAATACTCAGCAAAAAACAAAAAAAAAAAAAAACTTCAAGCTGAAAAATAAATCCAGCCACTTAATATCCCAGTGCCAAGTCCACCACTTAAAACCCTTTGCTGTGATGGAAATTATTGAATTATTACTCAAAATATTTTTATTTCAAGTTTCTCTAGTATTATGGTGTTAGAATTTATGATACAAGTGTTGCAAACTCTCTCCGTGGGATAGGTTATAACACAAATCTACCAAGATTCTTTACTTAGAAGTTACTTGCACATGCATACTTATATAAGGCAAGGGACACTTTAGTATTCGGCTGGTTTTCATACCAAGAATGGGATTTTAAGTTTGATTTATACTTAAGTTCTCTAAAAGTCAAGCATTATTTATGTAAGAAATAAAATTTACATGGTTCGTGTGAATAGTAATTTTGTAAGAACTCGAGTGAGCAGTCAGTTAAAATTTTCAACACTCAATATAAATAAAAAAGCTTTAAGGCGGCTACAATATTTTCTGTGCTATCCCAGTTTGTGTTGACCTCGTGGTTTGCAGTTTTATAGACTATACAATTATTTGTTAACATGTCATTGAAGACATAGTAATTAGGGTTGTTTAAAAAATCGCTTCACTCGGCCAACTTGGTTGGCCTGACTTGATTTTGCTGTTTCACTCATTAGTTTTGGGCGAATAATGGATGGAATTCGACCAACTCAACTATATTTAATTTGGGTGGCGGGTCTTTATTCACCCAACATGATTCGACCAACCAGACCTTGTTTTACACTAAAACTTAATTTTTTTACTCAACCCAATCCAATTATTCTATGGGTCGAGTGCCGTTTCAAAATTCTTCAACTCGTTCTAATCTGGTCAAGTGGCAGGTGACAAAACCTGACCCGACCCGTCCCATGAACACCTCTATCAATAGTAACCTTCCAATCTCTTCTCCCGCAAAAGATAATAGGGGGTGGTAGGACCATAGTTACCGAAATGGAAATGAAAAATGATAAGAGAAATGAAAGCGGAAAAAAGTGCCTAGAAAATATTAGAGAAATGAAAAGTAGAGAAGCAATTAAAAATTGATTAGAGAAGAATCTTAGCAAGAAATTTTGCAAAACTTGAAGAGAAGAGAAAGGGCAAGGAAGGAAAAATTTCAAATCACTATCTCTCTTTTTCTCTCTTCTTTTCTTTCTTTTTTTTCACAAAACCAAGTAGGTAGATAAAATATTTTTCTTTTTTATCTTTTTTCTTCCCTTCCCTTTCATCTCCCAAGTTCTAAACAGATTCTTACAAGAAACTTTTAGAAAATTTACTAAAAACCTATATGAATACTTTAATAGACTCTTAGTTAAAATTTTAAAAACAAATTTAAAAATTAATAGTTTATGTTTAAAAATAGTTTCTACAGAGTTTTCTATCAGTTTCCGTTTGTTTCTAAAAAATTTATGTTAAGTATAACCAAAGTATCCTAAATGTTTTTCGTAGAATTTCATATACCTGTACCAGTAGTGCAACTATAAAAATTGGAAGGATATTTTGATGTTTGGATCAGGGTTTGTCGGTCCCACCATGCATTAAATTGTGAGGGAGAGGAGCAACGTCATGTATTGTTCCTTCTTGCCATGGTAACAATCGAACAAAAAGTTCGCTATAAAGAATTTGGTAAGAAAAAAAATAAAATAAAGAAAAATAAATAAAAATTCTGTTATTTTGTCTTTTTAATTTTTTTCTCTTAATAAATTTAAATTTCAAACACAATATTAATGTTTTTCTAATACCACAAAAAGTTAATAGTTCTACTCTATTTTATTTTTTTTGATAAATGTACTTCATACATTGTGGAAACAATACTTTGAACTTTGCCACTAGAAAATTTTTATTTTTGTAAAATTTTATATATCATTTTCCACCAAATGATGTGATATAGGCAATTTTAAATTAATAATTATTTTAGTTGGTACTTTATTTCCGAATGATATATCTCACTTCCATCACAACATTTTTTTTTTTATGGAAATTCTATATATTTTATCCATGTGTATAACATTACTCTTGCTATTATCATTTGCCATAATTATTAATTAATTATAAAAATATAATATTTTGCATAATCTCGTTTCTTAAGACAGTAAAACTGAAGTTAATGAATGCATGTAGAATCCATTTACTTGTAT
The DNA here is from genome assembly GCA_033060915.1 of Euryodendron excelsum. NCBI lineage: Eukaryota > Viridiplantae > Streptophyta > Magnoliopsida > Ericales > Pentaphylacaceae > Euryodendron > Euryodendron excelsum. The sequence continues at coordinate 17,075,030 of CM065388.1, read as the reverse complement.
TAAAAAATATAAAAAAATTATATTTTAAAAAAAATTTGAAGAGAAAACTCTACTAGAATGATGTAATAGTGATACTTTTGAAATTATTAACCAAAACAGAAAGTATTTTGGTTTGAAATGGAAGTGATACAAATAAACACATCATTCTACATGAAAAATATTATAAATGTAAATTTTAAAAATTATATTTATATAGCATTATTCATTATAAAAACTAAGAAAAAATAAAATTATGAAAAATGCTATTCTTCTAAAATTTTTATACAGAATTCTATACCAGAATGATGTGACGATGACAGTTTTGTAATAAATAAGCATATCGAAGGGTTCTTTACTTTAAAGTGATAGGCCTACAACTTAGTTACATCATTTTGTTGATAAATTTTGTATAAATTTTCTGATTGTATAACATTACCCTAAAATTATAGATCAAAGTATGACTCCCTCATTTATACTCTTTAAAAAAGTCTAGCATCAATTATGACTGTGTGGTAGTCGCCAACTGATATTGAACAACTCAAGTAGAATTTATCATTTGATGATGAGCCTATACTGAGTTATCTAACATCAACGGACTATTATTACACAGTGCGACTGATGTTAGAATTACTCGTACTCTTTTGGAGTTCTATCCACGACTAAAAATAGGAAAATAAGAAACAACCTCTTATGTGTAGTCCCCACCAAAACTCTGCAACCCTTACACGTGTCCAGATCACGTGGACGCGAATAGGGGTGTGATGGTACAGTAGTACAGAATCATTTTTTGTGGAGGTGGTGCTATGCGGTGTATTAGTCAGTTGGGCCGTTTGTCTCCCTGTTTTATGGCTCAGGCGTCACGTTCAGATATGAGAGAGACAGATATATATACACATTCGTATAAGTTGTATGTATATATATACAGAGCAAGAGAGGGATACACATTCGTATAAGTTGTATGTATATATATACAGAGCAAGAGAGGGATACACATTCGTATAAGTTGTATGTATATATATACAGAGCAAGAGAGGGAGGGCGTGGGGTACGTACATCGGTACATGTACAAAGATAGAAAGAGAAAAAGTTGAAGAGAGAGAAAGTGGAGAAGTATTATCTTTACGGAGAGTGGGGGCGAGGCCGTTTCTGACGCCGTTAACGTTCGCCGTACTCAGCCTGGGGGTTGGTGTTTGACGGGGGGCGACTTACTGTCGACGGCGTTCGGGGAGTGGGGGTGGGAGGGGTGAATTCGGTCAATTGGTCTCCCTCATGTAAGCCAACTCAGACATGAATTAATAAATATTTAACAGTCATTATTCAACCGAAGACATAAATTCCACGCTCTCACACGCGCGTGAGCGAGATCCATTTGGCACAAAAATGAAATTGTTTCGATTACTTCGATGCAAAATTTCACCATTTACCATTTTTTTTGGAGGGTGACCAACAGAAAATAAAACGATGAAAAGTTATATATCTTGAAAAATATTATTTTTTAAAATAAATTTATATAAAAAATCTCACAAAAATAATGTGATTAGGGGCATTTTTATAATTAAAAGTTTTCATGATAGATTAATCATATTCTTATGATAAATTTTGTTATTAGGGTATTTTTATAATTAAAATTTTTCATGATGGGTTAATCATATTTTTTTTATAATAAATTTTGTATGAATTATCTTATTATATGGCATTACTCATTATATTTTTATTATGCATAAAATAATTAGAATTTTGGTTTAAAATAAGAAAAATCATAGAACACCACATTATTTTATACGAAAATTCTATAAAAAAAAAATGATGTTCGTTTAAATAGGGATATTGCACTTATTATTCCAAAATTTTGGGATGGCAATTTAGACTTAAAGTGATAAGAATGTAAAGTGCAATTAAAGAATAATGTCTTAAGCAACCGATCCGCAGAGCGCACGAGGGAGCTTGCCAAAATACCAGTAAAAGACATAATTTTGTGTTCCAATATCGTGACGATATATGTGGCAATCATTTATTGGTCTAAACTAAGTAAGAATTTGACTATCCGATTTCAAAAATTTCCCATAGATTGATCCAAATTCGCTAATTCGAAAACTGAAAACGCACTTCATCTACTTCGTTAAAAGGACTAAGTTACTTAAAACATGAGGTCGGCAGCATTGTCCAATCTTGTTTATTATATCCTTGGATATGTTTTTGGTTGGTTGTCAATAATAAGAAAACTAGTTTAAAAAGTTAGAAAAAGAAAAAGAAAAAGAAAACAAAAGTTCCAAACACTGTCTTAAATTTTCTAGTAGTTGCATTGAAATTTTTTTGAAGAATTAGTGCAAATAAATTTTACTATGTTAAGACTTAAGAGGCATAGTTACCAAATGGCTGACAAAACACCCAATTATCTAAAAATAACCTCTCAATTATTATAAAAAATGGCATTTTCTTTAGGACAAGATAATCAAAAGATAATGTGGAGGAGATTTTTTGTAAGCCTCTATCCGCTCCGTGAACCACTAAAATGAACACCTGATAGCCTACAAGAGTAGAAGACAATGAGAATGCGTAGATCCTTTTTAAGTCGATGGCACTATGAAGATTAACTTAAACAAGCTTAATCTCAATGTATAAAAAGAAAGAAATTCATTCTACCTCTTAGTTGTGCGTATCTCGCTTCTTAGTGGCATGAGATATTTGTCGTGCCCAGATTTTTTGCACTCGAAAAATACACACATAAGCGGAAAAAATGTTGTACTATCTCATTAGAACTCACCCTCCTAGAAGAATGATTGCGATTAGGTTTGAATTGAAAATTGATTTGAATAAAGGGATTTTGGAAAAAGTTTGGAGTCGCCACCTAACTTGATTAAGGTGAGTTAGGTCACCTAAAAATTAAGAATAATCCGAAAACTACACCTAGGATTTTTTGAAAACAATTTTAAAAATATCTCCTCAAGAGAGAGTTTTTAAGAAAATAGGTTGTTTGGCAACCTTTGGAAAATATTTAAGCCCTTTTTGAAAATAACTCCGTTTTAGTCTTTGAAATCAGTGATCCTAGGTTCTGAGGTTGGTTACGTGTAGGGAAGACGCATTAAGCCATCACCCTACCCCGCTCTTTCGGTACCTACATGTCAATCAACCCTAGATTCACCTATGAGAGTCTTTAACTAACTAATGTTCAATCCTATCCACTTTAGAAGACAATGTTTAAAAAAAATTATCATGATGCATGATATGTAAATGCAAGAAAGGAGAATTGATTTGGAAATAGATTTGAAAAGAAGAATTTGATTTGACTTTAGAAGAGAGATTTGAAAGGATAGATTTGAAATTGAAAAGTTTTAGAAATTGAAAATAGAGATAGATTTTTGGAATTGGAAATTAGAAATAGAACATAGAATTGGTGATTGAAGAAGATTGTAGAATTGGAGATTTGAAAGAGGTTGTGGAATTGGAAATTTAAAAAACGTTGTAGAATTTAAGATTTGAAAAATGTGGAGACCACACCCATGAGGGTTGCCTGCGTATCTTTTTGGAGGAATCAGGTCAGTCGTAGTTCGGACAAGAGTCTGATAGAAGATAGAAGAGTTGATTTGGAAAAGAGTTGAATTGGAATTTGGATTTGATTTGAACTTAGAACAGAAGATTGGAAATTGAAATTGAGAATTTTGGAATTGAAAAAATAAAACTTGGAAGAAAGATTTAGACCTATATTGGAAAGATGAAGGTTTAGGAAACCTGGACTTAGGAAGGATAAGATTTAGAAAAGACTTGAGATTTAAGAAAGATTTGATTTGAATGTTGGACTTGGAAGATTTGGAAAGATTGGATTTAGAAAATGTTCGAATTAGGAAAGTTTTCAAATTAGGAGAGTTTTGGAATTAGGAAGAGTTTTGAATTAAGAAAATTTCAACTTAGGAAAGTTTTGAATAAAGGAAGTTTCAACTTAGGAAAGTTTTGAATAAAGGAAGTTTCAACTTAGGAAAGTTTTAGGTTTAGGAAAATTTTGAAATTGAAAAGTTTCGTTTTAAGAAAGGTTTTGAAATTAGGAAAGTGTTGAATTTAGAAATGTTTTGAATTAGGAAGAGTCTAGTTTAAGAAAAGTTTAGAATTTGAAAAGTTTCAAGTTAAAGAAGTTTTGAATTTGGAAAGCTTAGAATTTTAGAAAGATTTTAAATTATGAAAGATTTAGAAAAGGTTTGAATTAAGAAGGTTTCAACTTAAGAAAGCTTTGAATCAAGAAAGTTTTGAGTTTAGAAAGCTTTGGATTCAGAAAGGTTTGAAATTTAGAAAGTTTTGAAATTTAGAAAATCTTGAGATTAGGAAAGGTTGAGTTTAGAAAAGATTTGAAAACTTGGATTTGGAAAGTGGTAGAATTAGGAAAGGGTTGAATTAGAAAAGATTTGAAAGTTGAATTTTAAAATTTGGGAAAGATTTTTGTGTTCAACTTTTGGAAAGTTAAGATTTAGGAAAGTAGGAGATTAGAAAAGAGTTGAGTTAGGAAAGATTTGGATTAGGAAAGGATTGGATTTTGTTTCTAAAAGAGAAAGTTTGATTTTGTTTCAAAAAACGGAGGATTGGATCTAATTTTCTATATGGGGAGATTGGATTTGGTTTCCTAAAGGGAAGATTGGATTTGACAATGATTTGGAAAAGGAAGTTTTAGAAATCCTAGATTTAGAAGTGTATAGTTTTGACATAGAAAATAGGTTTTGAAAATATGTATAGTTTTGATGTAGAAAACAAGAGGTTTTGGAAACTTAGGTTTTGAGGCCAAAATAGGGGATTGGAAATCATGTTTTTGGGAAGGAAAAAATTAGGGTTTCCTAATCGTGAGTTCTAGGGCTTGACTTAGGTATTATGAAAAGAAATTTTTGGAAAGTGCATTTTTGGAAACGAAGATTTTTAGAAGGGAGTCCTAGAGAGGAGTTTTTGGAAAGAAGGTTTTGGGAAGAGAGTTTTTAGAAAGATCTTTGGTAGAAGATTGTTGGAAAGAGTTTTTGGAAAGATTTTTAGGGAGCGTTTTTAGAAAGTGAATTTTGAGGACAGTATTTTGGAAAGAGGTTGAAAAAGGGAGTTTTGAAAAATAGATTTTTGGAGGGAGTTTTTGAAAACAACTTTGGAAAGGTAAGTTTTAGGAAAGTATGTTGAAAAATAGATTTTTAATAAAAGAGACTTTTGAAAAGAGAGTTTTTAGAAGGTATAAAAATGTCTCACTTTCTTAAAGCGATTCTAACCATAAAAAGGCTAGAACCACTTTAGGAAAGTGGTTTTGAAAATAAGGAGTCGAAAATATAGACTATATTGATCTTCTTTAAATGTAACATTTTCCTAAAACAACCCTAGCCATGGAAAGGCTAGAATCACCCTAGGATTGTGATTTTGAAAACAAGTTTTGAAAAAGGAGATTTTGATGCAATTTTAAAAACAAGTTTAATGCAAACTTTGAAAAGGAGTTTGAAAATATTTTTTGGAAGATGCAAGATCATGATATGCATAATGCAAGTTTGGGGTCGTAAATATATACAAGGTTAAGGTTTCACCACATAATCAAGGGGGCCGAACCCACGTGATCTCCGGTTAACCTAAAGAAAAGCCCCCGACACGGTGACCCTCTAATAGTCTAATCATACACATGAACCGGGAGTCCCCTTATTTCAAGCATGCAAAGAAAGGGGGGAAAGAGATTGGGGATTAAAATAGAGAAAATCCAAGTGGGTGAAGAGAGAAGAGAGAGGGGGGAAGTGCGGAAATTTAAATAAGAAGTCTACCTTGTGTCTTCTTTATTTTGCTTGGCTTTGCGCGCCTTGCTTTCTTCGGTCTTCGCTTCACTTTAGTCTTGATCTTCGAGGGCTCGTCTTCGGTCTTCAAATCTTCGTAGTTGCAGCAATCCAAGTTTTCAATGGAGGGTTGGAGGCTAGTGTATAAGTGTATGGGGGTGTGTATGAGTGTATAGGAGGCTAGGGTTTTGTGTATGGTGGCTAGGGTTTGGAGAATCTAGAGAAGCTAGGGTTTAGGGAATGTTCGAGCTCTGTATATCGAATTTTAGGGTTTTTAGACTGAGTTTGCGGACCTCTTTCACGCTGGAGGAAGCTCTGTATTTATAGAGATGGAATAGACCTAGCGCCGGTTGCAGTGGCGCTAGGCCAAAAATGCTTCTGGCGCCACTAGGAGTGACGCCAGGCTAGGTGCCAGCCAATTAGGAAACTATTAAGGTCGGCAAGCAACGTGTCTTTGACTAGATTTGGGCGCTTGTACTAGTGACTACCATGTAATTTTTAGCCTAGCTTCACTAGGAGTGACTCCGGAAAGTCCGGGAATGATTTGAAGAGGCCGGGAATGACCCGGAAGGCTGAAAAAGAGAAGGAACGCTTAGAATAGTGTCCCGAAGGTATTTGACTTGAAAAATGAGGATAAGATGCGTCGGAAGGATTGACCGAGACTTTAGGGGCAAAACTGTCAATCGGATCGGGAAGCTGCCGGGATGGACTCATACTATCCCGGAAGAAGACTTGAGATTTGGAAACATTATTCAGAATGTTCCCAAAGGTTGCCGGTTTGATACCTAGAGCCGGTGTGGTCAGAAAAGGTAACCGGCCCGCTAGGGGTAAAACAGTCATTTTGTATCAGGTTTGCCGGAATTGACTCGGAATGATTTGGGAAGATAGAGGAAAGTTGAGAATACTATAAGAAGCATTCTCGGGAGGTTACCGGTTTGATACCCAGAGCTGGTGTGATTCTCGGGGCATTCGGATGCCTAGGGGCGAAATGGTCATATTGATCGGAGAGTCTCGGAACTGGCCCGAAACTGACTAGAAGGCACCTAATCGTGCCGGATTGCCTTTAAGACAATCTTAGAAGGTTGGACTCACCGTTCTGAAGACTCAGGTGTGTTCTCTAGAAACGTGTTGGAAAAGGCCCAAGGGGCAGTTTGGTCATTTTTCACCGAAGTGGGTTAGCAAGCATCTGTGTTGACCTGGATTTTGAGTGTTTCCGCCACCTTGACGGCAGTCGCGTGATATAGGGGTTTGTTGGCAATTCCCTTTACCGACCTGCTTGTGAGTATTTCCGTTACTCTAATGGTTCGCGATCATTCCTGAGACTGCTTGATCTCGGGAAGCTGCTAAAGGGACTTAGTGCCTAAGAATCAACTTTCTCGAAAGGCATGCCTAAACGGACATTTCTACATTGGCGAGCTAGCAGGCGCCAAAGGTGGACCGTTCTACCATCTAGCGAACTTGGAGTCTCGTCCCGGTCGACAAGTTTAAAGGGACTTACCGTTTCGAAGAGATTTTCTTTGAAAAACGTGCCGGACCGTCTCGAGGAATAAATTGTCTCGAGAGAGGGATCGTAATTGGAAAGGGGTCTTATCGTCTTCGGAAAGACGTGCTTGATTTGGAATAAATTTACTGTATCGAGGAATCAACTGTTTCGAGAGAGGGATTAGAATTGAAAAGAGGTCTTATCGTCTTCGGAAAGACGCTCCTGATTGGAGTAGATTTACCGTCTCGAGGAATCAACTGTCTCGAGAGAGGGATTAGAATTGGAATTGGAAAGGGGTCTTACCGTCTTCAGAAAGACATGCCTGATTTGAAATATGGAAAGGATAATGCCTTCTAAGGGCATTTTGGTCATTTTACTTCTCTTTGGGTCCGGTGGGGCCTGCGAAGCGATGGATAGACGGGATTAGACTTAAAAAGTTGGTTTCGATTGGAATACGTCCATACTGACTTGAGTACAAGTTTGGACGGAGTATAGACTGCTGAGCGGTCAAAAATGGGGTGCTTACAGTATTATACGCTTCAGAGGCCCTACTCCTTCTAGGAATAGTATTCTCTCTCTTTGTAGGAGTAGATCTCTCTTGGGTCAGTTTATGAGTTGATTGGACTTATCTTTAAATGTCCTATTTCAGGTCAGACTAGGTCTCCCGCCCAATGGACCTCTTTTTGTGCTTTGGGTGTGCTTCATCAGCTGCTGAGTTTGCCTCTTTCAGGTTGGCACTGCCATTCTTTTGTGGACATGCTTTCATGCAGGTCAGCTTGTGGCTTATTCTGAGCCTCTTCTTTGGGAGGTCAGCCTTACTACTTCTAGTGGGTTGACCCTGATATGGGGAATGCAGAATCTTTACCCCATAATTGCCCCCCCAGCCTTTGCGCCTTATTTGGCCGAGCTTGGGCGATAAAGGCTGTACTATGTTGATAATGACAATCTTTTAACTTCGACCTTCTTTGGTTGACCTACTAAACTTAGACAAGACTAAGTTCAACACTTAGTTTTTATCTTTGGCCTTCTCTGGCCGACCTTCCACACTTAGGAAGGACTAAGCTTTTCATTCGGTCTTTCTTTGACTATCTTCGAGCTGACCTACCAAACTTAGGTAAGACCAAGCTCTTTGCTTGGTTTTTCTCGAACTCTCTTCGAACTAACCTTCCACACTTAGGTAGGACCAAGCTCTCTGCTTAGTTTTTATCTTCTGCTATTTTTTGGCTGACTTGCTAAACTTAGGCAGGACCAAGCGGTAAACACTTAGTTTTTCAAGCTTGGCCATTCTTGGGCCGACCTTCCAAACTTAGGTAGTACCAAGCTTTCTTGCTTAATTTTTGCTTAAACCTTCATTGGCTGACCTGCCCAACTTAGGCAGGATCAAGGTTTGACACTTGATTTTTGCTTTGACCTTCATTGATTGACCTGCCTGATTTAGATAGGATCAAGCTTTGACACTTGATTTTTTTGCATTCCCTTTCCTCTCCATTAGTTTGTCACCCTTAATTAATTTCAAGCTTTATTGAAAAGACTTGACTGAAGAAAAATGCAGCATCTTTGCTGGTGAGTTACAAATTGTTAAATGGAAACTTATAAGGAAAGGTTTTGGGAGATCTCCTTCGTCTTTGCATGGACAATGTATTGGCTGAGGTGCCTAGCCTTTACCAGGTCCTCCAGGTGATCCCGACCATCTTTACCGTGTTCGGGTCCCCTGCCATCTTTGGTGGCCACTTGAAGTAGGACTTGTCTTTTATCTGGGGCAGTATATTGTAGATCGGCTCATTGAATACCGTGTTCATGCCCTTACTATTAGCCTATTCTTGTCGGGCCTTTTTGGTCCCCCTTGTTCCTTCCATGTCGCCGATTCGCTGTTGGTGTTCCCCTGGTCAAGTAGCAATAAATCTTCCTCCGCCTGGGAGTATTACTAATTCTCTCCATGAGCTCGGTCATGTCGAGCGTTGGTCGTTTTGTTAGGGATTGTCTTAGACAGTGCTCCCCGGATAGGCCGATCTTAAACTGTGCAACCGCGAGTTGCTTGCTGCACCTTTCAATCTCATTGTAGGCCTCCCAGTAGCACCTTGTATACTACCTCAATCCTTTATCTTCTTTTTTCTGTATTGTTAATGGGTAGTCTACTTCCTTTGCTGCTTGCTGTTGGTTATGAATCTTGCAGTGGAGAGCTTGGCCAATTGTTTTTAGCTACTGACCGTTCCCAAGGGCAGCTTGTCAAACCAACAAAGTGCCGATTCCCCTAGGCTGGATGCGAAAACTTGGCATATGAGAGACTCGTCCCTGCTCCATAGGGTCATTATCTGCTTATAGTGCCTGATGTGACTGATGGAATCTGACTTCCTATCGTAGGGAGTAAACTTTCGTGTTGTAAATTTTCGAGGAGATCAGCGCCTGTCTATCTCCTCCGTGAACGGGAAAGACATTGTCTATTTTAGAGCTTTTCATGCCACGTCCCAGGCGATTCTCCCCTTGGGATGCACGATCCTTCCTTCTTGCTCATTATTTAGCCATCTCATAAGATCTTCTCGATCTCCTCGGTCGTGCGACCGATCTCGCTACTGATTTCAGCCATTACTGGAGGTGTGACTTTTAGGATCCTCAGTAGAAAGGACTCTCGAGTTCCTAGAATCCATCCTCATCTTCTTGCAACTTGAACGAAGCTTGTGCCGATCTTCATTTCTACGTTGATGCCGGCTTTGCCTTTCTCTTCGATTTTCTTGATCGGTAACCTCATCCCTGATTATTCTAATCTCTGTTCTCAGGTCAGAGATTTTTTGGTCCATCTTCTTAACTCACTTTCAGAAACTTTTGGATTTGAGCTCCTTTGAGGAGGATTTTTGGGCTGCAAAGGGCTCCCCATTATATGTGGTCTTCTTCTGTCCTCCTCTACCGGTAGATTAGGCGCTACGTGATGCATCTTCGAGCGGAGACACCGATTTTCCCAGACCCAACGATGACTTGAGTCCTCCGAGTATTCCCAGGGTACTTTGCTATAAAGAACAACATGGCTCCGTCTCTCATAGTTTCTCGAGTGTGAAGCTTCTAGAAATGCCCCTGTGCTCTATGTGTTCATCATTTCCAAGACTTCCCATAGACGACACCAATTGTGGAGAGAATTTTTCGTAAGTCTCGATTTGCTCTACGAACCACTAAGTTGAACATTAGAGAGCCTACAATAGCAGAAGATAGTGAGAATGCGTCGACCTTCTTTAGGTCGATGACACTCCGAAAATTAAGTCAGACAAGCCTAATCTCAATGTATTGAAAGAAAAAAAAATTTATTCTAACTCTCAATTGTGCATACTTTACTTCTTAGTGGCATGGTGTATTTATAAGCTTCGGAGGCCACACTTCTTCTTGGAATGGTATTCTCTCTTCTTCTAGGAGTAGACCTCTCTTAGGTCGATTTATGAGTAGATTGGACTAATCTTTAAGAGTCCTATTCCAGGTCGGACTGGGTCTACTGCTCATTGGATCTCTTTTTGTGCTTTGGGTGTGCTTTAGCAGCTACTGGGCTTGTCTCCTTTAGGTTGGCGCTGCCATTCTTTTGTGGCCTTACTTTCATGCAGGTTACTTATTCTGAATCTCTTCTTTGCAAGATCAACTCTACTACTCCTAGTGGGTAGGCCTTGATCAGGAGAATAATGAATCTCTTCTTTATAAAATTTTTGTACATAATAATGTAATTAAATGAGAGTCTTCCATTCAAAATCAAAACATCTATTATATTAATTTTTAATTACAAAAACACCATTTGTCACATAAATCTAGTGTAATTCAATATATAAACTTTCTCAAAGAATAAAATTTTTCTAATAAAAAGAATAAACAAAACAAAAATTTAAGACACAGTTAATATTTAAAGGTGCACTACTTTTAAGTTTAAAGTGCGATCACTCGTCAAGTCGTTATGTGATTAGTGATTATTCACACAATATATAAATTTTATTTTATTTGTGTAAACGATGATTTCATATGAATTAAAAAAAAAAAACTGCCTGTTAAAAGTCTCGACACCTTACAAAAAAGAAAAAAAAGTTACACAATTTTTTAGAATATTTTAAAAAAACTAAAAAGCAGTAATTTTTGATTACTTTTATTTATTTTTACTGGATAAGAAAGCATTGGTCATCTTATCTGCTGGAGCTGCTGCTGTTGTTTGTTGTTTGCCTTTGGTTCTTTGGAGCTCGCGCCCTATCACGAGCATATCTTATTTCTCTGCGTCTCTATGGTTTATTACATTTCTCTCTCTCTCTCTCTCTCTCTCTCTCTCACTGTGCAACAAAGAATTCAGAGAGTACTGAAAAACCAAGCAGAGGTCACCCAATCCCCAATGCCCCGAGCCTTCACCCATTGAGATCCTCTTTTGGTTTGCGAGTTCTTCAGAAACTCCCACTTCTTCCAAAAACTCCGATCCCCAACGTAACCCAAACAGGTCGAGAGATATGAAGCACGAGCAACACCATCCTCAACCCCCTCCGCCTCGTCAGGACACTTTCTGCGGCGGAGGCGGCGGGGTTGGGAGTTCATCCGGTGGCAGAAGTTACTCGATGGCGGCGAATGGAAAAAATAAGATGTGGGACGAAACTGAACAGGACGATGAGCTCCTGGCCATGTTGGGTTACAAGGTGAAGGCCTCCGACATGGCCGAAGTTGCTCAGAAGCTCGAACAGCTTGAACAAGTGTTGGGTCATGCTCAGGGAGATGGGTTGTCTCACCTCGCTTCCGATACGGTTCACTACAACCCATCCGATCTGTCTTCTTGGCTCGAATCGATGATCTCAGAACTCAACCCTCTTCCTAACTTGGACTCGTCCTCGTCGCTCCCTCCTCTGCCGCCGCAACAGCAGCCCATCGACGATCCTGTGCTTGCAGTCGCAGAATCCTCCACCGTCACATCCCTTGACAGCCACCGCCAACAACAAAGTCACCATAGCAGAATCTTCGTAGAATCTTCTTCAGACTACGATCTGAAAGCAATTCCGGGCAAAGCCGTCTACCCGCAAATTCACCCGCCATTGCCGCCACCAAACAAGCGGTTTAAACCAAACTCTGCATCGTCATCATCGACTACCTCGTCTATGCCGGTAGGGGTTTGGGGTCTCCCCAACGAGTCTACGACGCGCTCGATTGAGCCGACTCGTCCAGTGGTCCTAGTTGACTCCCAAGAGAATGGTATTAGACTGGTCCACACAGTCATGGCTTGTGCCGAGGCTGTCCAACAAGACAACCTCAAACTCGCCGTAGTCCTGGTGAAGCAAATCGGCTTCCTTGCCGTCTCCCAAGCCGGCGCGATGCGAAAGGTCGCCACCTACTTCGCGGAAGCTCTTGCCCGGCGAATCTACCGATTGTACCCTGAGAACCCTCAGGACTCCGCCTTCTCCGACCTCCTCCAGATGCATTTCTACGAAACCTGCCCTTACCTCAAATTCGCTCACTTCACGGCCAACCAGGCCATCCTCGAAGCATTCGCGAACAAGAAACGAGTCCACGTAATCGACTTCAGCATGAAACAGGGTATGCAGTGGCCGGCTCTCATGCAGGCCTTGGCGGTCCGCCGGGGCGGTCCGCCCACTTTCCGGTTGACCGGAATTGGGCCGCCGTCGCATGACAACACCGACCATTTACAGGAAGTGGGTTGGAAGCTAGCTCAATTTGCCGAAACAATTCACGTGGAGTTCGAATATAGAGGGTTTGTGGCCAACAGTTTGGCTGATCTCGATGCGTCGATGCTTGATCTTCGAGAAGGCGAGGCCGTGGCCATTAATTCGGTGTTCGAATTGCATCAGTTGCTGGCTCGACCGGGAGCAATCGAGAAGGTGTTGTCGGCGGTGAAGGATATGAAGCCGGAGATATTGACCGTCGTTGAGCAAGAAGCGAACCACAACGGACCGGTTTTCTTGGACCGGTTCACCGAGTCGTTGCAGTACTATTCTACTCTTTTCGACTCGTTGGAGGGTAGTGGCGGGGGTGGCTCCTCGCCGGTGAGTGACCAGGACAAGGTGATGTCGGAGGTGTACTTGGGGCGGCAGATCTGCAACGTGGTGGCGTGCGAGGGGCCGGACCGGGTCGAGCGGCATGAAACTTTAGCTCAGTGGAGAGCCCGGTTCGGATCAGCCGGGTTCGAGCCGGTTCATCTGGGTTCGAATGCGTTCAGGCAGGCGAGTATGTTGTTGGCTCTGTTTAACGGCGGCGATGGATACAGAGTGGAGGAGAACAGTGGGTGTCTAACGCTGGGATGGCACACTCGCCCACTCATCGCCACTTCGGCTTGGAAACTCAGCGAAAACTGAGTCAACTCAGCTGGGAGGGCCCACATTTATTGGGCCAACTCAGTGCCAGCCCACCAAACCCCCCTAGTGGAATGCTCTTTGCTGGGTGCTGAGCTGGGTTGGCCTAGTGAGTGAGACCCACCACTCCCCATCTATGTCTCCTTTTGTTTAATCTCTCTCCCTCAGTCTCTATCTGAGTCTCTCTCTCTCTTTCTCTCCCTCTAAATTTCCTTTTCTTTGATTGGTGTATTGGTGGAATCTTTGTATTTTTCAGGGGTGAATCTAAAGAGGTCAATGTGTATTTATATATAGTTTTTCTTAATAAAGAAATACTCTAGGACTTTTTTGGGAATTTGAGCTAGTGGCTGTGGTACATTGAAAATCATAGTTTGGAACTTTGGATTAACCTCTTATTTGAACCTTCATCACTCTCTTGACGTACATGCCTTCATATACTTGCAAAAATATATATACGTTGCATACAAATTGACAAATACAAATACAGACACTCGCAAGCATCAAGCCTTTTTCGGGAATCACTTGCAGGCCTGCAATCCTCCTGTGGGTTAGAAGTCAAGAAACTTATTTTATTTGTAAATGATGAACATTTCTATTAGCAGAGCAAATTTGAATGCATTAAATAATTGGATTTTGCTCTGGTGGAAGCCATTATTTTTCTTGGCAATAACAATCTAAATTGTTGGTATTCGACTTTGACGGTACATGCTTACTTTTATAATTAATGTGTATGACGGTTTTTGGTTATTTTGACTATGGGTTCTATCGGTAAGGAAAAGGTTATTCTTAAACAAAATTTATACATATACACCACCAAAATGATAGGGTTGTGGTAGTGTTAATTTTGTAATCAAATGTCATTATAATGGATGTTTTATTTGAGAATAAAAAGTTCTCATTTAGATATCATTTTGTGTAAATTTTCTATTTATATACCATTATCCAATCAATAATAAGTATTAAAATTTGGACAATGTCATAGGAAATGGCTAAGTGAGAGAATTTAACTACTTTTTGTTTTGTATGTTTTGATTGACTTTGCACAAATTTTAAAGAAATCAATTTGAATTATAAATTTATAAAAATGCTCTACGCCTATTTGAATAATTGTTTTTTGGGAATTGAAATTGCATTTGAATTTATATTTGGTAATACAGGAACTTAATGGTTAAAATTTTAATATTTGGAGGAAAATGATGTAGCAATGACAGTTTTATAATAAAATGCATATTCTTGAATTTTTTGTTTTAAAGTGATAGACTCAAAACTCAACTGCATCATATTGGATATAAATTCTGTATGAATTTTTTTAATTGTATAGCATTATCTATATTTAAAATATGGACAAATAAAACGCTACTTCCAAATAAGGAAAAAATGGAATAAAATGGGGCAGAGAGAGTTATTAATAACCAATCTTATTTGATTAACTGATAGTGTAATTTATTATTATTATTTTTTTGCACAAATAGGTCACAAAAAAAAAAACACAATATAAAAAGTAAGATTCATAGGCACATGTCATATTTTAGTGTCCGCTTTTAGTGATTAAAATTAAACTTTATTAATAATAATAGGCAAAGGCCAGCTATTGATAATATTTTTTAGAAATATGTAATTTAAAACCTCTAAGTAAACCATGAAGAATGCCCATCTCTTGCTTTTCAATTTGCAGAGTAGAACCCAACAAACTTTTTCATTTTTCTCTATTCTTTTCTATTCAATATATCTCAATTATTCTTTTCAAAAATTATTCTTTTTCTTAGGTATATTCTGTGCCACCTTTTCATTTACCTTTTACCTTTTTGGGGCCAAACCCAGTATATATATTTTTGGGGTTTTAGTAAAAGCTTTATTGAGTATCTTTTTAACATAGGTCCTTTAAAAGAAAGATACTTTTTGAGTTGATCACGTCAAAAGACACTTATTGTGCTTTGTGGAATACAATGGGATTGCAATGAGAAGAACCTTGGACTAAACTCTCTACCCCAAACCTTACGTTATAACTTGGACTTCATTAGCAAGTGATCATCAGGGAAAAAAAAATTCAGTAGTCAGTTAATACAAATTTTTTCGATACCATATTTATTAGATTTTATCATATACTTTTTTAGTTCATTAAAAGTGTCTATATTAATAACAAATTTACATTGCTAATGTAATAAAACACTACATAACGCAATTTAATAGAGATGAGTATTGAATAGTTGTATAAGTGAGATTTTTGAAAAGGCTTGACTGATCACTCGAACCACTATCAATAAGTTTTTAATTTTGCTGTAAAAAGACAAAAGAATTAGAATGGGTTGACCTTCTTGGGACTGATCACACTCTAACAGTCAAGTTAGTAATTTTAACCAAAAATAAAGTAAAAATAATAAATGTGTATAGCTTAATTGGATTGATCATACCTTGCTTCTTGAATATCTGGTATTTATAGTGTAGCGCTCTTTGTTGAGCATACGCCGATAATCATGACTCACTGCACAGGTCTATGCCGGCTCTGATCGAACGTGAGCGTCCTCGTTGTGTGCAGCGCCTCCTCCGCATTGAATGCGGATCTGTTCTCCGTTAAATGTTTTGACTCTCTGCATGATTATATTTATAAGTTAGGCTAAGAGGATTTTAGCTAATCCTTTTAGACTTGTAAACTGGTTTGAACCCGTATTTATCTGACCCACAAGTCGTACTATCTTAAAATATTGAAAAATTTTCCTATCATTAGCCAGCTTGACAATATACAGTTTGGCCTACGAAGTCATTATTGAGATAAATTATTCAACCAAACCATTGAAATTAGTTACAGCCAATCATGCTTTGTATTTGCTAAGGTAATAAATTATAAATTAATTTTTGGATTTGTAACAAAGTATGTAAAAAATGATTCATGCTAAGGTCGCGTTCGGTTGTCAAATAGAATAAGGAGGATAGGACTATCCTATGGGATATGGCTGCAGGATTATTTATCCCATGAACAGTCCTAAATGATTTATTCCTCCTCCTTTTTCCTTTCTTATTTGCCTCTCTCTCTCTCTCTCTCTCTCTCTCTCTCTCTCTCTCTCGCTCTCAGGTAAGGTATGGGATTCGCATTTTTATTATTGATGTGTATCATGTATGTATACCTTTGTATCTAGAGGCAAGACTATACAATGAGTTACTAGTGGTTCATAGATTACAAAAATTTTCATTGTGCTTTTGCATGATGCATGCAAAATCATACATTCTTAAAACACGACCTGACTATGCTTATCAAATGGTTAAAACTCTTCAAATACGCACTATATAAAGGAAGCAACACTCCATATTAGTCTATACAGATTGGACCATACGTGCATTATGTCTTACACTACAGGATAGATATATTATGAAATTATTACGTACACATAATAATGTCTATTACTATATAATATGTTATTTATGTACATATATTTCAGGTAGGTGTACACCAAGGCCACATGGTGAAGTTCTTTAATGTTATCCAACTTGCCAAATTGCATACGGGTCCTGGGATCATTGGCCTGGACTCAACTTTCACCAAGTTGTTGGAGATCACATCACCAATCCATCTCATGGCCCCACATGTCTTTTAGAGAAACTTTTGGAGAGAGAGAGGGGGAGAGAGAGAGAGAGAGGTTCTTTAATTAGAGCTAGCTAAGAAGCCAAGTCAAAATAAAATTGTTGACGATTTGTTGGTTTCAGAAGCCGTGGGATTGAAGTTGAAAGAAAAACTGAAATTGTAGATATTTTCTGTTTGAAAGGGGTTTAAATAGATGGGTTATTTACATTTTGTATTTTTATATTTTATATTAAATTTTATTTTAAAATTTTTATTATAATAATTAAATTTTTACACTTTTAATTTATTATAATGTCAACCTTTGCTAATTTTTTACTTATACGTCTTTGATGGAAAAACGCTAAATTTTGTATTTTTTTTTCTTTTAAGAAGCCCATAAGCTTGTCACATGAGATTTTTTTATATTTTTTAAATGAAAATTAATATTCATATTACAACAAATTAAAAGTATAAGGTTGTTATAATAAAAAATAAATTTAGTATAAAATGGACGATTAATTCTAAATACATCTGTATATGAGAGAGAGAGGGGAGGGCAGGTGGTGCAAGCAATACTAACAGTGTCACAACGGTCTGTCAAACATTCTGTGGAATAAGTCTCTTTTAGACACAGGCAGTGCGAGTTGAGGATCAACATCACTCGTGTGGTCCAAATAGTTAAATACATGTCTCTGGATTTGAAAGCGACTTTGGTCTACCTTTGTTTTCTGAGGTTTTTGACAATCCCCACTAGACAATGTTTCCACGTTCTCTCCTTGTTTAATCGATAAATCATCCGGTGGCGACATCACTTTTTTTTTTTTTTACAATTGATTGGGTCCTCCACCGGTCGTGTGGGTATTATGAACAATGGCTAACTCTAGAAAATTTTGTTAATAGGACCATGCAAATATTTTAACGCTAATTCTCAAATTATAAACCAACAAAAATCTTAATCATGGATGCTATTTTTTGAAAAAAAAAGAAGCAAATATTGTAAGTACTTTTACAATTGTCTTGATAAAATTTTGTATTTTAAAATCATAACATAATAACCTCATTATTAACACTTTCAAATATGTCATTTTCAAAGTATTTTACAAGACAATTATCCATCAACTAATCTTTCATTTTGGTTATGTAATTAACTATTTATGAATTTTATTGTTAAAAAAACTCTTTCTAGGGTAAGTCTCAACTTGTAAAATCAATACTAAATTCACAAACAAATGGGTATATTTGCAGGAAATGAAAAAAATTGGTATTTTAAGAATTCACTCGGCCTGAAAACTTTATCTTATCCCAAAATGTTATATCAAAACATTCTATTATTGTTTAATAACACTCAATTTATTATTTATTTATTATATTATATCACACTAAATAATTTCTCTTGTACATTTGAACCAGAATGTCCATCTATATCTAATCTTTAAACGACCATAAGATAAATATTTTATATCCAACTTATCATACTCACAAAGTTAGCATCTCATATCATAGGAAAAGATATTGTTTTGTAAGAATCCAATGAATTGGATTTGGACGCCATAAATCATGCATGTCATGAGTGGGGTAGATAATGATAATCAGTGTTCGAACAAGTAATAATAAACATTGAAGAACATTATTTTTAAGAAATTGAATGGGGTATTGCTTCCACATACCCTTAGGGTAAATTCAAATTTGGAGAGTAAGAGATTTCATTTTTTGCTTCCACATATCCTTAGGGAAAATCCGCATTTGGCGAGTAAGAGATTTCATTTTTTTTAACTTGTGAATTCTCTTAATTTTTTCATTGGACTGTGGGGTTAATTTTTTAGACAATGAGTGCAATTTTTTAAACACATTATTTTTAATAAATATAAATATTAAAAATTTTAAATATTTTTTTTTAAAATTGATGAGATCAATTGAACTCATCCCATTATATGTGCGCTGCCCATATTGATGAGTGCGTCAAGGATTCATCTAATAGGGGACTCACATGTTACAATATTGTCAGAGGAGGAGTGGCACGATGGTTTTGGAGAACCGAATAATCATTGACCCAATCACCTGAACTCTACTTACAATGTGTAGCTGTTAAAGCAACTTGCTATGGCATACTTTCACTTGTATGCTGTTTCTATTTTTATTTTTTGGAAGAAGGTTGCACATGTTTAGATTTTGCGCGACAATAGTTTGCAGAGAATATAAACAACTAAGTTAATACTTCTTTTAGAGTTTCCCAAGGCCTTTGGCTTGGTAATTACCTAGTTTATGTGGGATAGAGGGACTACACATACCTCGGGATTAGTTGAGGTGCGCGTAAACTAGTTCGGACACTCGATTAGCAAAAAAATCAACATTTTCTTTCTCTAACATATTTTAAATGAGTTGGTGGATAATAATTTAAATTTTAAAAAGTATCCTATCAGATAATAGATTTTGTTTTTCTTATGGAGGAGAGTATTGTAAGCACCTCATTTTTGTCTACTCGGCAATCTCTGGTTCAAACCAATTCTTTCAGTAAAATGTCACAATACTATGAAGCCCAAATCAGCTTTTAAACTCCATTCCATTCAATTGGTCGCTTCCCAGACTCGTAGGGCCTGAAGGAAGCCAAAAGGACCAAAATGCCACTAGGTTTTTTAAGGTTATTTTTAGAGATCGGGCGGTCTCCAAAATCAATCACTGCTGTCGGAGTGACGAAAATACTCACAAACTTTAAACGGTTCACTTCTGGCTCCTGCTAGCCCGCCAATGTAGAATGTTTGTTATACCCTTTGACATAAGGTAAGTTCCTTGAGATTTGGCCATCTCTGGAAGTAACACCACCCCATCGGAGTAACAGAAACACTCACAAATCTTTAAGCCGTTGGAGTGACGAGAACACTTAATAGGTCGACACGGGTATGCCGCTAAATAACTTAGTGTCACGGGATCGAAAACACCTCTTGGCCATTGCACGTTTACTAAAGAATGAGATACCTTTAGAAACCAACCGTCACAACTATTGGAGTGACGGAAATACTCGTAAACCCATGTCAACACTGATGTCTGCTAGCTCGTCTTGGTGAAAAATGACCAAACTGTCAATTGGGCATGATGGCATGTCTTGTGAGAAAGTATTAACTCCTTAAGACTATAAGTCCATCCAACCCGGCACATCTTGCTAGAAAGTATAAACTCCTCGAGATGATAAGTTCATCTAACCCAGCACGTCTTGCGAGAAAGTATAAACTCCTCGAGACTGTAAGTTCATTTAACCTGGCACATATTTGAGAAATTACCAAGTCCTCGAGATGGTAAGTCTACCTTCTAAGACTGTCCTTGCACAATCCGACATGTTCGCTATGCCACTCAAATTTATTCTGGCCTCATTTCAGCAAATTCTGGTCAAAATGACCATTTTGCCTCTAGAGGCCCGAGAACACTCTTTGACCATACCAACTCTAGGAGGCAAACCAGACCCTATTAGGATACTCTAAAGAAGATCCCTATTCAATTCTAGATGAGTCTCTGAGCTCAAAACACATTTAAGTCATTGAAGGCTTCCTGAAGCGTCTCACAAATGCTCCGCCAGGGTTGACTTTTTTTTCAATTCCCTGATCAAAACGTAGCATCAAAAGACTTGAAATTGTGTGAATTAGAGAATTCTAGAAAGCCTTTTCATAGGTGTTTTCATTGATACGAATCGATTGAAAAGATCACTGTCCAAAGCATTTGATCCCATGGCCTAAAAGTTGTCACTCTAAAAAACTCTTGGAGAGTCTCACAGATGCTTCGCTAGGGTTGAATTTTTCTTCGATTTCATAATTAAAATGCACCGTCAAACTACTTGAGAAATGCATAAATTAAGAAATTCCTTGAAACTTGTCCGAAGGACCTCCCATTGGTACAATTTGATTAAGGAGGTCGCTTCCTGGAGGCCACGATCACGCGGGATGAAAACTGCCATTTTCGAAAACCCTCGGAGTGTCTTACAGACACTCCAAAAAACTTATTTTCATGCATGTTTTTTAATAAAATATCTCCATCATCTAGAATCCTTTAAAGCTCCTCGAGGGCTCCCGGTTTATAAGAAACAATGGGAAAACGTTGTGAACGCGATCGATTTCTTCAAATCTTTCCTTGATTGCACGAATATTAAGAAAAAGTCAGCATAAGAGTTCTTGATGGCGGAGAGTGTGCTACCTGGGCCCAGAAAATAATTAGATTGTCAAAAACTTTGCTTACTACCTAAGATCGGGTAATACAGGGGGTGCCACGTGGCACTTAGCCACTGGAGAGGTACTGGCACATGTACTAAATGTGCCTGGCTCATTTTTGGCTAGGTGCATTTTGGTCATGTGCCCTTAGGGTTATTCTTGGCCCATAAATAACGGGCCACCCCTACATATTCCAAAGCTGAAAACAGTGAAAAAACTTTGCCCAATTCAACATAGAACCTCGAAATTCCAAAAAAAACCTAAAGTCATCCAAAGATTCAAGCCTCTCCAAGCATATTCAAGCCCATGTAAGCTTAAGACTACTCAACAATGGTGGATTAAAGGTTCTTAGAAGCTAAAGGTGAAGCTTTCTTTACATTTATGTCTCCTCCACTCTTGCTCTTCTCCCTCCAAGCTCACTTGAGCTTTCTCTATTTTGACCCTATATTTAACCTCCCTTTCTTGCATGCTTAGAACAAAAGAGCTCTTAGGCTATGCTTAGAGGAAAGCTTGTGAGAGCCACCGGTTAGGGGAACTCTCACAAGCCTATTTGAGCATAGTATGGCCCTTAAAGTTTCATGCGATGTGGTAAAACCTTCAACCTTGTATGATTTACGACCCCCTTGCATTATTATGTTTACTATATTCATGTTTTGTATGTGTTGGTCTTGTTTTCATATTTAAAACTTTTGTCAACTTCAATGGTTCCATTTCTAAGTGTTCTTTAAAGTCCATGTTCAAACAATTTTAAAAAATGGCCTCTAATTTGGAGTTTCTTGAAGTTCAAGCTAAGAACCCTAAATTTCTATGCCTTAGGAAAACCCTCCTAGAACCCTAACCCTCACTTTGCATCATTGCAATTTTCACTCTCTTGAGTTGCATAAAAATGGCTTTTAAAACCCCCTCTCCAAGAGAGGTTTCATTAATTTTTAAAGTTTTCAAAAACAACCCTTCCTTTGGGGAGGTTCTCAATGTTTTGGTTTTTTGAATATTATGGTTGGAATGATCCTATGGAGTCTTTTCTTGAGTGATTTCCCTTAAATTGACCATATGAACTCTTGTAATTTAGAGTAGTTTTCAACACCTTAAAAAATGGTTTTCTAAAACAACCCTTTTCAAAAGTGGTTTTTAAGAGTTCATTCTTTCAAGTATAATTCAAATGGTTTCCAAAAACTACCTACATAATATTGACTTTCAAAGTTTTATACTCTTAAGTTCGTAGTTGTAATGGTCCCATAGAAATTCTCTATTGAGTGGTT
Organism: Euryodendron excelsum; assembly: GCA_033060915.1. Lineage (NCBI taxonomy): Eukaryota > Viridiplantae > Streptophyta > Magnoliopsida > Ericales > Pentaphylacaceae > Euryodendron > Euryodendron excelsum. Next base: position 17,052,487 of record CM065388.1, on the reverse strand, counting down.
TCCAAATACCAACCATATGAACCCTACACTCTCTTGAGTGGTTTTAATAAATTAGTTTTCAAAAATTGCAACTCCCTTGAGTTGGTTTTTCAAAAAGAATTTTACATGAAATGATAAAGTTTTTCACGTCAAATGATAAGATTTTTATATAACATCATGATTTTCAAAATGCTCTTTAAGTTCTATGCACAAAACCATTTCTTCAAAACTTCTAAGTCCAAATCCTAGTTCAAAACCACTTTTCCAAAACCTCTAGGTCCAAACTCTAGTTCAAAACCACTTTTTAAAACCACTCCTCCAAACCTTAGGTTAACATGACCCTAGCTGTCCTTAACCTTAGGTTAACCTAAACCTAGTTAGTTACTAGGTCACCTTAATCCTAGGTCAACCTAACCTTAGTTAATTAATCTTAGTTCATCAAACTCTAGGTTAATTTAACCCTAATTAGTTAACTCTAGGCCCTCCTAACCCTAGTTACCTTAATCAAGGTTAGTGGACTTTAAGGCTCCAATTTCAAGACCATTAAAAGTTATCACTCAATTCAAAACCATTTTCAAAATGCATGCTTTTGAAACATCTCACTCTCTTAAGTTTTAAAAAATCTTTGACTCTAAAGTCTTCTCAAATGCATCCATGCTCCTCTTAAAAAGTTTTCAAGAGCTCTTTTAAACTTGTCTTAACTAAAAATGGTTATACCCTTAACACTTTCAAAACCTATTTTTCAAAATGTTCTCCAAAACCTCACAACTATAAGGTGGTCTTAACTCTCTCATGGTTATGGCCTCTAAAGAAGAGTGATATATTGAATGAAAACCCCCAAAATTCATATTAGGGTTCTAAACCATAAGTATTTTCAAAAATGCTTTTCAAAAGTCAGATCTATAAGGCAATTTTAGTCATCTCATGATTATGGTTTCCTAAGAAAAGTGAGATATCAAGTAGGGTTTTATAACCCCAAAGCTTTTTTAAAAACTCTAAGAACAGTTTCTAGCTCATTTTCTAAAAACGTTTTTCAAAAATCATAATTTTAAAAGAGTTTAGTTGTTCATTAGCTAACCTCTTAAAGGTGATGAAATATTTTAACATGCCTTTCATAAGATGTACAAAAATAGTTTTCAAAACCTTTTCAAAAGCAAGTTTACAAGAGCTCTAACCCTATTCCAATCCAAACTCTATTTTCAAAAATCACTTTTCATGATTTCAAAACATTGCTAAACTCTCTTGAGTTATTTTCAAAATCATTTTAAAATTTCGTTGAGTTGTTTCAAAATATTTAAAAAACTCTATTGAGTTGTTTCAAAAACCATTCAAAACCCCTAAAGTTGCTTTAAAAAAAAAAAAAAAAGTTTCAAAACATCCCGAAGTCCTATTTCAAAGGCATTTTCAAAGACCTCAAGTTCTATTTCAAAAACACTTCAAAACACTCTCAAGTTCTGTTTCAAACTCTCCAAATCTAATTTCAAGTCAAAACTCTTTCAAGTTCAAATTTCAAAAGAAACCTTTCAAGACTCCCATGAGTTCATTTTTAATCGAGCCCTAGCCCAAACTATGATTAACCTGATTCTTGCCAAATGAAATATGTAGTGTCACGCCCTAGTTTTTAATCAAACCCTCTAGGCTTGGAAAAAGCACGGTACTCTCTCTGTTAGAACTTATCCTCATAAAAAGACAAGTGCGAAGGGGGTTTAAACTTGAAAACTTGATTTGATTACATGTAAGGAAGATATCCTAAGATCATCAGTCTACACTGCCCTTTCGGTACCTACATGTCTAATTACCATTAGTTCATTCACTTAAATTACCGGTTACTAGAAATGCACTTGTATCCACTTTAGAGTTTTGAAAACAGGAATTGATCATCATTTTTTAGATGAATGATCCATGATGCATATTTTTGAAAAGATTTTTGAAAATAGAAAATTTTTGAAGTGTGACTTGAAGTAAAAATTTTGATTAAGAGAGCGTTTTGATAATGACATTTGACTTAGGTTGCCTACGTATCTCATTTGGCAAGAATTAGGTTATTCGTAGTTCGGACAAGGGTTCGATTGAAAATAGACTCGTGGGAGTTTTGGAAGGTTTTGAAACTTTGGATTCAAGAGTTTTGACTTGAAAATTAAACTTGGGAGATCTTTGGAATGTATTGAGACAACTCAAGAGAGTTTGGAAAATATTTTTGAAATAGAACTTGAGGAATTTTTGAAGAGTTTTGGAAGTCAAGAGAGTTTTTGAAATGTTTTGAAATCACTCAAGAGAGTGTTAGGATGTTCTTGTTTTGAAAATCTTAGAAATAGAATTTGGATTGAAAAAAGTTCTTATGAACTTATCTTTGAAAGGCTTTTGAAAACTATTTTATTATACCTTATGAAAAGTATCTTGAATATCTCATCACATTTGAGAAGTTAACTAATAAATAGCTAAACTCTTTTAAGGTGATGACTTTTGAAAACATTTTTAGAAAATGTGCTGGAGACTTTCTTTAGGTTTTTAGAATTTCAAGGTTATAGAACCCTACTTGATATCTCACCGTTCTTGAACAACCTCAACCATGTAGGGCCTAAGATTATTTCAAGGTTACGACTCTTGAAAAACATTCTTGAAAAGAGATTTGTAAAACACTTAGGTGCCATTTGTTTGTGGGACAAGAAAATAGGAGATAAGTAATACAGTGGAATTAGAAAAATGGTGATGGGTGATACGTAATACTTGATGTGATGGGGGATTATTCAAACTACATTTGGTTAGGATGTGATTATGATGGGATAAGTAATATTATTTTGTTAAAATATCACATTAAAAATAAGAAAACTAATAGAAAATTAAATTTTAATTATAATATAGCTAGTTTAATATTATATTAACATATTATAATAATAAAAGAAGGGTAACAATGTCATTTTTAAACTTATCCCAAGGGATGAGATAAGTAATACCACTTTCTCCATGGTATTACTTTTCTCCTATTTTAGGGGATTAATAGTCCGGTAGGGAGATGTAATTTGGACCTCATTTGTCATCCAAACATTTCACAAGTGGAACCCACAGGATAAGCAATCCAATCCCCTTGCCATATCCGGCAAACAAACGGGCCTTTAGGGTTTTAGAACCCTAATATGAACAACTTTGAAGGTTGTATTTGATATATCACCTTCTTTTGAAGATTCTAACCATGAGAGTGTTAAGACGACCATAGGAATGTGAGTGTTAAAAATATTTTGGAGATAATTTTAAGAAATATTAAGTGTCTAGCCATCTTTGTCAAGACAAGTTTAAGAGACTTTTGGAAAATCACTTTGAAAGTGGGCATGATGATATTTGAAAAGACTTTTGACTTGATTTTTGAAACTTAAGAGACTATGATATATATTTTTTTTTAAGGATGCTATGAAAATTATCTTGATTGGAAGGTGTTTGAAAAAAGGTTTAGAGTTAGAATTCTAAAGCCAACCAACTAGGGTTAGGTTATCAAAATAAGTACACTATATATATATAGTTCACACATTCCTTAATGACCTAACCAACCCCGACAATACCCTACGGTTCACTGCACTCTAGCCACTAACTCCACACCATAGTTTTGTTGACTCAATGCCTTGATTTTGATGATAACAAAACATAGTTTAATGATCTAATAATTCTACTTAATGTGCAGATTAATTATTAATTAGATCTTGACTTGAAGCTTATCATAATGGAGGGTTTATGATGCAAAGATTAGAATAAAGAATGAAAAGTATGATGAGATAACGTTTGATTTTGATAATAACAAAATATGGTTTAATGATCTAATAATTCTATTTAGTGTGCAGATTAATTATTAATTAGATCTTGACTTTAAGTTTGTCATAATGAAGGGTTTGTGATGCAAAAATTAGTATGAAGAATGAAAAGCACGATGAGATAACGTATTCGACAAAGTTGATCTTATAGAGAATGAAGAAATTTCAAAGATCATGGATGTCAAAGAAGAAGAGACCAACTCAAAGACACGAAAGCTTTCTTAGAAGATTTAAAGATGTCTTGAAGGTATGCAAGAAATCACAAGATTTGAAAAGCTTTCTTAGAAGATTTGTTAAAGTCTATGAAAAAGTTATATTGATTGAAGAATCCTAGAAGAAATCTAGAAATGAAGATGTTCAAAAAAAGATAGAAAATCAGTTGAAGAAATGAAGATTTTAAGTCTTGGAAGCTCTCTTGAAGATATTGAAGAAGACTTGGATCAATGGATGAAGTAGTGGTGATTAAAGAGCTTTACAAGTAATTAAAATAGAGTTAATCCATCCAGAATGGATTAAAGATATTCTTAAAGTCATCAAGCCTTGAAGAAGTATCTGCAAGTTTTAAAAAGCTTATTTGGATGATCCTTGAAAAAATTGGAGACTTTGGAGAAGAATGAAGAAAAGCTACAAAAATAAGTTTTCTAATAAAAAGAGTCAACTCCTTAAGTTTCAAGAGTCGACTCTTTCAAATAGAGCCTTAAAAATTTGCTGGAGACTCAAAAGAGTCAACCCCTCATCATTCAGGAGTCGACTCATTTCAACAAAGCCTAAAATTTTGAAGTCTGCTTAAAAGAGTTGACCTCTCACTGCAAAAGAGTTGACTCATTGGGATAGAGAGTTGAGTTTGCAGATTCTGACCAAAAGAGTCGACTCCTACAAGTCATGAGTTGACCGCTCAAGGCAAAATACTAAAGCAGACTGCAAAAAGAGTTGCCTTATTGTAAAAAGAGTCGACCCCCGACAGTAACGGTTATATTTCTAACACGCGTTATGGTGCAATTTGCCATTAAAACTTCTTCCATACTTCTCCAACGGCTAGAATCGATCCATAACTTTAAATATAAGATACTTACAGCTTCTATAATCATGAATAGAGTGATTATACCATTAGAATCAAGAGCTTGAAGCTGAAAATCTCATGTGCCTTAACTGTCACATATTTTTGCTGAGTGTTTAAGGTTATTCATTGAGCTGTACTTGTTTATATACTCATTAGGAGAGTTACCCATTATATAACATTTATTCATTTCACTTGGGTAGGTTTGTAAACCTGTAAGTTTGAGTGTTTTTGGATAAAAATACTTGTAAGTTTGAGTGATATTTGGACAAAATCACTTGTAAGTTTGAGAGAAGTTTGGACAAAATCTCTTCGGTTTTGAAAGCTTAGGAAGAAGCTTTTATAAGAGTGAACTGGGCACTTGTAGCAAAACCAACAGTTGTGTAAAGAGTGTTACATAGTGGAATACCTTCGAAAGGATCGAAGAAGAGAGAATGTAGGCAAGGTTGGCCGAACCTCTATAAATCTGGTGCTCTTCTTTTCTTACTCTGTTTTGTTTATTTGCTCACTATACATGCTTGCATAGATATATACTTTGATATATACTTTACTTGCTTGATATATATACTATGATTAATTATTATTGAAATACACAAACTGTTTTTAGTTGTATTACTTGATATAAATTCTATAAAAACCCAATTCACCCCCCTCTTGGGTTACCTTCTTGAGCCAACAAGTTTTAGTATATAACCAGACTATGAAACACAGTTATGAGAGAAACCTAGTTCTGATACCAAGCTACATCCCAAATAGATATTATTAATATCACATTAGGCAAGACGTGATTGCACATGTCATCTTACCTACGATTGACACCTTAACATACACTTGAAAATAGGACATGACGGAATAAACACTATTGCCCTATATAACTATGGACCAACCATGCATAAATATAAAGTACATTAGAGTACACCATTCCATAACCTTACACACATTATTTCAAACTCAGGTATATAACAAATTCTCATATCTCAAGCTAATATAAAGTAAAATACAAATATAATTCAAATTCCAACGTCTTATACAAATATGATGAGAAATTGAAAGCAAAGTAAAAAGAGCTTTCCCAAGCCCTGAGACATGACATCTTGACACCAACATGAATGCCACCGTGACTAAGATCACTACTACAGTGAACCAAATCGTCATCTCCAAGTTACCTGTCAAAACAGTCTGTGTGGGTGTAAGCTAATTGTCAACGCGCTTACGATAGATAATCAAACTCATAAAAAATGATATATACAAAATCACAGAATCAGCTATCAATAGATAATCTACGTATTAGTGATATATAATCATTGACAAAACACCAGCATCAATGATATGTAATCATCTTCTCATCATCACCAACAATGCAATATGATTTATGAAATGCAATATCTCTTGTGATGCAATGCATGAAACACCCGAATGTGCACGTGATTTAGATAGCGTTGGCCCAATATATCTATGACTCGTTATCAAGGAATGCCCATTGTGGCATCCTTGGGCTAGTCTATTGTGACTAAGCCTTTGGTTAGCCCACCATGGCTAACTATCTCTAGTGTAATGTATTGACTCAAGGTTGATCCCTATGTTAATTTTGATGATAATAAAACCATGTGGTTGTTATCTAATGATTTGAATTGAGTGTGCATGTTAGATTATATAATTTGATAACAAGAAAATAATTGAGTTGATTGGTTGAGTACCCAACAACAAGATTACTTAAGTAATCTTATTCTTGAAAAGATTGAAGATGCTCAAGAAGTTTAACAATTATTGAGAATAAGGATGCAAGCTCTAGAATTCTATCATGACAATTGATAGAAGAACTTGAAGATTGATAGAGGAACATATTGAATTAATTCTGTTTCAAAGTAACTAAAGACCTTATGAGAATTCAAGAACTTATTCGCTATGAAGACCCTCGATCTTTATAGACATATCAATCCACTAAAGCATCATGTATGTTATGAACCTTTATAACAGTTGATTGTTTTGCTCTGAATCTGAAAAATACATTGAGGCATAAAGCACAAAAGAAAGAGGGAGCAAGTTTCTGTTTCAATAAGTTTATGCTTGTCACAATGGAAGATATTGAATAATCAAGAAGGATGGAAGGTTGATGAGTATAATGGGTTGATACATTCAACAAGTTCGTCCTATAGATTAAAGATATTCAAAAGATGAAGGAGATCGGCAACAAGTGCTTATACCTTTTACATTGAAGACCTAGTGATAAGAAATCACAAGACTTAAAAGCTTCATTGAAGATTGTGTTAAAGTCTTGAATGGATAGAAAAATGTATATTGATTGAAAAATCCTAAAAGAAATCAAGTTGATGGATATCAAGTAAAGAGATTGAAAATGTTCGAAGAAGGATAGAGGTTCAGTTAAAAAAAAGAGATCTTAAGTCTTGAAAGCTCTCTTGAAGATTTTTAAGAAGACTTAGATCAATGGAAGAAGTAATATTGATTGAAGAACTCTACAAGTAATCAAAATGGAGTGAATTTATCTCGAAGAGATTGAAGGTGTTCTTGAAGTTAACATATCTTGAAGAATTGTTTTCAAGCCTTAGAAAGCTTATTTGGATGACACTTGAAGAACTTGAAAACAATGGAGAAGACTGGACAAAAACTTGTAAAAATCAAGTTTTCTGCTGCAAAGTGTCGACACATGGAGTTGAAGTGTCGACACATGAAAATAGTGGCCAAAATCTGAAGAATGAATGTTATGTGTCGACACATGAAGTCAAGTGTCGACACATGGAGGCAGTGAACAAAATTTGAGAAATGTAAACTTTATGTGTTGACACATGAAGTCAGGTGTCGACACTTGGGCTCCAATGACTATATTTTTTACCGTTATATCAGTAGAATCTTGCATCAAATTGTCTCCCATCTACCACCAATGGCCATAATCAACTTAAGGCTGTATATAGAAGATCCTCAACCCATATATGAGCAAGAAGAACATAAGAACAAGTGCTACAAAGTGAGATTTCATTTTCTATATCTTATACTCTGTTTTTATTCATTTGGGGGGTTCTTGAGTGAGCTAAAAAGTTATTTATCTACTCTTTGAGAGAGTCATTCATTGTACAATCCTCATCTATTGTTTGGTGGGTTTGTAAACTTATGAGTTTGAGTGTAGCTTGGGAAAAACACTTATAAGTTTGAGAGAAGCTTGGATAAAATCTCTTGAGTTTTGAGAGCTTGGGAAAGAGCTCTTGTAAGAAGTGAGATGGGCACTTGGAGCAAAACCAACAACTGTATAAAAGACTTTACATAGTGGAATACCTTCAAGAGGATCGAGGAAGATAGGATGTTGGCAAGGTTGGCCAAACGTATGTAAATCTGGTGTTATTCATTTCTTGCTCTATTTTTCCTCCTTACTTATAATACCAACTTGCATTGCATTATATAGTTTGTTTGCTTGAGTTATACTTTGATTAGTCACTATTAATTACTTAATTAGTTTTTAATTGCATTGTTTGATATTAATTTCATAAAACTCAATTCACCCCCCCTTTTGGGTTATCTACTTGGGCCAACACAATACAAGGCATATGATATGAATGGTATGCAATATCGTCATATATATATAATCATCAATATCACCTCATTTAAAATAGTTAAGCAATTCAATATGAATATTTTCCACCTATATACTTACAAGCAACAATACTATCCATTCAATATAATTAAGACTATCTTATATTTTCACATGTCACCACACACGCACATCACGACAAAAATCACTCCTTAATTGACATTGATGGCTCTTTCCCTCCTATAGCACCTAACACCCAAAACCATGTTAGATTGAGAAATATAATGCACAATTTTTTAACAATATACAATCATGGTCCACACTTCTCTAACATGGGATATATAATACCAATGAAGTACTAAAACACAATGTCATATGTCTAACTCATCCCCTAATGCAATGCAATAGCTTAAAAGTACCAAAATCCACCAAGTCCTTTAATCTGCCAACATTGACACATGCCTCATAACTTGGACGCAACTTCATGAGCTTATACAAAAAAATTTCAAAACTTAGGAAATACAAATTGACATATGATAGAGTATCTAGACCAAATTTCACATTTATTGAATAAGCTTAAGTATTTATTTGGTATTTTATAAATTAGGTCAATGCTGTAGAAATGAGAATTCAACTACAGATAGTTCATCTTTGAGAGGTTCTAACACAGCCAAATGACATCCAAATGACTTGAAAGTTGGTATATACTCTCAGCCACATCATCTATATATATAGTGAAACTTTCACAATGTTTTGAATATTTTAACCTAGTCAAATGTGACTATCAAGGTAGGGGTCGCAGATCAGGGTAACAAATTTCTGCAGTAATATTCTAACTTCTAAAATACAATATATTTGAGTGAGACCAAAGCTTAAATTACTATTATAACTCTAAATTTAAGTGTTCAAATATTCATCTAAAATTAATATTTTTAGATAAACCAATTCGTTACAAAATAGCAAACATAATTCTTTCATGCAAAATATAAAGACTTTGGGCTTCCACCATGGAAATGCACAACCATCTCTCTTCTCCATCATCTTCTCTCACCTCCTCTCATGGCATAAAACATACTAGCATGTACTAAACTATGGAAATGAAATAGATCAAGTAAGAACATGATGATCTTTCCTTAGATCTTGAAAATAAGATGCAACAAGCCTACCCCTTGGCCTTTTCCTTTTCTTCCTCCTCTCTCTTTCTCTTCTCTCCCTCAATCTCTATTTCTTCTCTACTAGGATGATGATCCCATCCATTCTCTCTTCCTCTTTTCTTTTCTCCTTTCTCTCTCCTATAATACCCATCCCACCATCCTTTATTTTATTTTTCACTAACTCCACTACTTCTCTGTCCTCTCCTCTCCTCTCCTCTTTTTTTTTCCCTTTCTTTTCTATTTGTTCTCTTCCTCTCTCTATTCGAATGATGGTAGCCAACATCTCTTGGCTTCCTCTTTTCTTTTTCTTCTTCTCTCTCTTATTATGGTAGGCTGCCCACACTCCACTGACCTTTTTTTTTTCCTTCTTCTCTCTCCCATGATGCTAAGTCACTCACATTCTACTAGCTTTTCTTTTTCTTTTTTTTTTTTTTTATTTTTTTCTCCCCACTAGCCTTTGTTCCCCATTTATCTTCTCTTGTGACTAACAAGTCAAAATAGATACAAGAATGTATCTCACATTCTTAGGTGTCCCATGCACACACTCACTGATGACTCACCATCTAACTCATCACTTGCCACATGCCACACACACATGTACCAACATAACTTTATATACTAATTAACTATACAATAAATGTAATTAGTTATTTATAAAATATTAGATTAGGGTCTCACAGTTACAAAACAATCATTTATCTACTAATCTCTTATTTTGATTATGTAATCGACTATTTATGAATTTTGTTGTTAAACAAACTATTTCTAGGGTCTTATTCTCAACTGGTAAAATTAATACTAAATTCACAAATAAATATGTATATTTGTAGGACATTAAAAATATTTTACTCAACCCGAAAGCTCTCTCTTATGCTAAAATGTTATACCAATACATTACATTATTGTTTAATGACACTCAATTTATTTTTTTAATTATTATATTATATCACATTAAATAATTTCTCTTGCATGTTTAATTCAAAATGTCCACTAATATCTAGATTTTGAACAATCATAAGATGTATATTTTATATTCAATTTGTTATGTTCACAAAGTTAGTGTCTCTTATCATAGAATAAAATATTTTTTTGTAAAAATCCAATGACTTGGATTTGGACGCAATAGATCATGCATGTCATGAGTGGGGTAGAGAGTGATAATCAGCGTTTGGACAAATAAAAATAAAAAATAAAAAAATATTATTTTTTTTAGAAGTTGGATAGAGCAATTGCTTCCACATCTCCTTAGGGTAAATCCGCATTTAGAGAGTAGGAGATTTCGATTATTTCTAACTATGAATTCTCTTCAATTTTTCATTGGATCGTGGGGTTAATGTTTTAGACAATGAGTGCACTTTTTTGATCAAATTATTTTTAATAAATATAAATATTAAAATTTTTAAAATTTTTAAAGATTAATAGGGTCAATTGATCTCATCCCATTGTATGTAGCACTGCCCATATTGATGACTACGTTAGAAATTCATCAAACAAGGGAGTCACAATATTATGAGAGGCATGACACGATGATCTTAGAGGACCGAATAATTTTCCTCTTTAATTAGTGAAAAATTATGGACCCAATTACCCCAACCCTACTTACAAGGTTTAGGTGCTAAACTTGTAATATCGAGTACTAGAGTAAACTATACAAACCAATTTGCTATGGTATATTTTCACCTGTATGCTGTTTCTATTTTTATATTTTGGAAGAAGGCTGCACATGTTTAGATTTTGTGCTATAATAGTTTGGAGAGGATATAAATATATAACTAAGTCACCACTTTCTTTGTGTAACATCTTTTAAATGAGCTGTTGGTTAATAATTTAAATTTTAGATAGTATCCAATTAGATAATAGATTTTGTTCCGCTTGTGGCGGAGAGTTGGACCACACGTGAAGATAGTTGTAATTGCTATAATTGGAGAAAAAAATATTTAGGGCTGTGGTAGTCTTTCCCTTTATTCAGAAAAGATGGACAAGAGAAAAGAAAAGGTAAAAACTTTTAGGAATAATTACAACAATACCCTATAAATTATGACTTAGTATCACTAAACCTTCTTAAACTTTAAAACGTAACACATGGACCTCCTGAACTATCAATTTGTATCAATCAACACCTTCTGTTAGAAATATATTAGTAATGTATTAGGAGAGTAAATAGAAAATTGTCACGTGACTTGCATATATTCACAAAAATATTGTTTTACACCTAAATTGATATTTTTTTTTTGTAATTATTGTCTAATGACTAAAATGCTCCTTAAATTGCCCTTACATGTCATCCTAAGGGATATTTCAGTCATTAAACAACGAAAATGTCAATTTAGGTATAAAACTATACTTTTACAAACATGTATAAGTTACATAATAATTTTCAATCTCTTTTTCTAGTGGATTGCTAATAGAGGCTGTTGATTGATTTAAATTGATAGTTTAGAGACTTAAAGTGCCACGTTTTAGAGTTTAAGGGGGTTTAGTGATTTTAAGTCATAGTTCAAAAGTTGTTATAATTACCCCAAAATTTTATTACAGAGTTTTCTGCCAAAGTAATATTCTTTTTGAAAATAATTCACTATCTAACACTCTTTTAAAAATAATTCTCAAATCAACATTCTAGCATCTATACTAATAGTAGTATTTATTAATAAACCCTTATGGTTAACTAAAATTATTTTTATTTTAATCTTTCATTATGCATTTTCAAACTTGCTTGTTTCTCTCAGAACTCAAAAACAAGGGCAACATCACCATTATCATATGCTTGTGCCTACTGGTTTGAAAGTTGGAAGTCCAAAAATTGGCAGTGAAACTCCAATGCAATTAGAAAGAAAAAAGGTGCATTATACAATTCCAAAATGCTCCTTTCAAATTTAGAGAAAAGCTCTGAAAACTTTTAGCCATACTTTTGGCCATACAATAAAGCTAGTCTCTCCTTAGCCTTTTGTTTCTAGACAATCAAACAAAATATCAATTCCAAATTCAGCTTGACAAAAGATCTATATTAAGATCAGAGTTGTGACACACATATGCATACACAAAATTGATTTTCAAATCAAACAATTACAACTAAAACCTACAAAAAATTTCAAAGTGTAAATTGAATTTTTAGTAGTGAAACTCCAATTAAGAGGGTTTTGGCTGAAGGTTGGATAAGGTTTAGTAAAGGGTAATAGAAGGACCAAGAGGGGTTTTGATTGATATTAACCAATTATCATCCTAGAAATAAAGCTTAGCGTTGTTGGGCTATGGAGCTCTAGAGGGATGTGGGGTACCAATCATAGGGGTACCAATCTTCTCAATTAATCTTACTAATGCAGCAGGATCCCGTGATGATGACATGACTTCTTTAACATGGGATGATGGTAGCACAAACTCATCGTGATCTCAATTTTGCAAATGGATTTCAAATGTTTGGATACAAATACAATTTTAGTAAACTATAACAGCTTATTAATAAATTATTTCTTTTAGAGTTGATGATATGATGTTAGTTTGAGAATTATTATGGAGAGAGTGTTAGATAGAAAATTATTTTGTAGGAGAGTGTTACTTTGATTAAAAACTCCGAATAGAAGGTACAGAACACGAATTTTCTTGTTTTCACTAACTCTCATTTCCTTACTCTTAATTTCTTCTCACTTCAATAAGGAAATTAGAATTTGGCCTTGAGAGAATGACTTTTCATATGTTTGTCACCAATTCCCCCTCCCCAACCTCTCTCTCTCTCTCTTTAAGGATCATCCAAACAGGTGTGAAGCATTCAAATCTTGACTTCATTTTCTTCTCTTCCAAAACCCCTATTCTAAACTATTGGGTTCTAAAGTTAGTTACACAGTATACACCCCATGGGTTATCCCTAAATATGATTTAGTATCACTGAACCCTTCTAAACTTTAAAACGTGACATATGTACATCTTGAATTATCAATTTGTATCAATCAACACCTTTTGTTAGAAATATATTAGTAATGTGTTAGGAAAGTAAATAGAAAATTGTCATGTGTCTTGCATATATTGACAAAAATATAGTTTTATACTTAAATTGACAATTTTTTTTGTAATAATTATTTAATGACTGAAATGCCCTTTGAATTGCCTCTTACATGTAATTTTAAGGGACATTTCAGTCATTAAACAAAGAAGATGTCAATTTAGGTATAAAATTATACTTTCACGAACAGGTACAAGTTACATAATAATTTTCAATTTTTTTTTTCTAGCGGATTGCTAATAGAGGCTATTGATTGATTTAAATTGATAGTTTAGAGAGTCAAAGTGTCACGTTTTAGAGTTTAAGGGAGTTTAGTGATTTTGAGTCATAGTTCAAGAGTTGTTATGATTGCCCCAAAATTTTATTACATAGTTTTTTTGCCAAAAATAATATTCTTTTTGAAAATAATTCACTATCTAATACTCTTCAAAAATAATCCCCAAATCAACATTCTAGCATCTATACTAATAGTAATATTTATTAATAAACCCTTATAGTTTACTAAAATTATTTTTATTTTAATATTTCATTATGCATTTTCAAACTTGCTTCTTTCTCTCAGAACTCAGGAACAAGGGCAACCTCACCATTGTCATGTACTTGTGGCTATTGCTTTGAAAGTTGGAACTCCAAAAATTGGCAATGAAACTCCAATGCAATTAGAAAGAGAGAAGGTGCATTATACAATTCCAAAACGCTCATTTCAAATTTAGAGAAAAGCTCTGAAAACTTTTAGCCATAGTTTTGGCCATACAATAAAACTAGTCTCTTTTTAGCTGTTTGTTTCTCAGCAATCAAACAGAATATCGACTCCAAATTTAGCTAGACAAAAGATCTATATTAAGATCAGAGTTGTGACACACATATGCATACACAAAATTGATTTTTGAATCAAACAATTAAAATTAAAACCTACAAAAATTTCAAAGTGTAAATTGAATTTTTAGCAGTGAAACTCCAATTAAGAGGGTTTTGGCTGAAGGTTGGATAAGGTTTAGTAAAGGGTAATAGAAAGACCAAGAGGGGGTTTGATTGATATTAACCAATTATCATCCTAGAGATAAAGCTTAGCATTGTTGGGCTATGGAGCTCTAGAGCGATGTGGTGTTCATGGGATCCTGCTGCATTCGCAAGGTTATAATTGAGAAGATTAGTACCATGCAAGAGGGGGAGGGAGGAATAGACCTCTACACCACCACCAATGCAACCTATTATCGTAGGGGTATCAATCTTCTCAATTAACCTTGCGAATGTAGCAGGATCCTGTGATGATGGCATGACTTCTTTAACGTGGAATGACGGTAGCACAAACTCATCGTGATCTCAATTTTGCAAATGGATTTCAAATATTTGGACACACATACAATTTTAATAAGCTATAATTGCTTATTAATAAATTATTTCTTTTAGGGTTGATGAAATGATGTTAGTTTGAGAATTATTTTGGAGAGATTGTTGGATAGAAAATTATTTTGTAGGAGAGTGTTCCTTTGATTAAAAACTCCGAATCGAAGGTAAAAAACAAGAATTTACTTGTTTTCACTAACTCTCATTTCCTTGCTCTTAATTTCTTCTCACTTCAATAAGGAAATTAGAATTCGGCCTTGAGGGAATGACTTTTCATATGTTTGTCACCAACTTTCCCTCCCCACCCTCTCTCTCTTTTCAAGGTTCATCCAAACAGGTGTGAAGCATTCAAATCTTGACTTCATTTTCTTCTCTCTCAAAACTCCTATTCTAAACTATTGGGTTCTAAAGTTAGTTACACAGTACACTCCATGGCTTATCCCTAAAAAATATTCAGTTTTCTTCATTTCTTTCATATATGCTAAGTTGATTGGGTTACACCATAGTGCGATTATTCCATTGAACTCTCTCTCTCTCTCTCACACACACACACACACAGTTGCTTTTTAACTAGGCTGCGTTACACTCATAAGGTGATGGAAAAGTTGAATAATGAACATAGAAACTGGTGAAGCAAAAAGTTGCTAGTGTCTAGTTACTGTGTCTAGATAAACCAAAACAACAAAGATCCCATGTCCCAAGTCATTTGATGATTTGGAGTAGAATAGAAAAGTTCAAAGAAGTTCAAAGATGCATATTGCCTAGGTAAATTTAGACCATAGAGGCTGACCTATGAGAATCAAAAGTACAGATTTGTTGAACATGGGTTTCAACCGTGGTGGTTTACATGAAGAGATAACTGTGACGGTAAGTCACTCTCCACCTAATATGTGTCATATTCGGTGAGTGAATTGATATTTACATATTTAATGCAGGTCTCTCACTCATTGCCAGGCAAAATTAATTACATTCCCTATTACTATTTTTCTTCTCCCCACTAAATAATCTTATATAAAGATGAGAAAAAGTGTACTTGGTTTTCTTTCATGGTGATGGACAAGCACCATTCTCTCTGAGTGGCTTTTATGGATTGTGGTCTTGTGTTTGAATGTGGCTTACATTTACAGCATGTTTGGAACTTGAAGGAATGAAGGGATAGAGGGGGAAAGAAAGGAGTGAGAGAACGATTTTCCCCCCTCATTTTTTCTTTCCTTTTCCTCCTAGGTAGAATCAAACATAGAAAGAGAAAATTTTACCTCCCTTCCCTTCCCTCCCTCAAATTCCAAACAGGCTATTAGAGTATGAATTGGAAAAATTGGACTACTCTTGCTTCACCATGGTCCTCACAACCTAGTGCTGCATTAGCTATTTTCTTACCTAGGCTTATATTTAGAGTCCTAACCTATGAAAACACGCGGAGGGGGGGGGGGGGGGGGGGGGGGGGGGGGGGAAGGATGGGGGGGGGGGGAGAAGAAAAAAAAGAAAAATTGGTCAAATCTATACTATATTATTATAACAGAATGATAGGATGTATTTAAAGTTAAAAGTCTCAATCCCTTATTCTCAAAATTTTAATTTTTTAAAAACATAAAATCCAATTGTCATACTATCATTTGTTCCTATTAATAAATTTATTATTTATTCTAATATTCATAAATGCTATTAAATGATAGTTATGGTAATATTTTCAAATATTTTTAATTATAATGTCCCTAAAGAATCTTTATTAACCATAAAGAGATTTTAAATTTCTAAAATAGAAAGAACATGTCACTAAATTCTTAACACTTTGTTTATATACAATATATATTTGTCAAAATATCATTTATTCTTTCAAACCTTTTTCTTATTTCTTCTTAAATTTATAAATTCTATAGTGATAAAATCCATTGATTATGGTAAGTTTTTCAAATTTCTTTAATTGGAACCCTTCTACAAACTTTAAAATAAGAATGATTTTAAGTTAACCCAAAAACTCTCAGTAATTGAATGATATATACTGTATAGGATGGATCTATAATTTGTAAAGTCTACCAATTGAGATCATAGTTTTCTAAATTCTCTTTTAAAATTTAAACCATTATATGTTTTCTAAACTTACTCAAAATTTTTGAAAGATACACACCCATTGTTATGCAATTTATATCTATACTATCAATTGGTTGTTTGGTTTTTTCAGTTCAAAATTTTTAACCCTATTTTTTATAGAGTTCTAAATTTATAAAATACGTATGTCATCTAATCATTTGATTTTTTCATATAAATCTTTATCATTATTTTTTATGTGGACCCTAATTTAAATGTGGTATGTTTAATATCCTATTTATTTTTTTTTCTAAAATGTTTAATATCTTAGGTCAAGTATTTAACTAAAACCTAATTAATTTATGATAGGGTCAAAATGAATCAGTCTATTAGTAGATTTTTATATAAAATATTTTTAAATTCAACCTATTCAAATATTTCTATTAATACTATTTTGCAAAAAATTAAGTTGATACCTCAATTTTTGTCCATTACTAATATTTTTTTGCAGTGCTTTAATTTACAGTAGTAGGTATTTTCAAATTTATAGAAAAAAAGGTTATTCATTAAGGTTGTGGCTTAATATTATGCTCTTAATTATATGCTTTTAATTTGGTAATATTAGAAATTACACAGATAAATAAAAACATATATTCAAAAAATCAAATGTAGCATGTGAGTAACACATTCGCTCTTATTAAGGTATTTAATATATTCATAATAGATAAGATATTGAATATCAAATACTTCACGTAAAAAATTCATTCTTAAATCGTTTTATTAATTTTTTCTTATTCCCGTATATAATACGTTGTGCATAGCATGAGCTCATTGCTAGTAGTAGAATTATTATAATAGGATTAGGATGGTAAAGATGCCCGAAATATTAATTTGGCTAGTGTCTTAAATATGATAAATACTTTATTACTCCATAATCACGACAAAAATTAGGCCGGCACGATGTATATCGTGGGAACTAATGGATAAAACTTTGGCAAGGTCAATTCAGGCCATATTCAAATTTCTTATTATGTCTCTTGAAATGACCAAATAATGACATGAATATTGGAGCTACTGCATGACCAATTGATCCAAGAGGAATTTTATTTGTCTGAAAATCTATTTTTATTTATTTTTGGTACATCATTGCTGAAAATACAAAAGATTTATGCACGTTTGGCTCCTGTAAAATCACAAGAGTGACCCACCGTTTGCTGGCTCTCATGCTAAACATGAAACCTCAAGTTTAATCTCTCCTCACGTTACTAGTGATTAGCCATCGATCATGCAATACGTAAAAGTTATAGAGTTTATAAGTGCTTCTGCTTGAAGCTCAGATTATTAAACTTTGGACAACTAAACTTGCTCCTATCCAACTTGGTCCAGTGTCCATTATATCTTATGGGCTGGGCCATGCTGCATGTCCAAGCTAATGGTTTGAATTAGATATATGGTAGGTTGGGTTAGGCCTCGCTGGGTATGATATCTCTCTATTTGGAGGAAGATTTTCCTTTTTCTTTTTTCACCAGTGCCTTTTATATAAGCTCTCTTTGATCAGTTAAAAGATATCGATAATTCCATTGTTTACTAAAAGATTTTGGGTATTTCTTTTGGAATGCAAAGGATTATTGTAAAAGCAACTTTAATATCAAGGGTCAACAGCTCCATTGTATGCATAAGCCAAGCTTCCAAACTAATGTTTGGTTGAATGTTTTAATGGTAATGAATGATAAGTCGTAAAGATAAGCTACTTTTGAAAATGCAATACAGCAAAATATGGTCTGGGTCAGTTTTAGGTTAGCCAATGTGCAAATCTTGTTTGTTGAATTGAATTGATCATTTTCAGTTTGCACCTATTTCTGTGAACCCCAATTCATGCAGAAGATTCTTTGTTGTTTGAAAATGAACATATTGCATGGACTGGATGAATAATCCATACAATCCCAAATACAGTTGAAGAGGTTTATCTTAAATTGAAGTTCATGTTTTCTTTAATCTGGACGCCGTTTTGGGGTTTTAGAACCGTAAAACGTTGTAATACTAAAGCTTAACATAACAAAGTGTCCTAAACTGAAAAAAATGCTCCAATTCCTAACCCGGGAACTCTAGTGCTACTGCGGCGATGAGCCGCCACTCAAAATTCTTTGCAGAATGGTTGAGATGCCTGGACTATAAAATCATATCAATTGGGTATAGTCAAAATGAGAGAGAGCTAAACATGAGTGAGTTGAACTGATCATACCTGGAAAAAATATGGAAGATCTAATCCTTCAATACTGTATCAGAGATTGCATTCTCGTCATATACGGCAACCATGGAATAATTCATGTTACTCGAGGGAACTCAGGATCATAGTTGCTAGAATGGGAAAAAGAAGCGTGAAACGTGGCTTAAAAAACTAATGAAAAACTAAAAAATTTAGGTAATATAAACTAAAATAGAATATTTATAAAAAAATATTAAAAATCCCAAAAAGAAATCATATAAAGTATTTAAAATACTATTATGACAAGTAAAATACTAATACTATAAAATACTTATAGACTTTTTTACAAAAAAAAAAAAACTTTATTGTGAATAATAAGATTTGACTATTAGGTATTTATACTATAAGACATGTTTTGTGTAATGGTTTTAATATTTATTAATAAATTAATTATTCCATGTTAATGAGAATATGTGTGAACAATGTTTGCTTCGCATTATTTATTTAATAATTATGCATATGTGTCTCTCATTCTATATAGTAAATGATTTGGTGTGTAGAGTATAAATTACACAAGGAAAATCAGAGTATCAGTTCTTATAATTCACAGTCTTAGATAAAACTGTACACACTATCAGTAGGACTGTAGTACAATATTTTAATAGGCCTGTCTTGACTATGGGAAACAATATAGTTCTAATTTCTTACACTAGTACACTTTGTGTATATTGAACAGAACCATGTTGAGATAATTACTTTTATACTGAATATATAAAATAATTAATACCTTATGATTATTATGAGTGTTTATACTCTTAATCCTAATATAATAAATAAACACGTGAATGTAGTGTTTATTGTTTTGATTCACAGAAAATTGAAATTCTTTGTGAGTCAATAAACTCAGTGAGTTGGACAATTATCGCGCCCCGAATTTTCTGCACTCAAGAATGGTGAAAAAAATGTACGGTGTTCTATTTTTAGAACTCACCCTCCTCCAAGAAAGAGTGCGACTAGGTTTGAATTAGAAATTGATTTAATTAAAGGTTTTTGAAAAAGATTTAGAGTCACTACCTAACTTTGATAAGGAGAGTTAGGTCACCTAAAATTAAGTGCAATCTGAAGATTAAATTTAGAGTTTTTGAAAATGCGATTTTGAAAACTTCTTCAAGAGAAAGGTTTTAGAGAAAGCAGGTTTTTTGGCAACTTTTGAAAAGATTTAAGTCCTTTTTGGAAAATGACTCCAATTTTGATCTCTCGAAAACAGTGATCTATGGTCCGGGGGTTGACTACGTATAGGAAAGATGTACTAGGCTATCATCCTATCCCACTCTTGCGGTACCTATATGTCTTTCTACCCTAGGTTCAGTCATTTAGAATCTCCAATTAACAAATGTCTGATACTATCCACTTTGAAAAAAATTTTAGAAAAACGTTTGATATGATGTATGACATGCAAGTGCAAGAAAAGGATTTGATTTTAAAAATAAATTTGAAAAGGGGATTTGGGGTTTGGAAAAAGTTACAAAATTGAAAACTTGAAAAAGGTCGTGATCTCACCCAAGAAGGTTGCTTACGTATCCCTTTGTTGGGAATCAAGTTAGTCATAGTTCAGACTCGAGGTCCGATTGGAAATAGGCACTTTAGGGTCTTGTTTGATTTGAAAAGACATTTTGAGGCCTTTAGAAAGTTTAATTTGAAAAGAGTTTGATTTGAACTTTGATTGGAAGATTGAAAATTGAACTTTGATTTGAAGTTGAATATTAAAGTAGAACTTGGACATATTTTAAAAAGATTGAATTGAACTTTGAAATCATCTTGACTCAAATTGAAATTTAAAAACCATCTTGATTTAAAAAAGAGTTGAAGTTTCTTAACTTAGGGTTAGGGGTTGAACTTGAGATTTGACATCCTAGGACTTAGATAACTTAGGATTTAAACAACCTAGGGTTGGAGCATGCAATTGAATTGGGAAGACTGGATTTAAAAAGTTTGATTTTGAAAAGTTCAAATTTTGAAAAGTTCCGCATTAAGAAAGATAGTATTTAGAAAATATTGAAAACGGTTTGATTTGATTTAGAAACACTTGACTTGGAAAGGTTGGAAAAGATTTGGTTTGATTTAGAAATGTTTGGTTTGAAAGGATTAGAAAATATTTGACTTGAATATTTGATTTGAAAGAATTTAAAAAGTTAAAATTTGAAAATATTGGATTTTAGAAAGTTTTAAATTAGGAAAGTTCTATCTTAAGAAAGAATTGATTTTGGAAAAATTTGAATTTAAAAATATTTGAAATTTGGAAACAAGATTTGGAAGTTTAAAATTAGGAAAGATTTGATCTCTATTTCCTAAAAATTGAAGATTAGATTTTATTTCCAAAAATAAATGATTTGATCTAGTTTTCTATTTGAAAAAGATTTGATTTGGCATGAAATTCAAAAGTTTGAGGTTTGAAAATCTTAAATTTGGAAATAGAAAATCTAGGATTTCATGCTAAACTTGGATTTGAAAATATAGGATTTCATGTGTAAAATAGTTTTGGAAATCTATGATTTTGATGCAAGTAGAAAGTTATGATTTTATGTGAGGAAATTAGGGTTTCCACAATATAGACTCTAAGGTTTTGACTTGGATTTAAAGACAAAGAGTTTTTAAAAAGTGAATCTTTAAAAAGAATTTTTTAGGAAGTGGGTTTGTAAAAACTATTTTGAAAATGTTTGAATATGAACTTTTGCAAGTCTTTTAAATATCTCTTTTTTCTAAAACGATTTTAACCTTGAAAGGATTAGAACCATTTTAGGGTTGTGATTTTAAAAACAAGATTTGAACCTTGATGACCCCATTGATTGTAACACTTTTCTAAAGCAACCTTAACCAGGGAATGGCTAAAATCACTATAGACTTGTGATTTATTGAAAAATAATTAAGGGTTTGAACGCAAACTTTGAACTTTGATGGTCACTTTAAATATAATATTATCCTAAAACAACCCTAACCATGAAATAGTTAGAATCATCTTAGGGTTATGATTTTAAAAACAAGTTTGAAAGAAGGAGGTTTTGAATGCAAATCTTCAAAAAGAATTTTGATGCAAGCTTGAAAATAATTTTGAATGCAATATTGAATGCAATGTATGAACATGACAACCACAATACAATAGGGTGGTGAATATACGAGGTTAGGCTTCACCACATAATTAAGAGGGCCGAACCCACATTGTCTTAGGTTAAACTCGAAGAAAGCCCCCAGCACGTTGACCCTCAATAAGTCTTCTTAAGCATGAACCGGGAAGTCCCTTATTTCAAGCATGCAAGGAAGGGGGGGTGATAAAAGATGGGGATTAAAATAGGAAAAAAACCAAGTGGTTAGGAGAGAGAAGAGATAAAGGGTGATTACATAAACTAAATCAAAAACCTACCTTGTCTTCTCTTTACTTTGTTTGCTTCCCCTTGAGAGCTTTGAATATGTAACACTTGATCTTTAATGGATACTTGGAGGCTTGTATTTGAGTGTATAGAGTGTATAAAGGCTAAGGTTTATGTGTATAGAGTGTAAAGGCACTAGGGTTTGAAGGAGGCTTAAGAGAACTAAGGCAAAGCCTTTTTTTAGTGAGGTAGCGTTTCTGGACTGAGTTTTTAAATTTTTTTTACGCAGGGGGTGGTTTGTATTTATAGACAATTAGAGTTGGCTTTGACGCTTGTTATAGTGACGCCAGGCTATTTTTGGCTTGGCACCACTAGGAATAGCGCCATGCTAGTTTTTGGCTTGGCGTCACTACTAGTAGCGCTAGCCATTTAAGAAAGTTTTAAGACTGCAAGAATTAGATCTTTTGACCCTTGGGATGCAAGGCAAAAGATTTGTGTGCCTGTCCTAGTGACTACCATACAATTTTTAGCCTAGCTCCGCTAGGAGTGATTTTGAAAAGTTCGAGAATGACCTGGAAGGTTAGAGATGGACAAGAATCCCTAAAAGAGTGCCCGAAGATAACTGGATTGACAATGAGAGCCGGTGTGATTGAAGAGGATGAATAGCTCACCAGGACAAAATGATCATTTTGCACCGGATTTACCAAAATAGACTCGGAATGATTCGGAAGGGTACTAGACGATTGGGAATACTGTTAAAAGTATCCTTAAAAGATAACCGATTTAATATCCAGAGCCTGTGTGGTTCTCGGAGGCAATCAGATGCCTAGGAGTAATATGGTCATTGTGACCGAATGGCCTCGGAATTGATTTGAAACTGACTAGAAGGGTGGACTTACAGCTCTGAGGTCTTAGGTACTTTCTCAAGAAGCATGCCGGCAGGGCTCATGGGGCAGTTTGGTCATTTTTCACCAGAGTGGGCTAGCAGCCATTGATGTTGACCCGGGTTTTCAGTGTTTTTGTCACTCTGACGGTGTGTGCCGAGTTGGTTGCCAAAGGTATCCGATCCTTTGGTAAAATTGTCATGGCCAAAAGGCATGCAGGGTCCCGTGACATAAGGGTTTGTTGGCATTTTCGATGTCGACCTATTTGCGAGTGTTTCCATCACTCTGACGATTGCGATGTTTGTGAGTGTTTCCGTCACTTCGACGGTATGCGTTCATTCCAGAGATTGCCTAATAATAAAAAGTTGCTGCATGGTTTTATCATCTAGGGGCTTTAGGTACTTTCCTGATCAACGTGCCAAATAACGAACATTCTACATTAGCGGGCTAGTAGGCGTTAGAATTGAACCGCTCTACCATCTCAAGGACTTGGGCTCTGTCTCGATTGACAGGTTTGAAAGGACTTACCGTTCTGAGGAGTTTCTTGGTAAATGTGCCATGCTAGATAGGTTTACCATCTAAGGGATTAACTTTCTCGAAAGACGGGCCGAATTGAGTTTGATTGACTTGGACTGGAATTGGAATTGAAGTTAAAATAGGGACTTACCATTTTTAAGAAGATGTGCCAACTGGAATTGGATTGAGTAATACTCTACGAGTATTTTGGTTATTTCGCTTCTAATAGTACCAGCGGGCCCACAAAGTTGTTGATTGACTAGATTGAGTCTAGAAAGCCAGTCTGAATTTGAATGCGTCTGGGTCAGTTTGAATGTGAATCCGGTTAGATCGAAGATTGCTGAGCGGACAAAAATAGGGTGCTTACAACAATAACATTACGTGTATGGTGAATATTAATTATTGATGAAATTTACATCCCGATATAGAGATTGATGATACCCACTTGAAAAAGCTTATAAGTTTTGATTATGTCAAACCTGTAGGTGGATTATGATTTTGACATATCAAATAAGTTAAGTGGAAGGTATCAAGGAATTAAATAAGTCTATTAAATTTAATTATCAGTAATTTAATTAATAGGCAGGTATCTGTAATCTTAACATTGGCAGATAAATAAAATTTTAATAATATGAAGCTCGAAATGTAATTTCTAGTATGACAAGGAGTACAATTATAATTCATTAGTGGTATAAATTATAATTTACGTAAATAGGGATTAATCCTAGTTGGATTAGGAATCCTTATTTGCGTAGGAAGCCCTAGTCATATTGATCCTATGATCCCTGCCATAGCTTGTATATCTACGCATTCTAAGAGCAACTAGAGTTACACTTACTCATAATTAAGAAATACACGTTTTTATGAGAGAAAAAATTCTAGTAGTTACAAGCCCACTCTTTCTGGAGTAAGGCATGTTCGAAGGACACAGCAGACATATGAAGGTTAAGTTTGAGCAGTTGAATCTTTCTTATTGTTGTTGTTTGCTGTTCAAGATCAAAACAGAGGGATTTCGAAGTTCATACTTGCTGCTATTCGGGATCAAAATAGAAAGATCTTGAAGATATGATTCTAATCACATAGATTAGAATCTGCTAATCATATAAGAATTTTTAGTATTATGTGTATGCACTATAGCCGAATCGTGAAAAATTCCATAGTCTCCAACATTACCAGCATGAAAATACTAAAAATTACGAGAAATGAGTTTTTAAGGTGTTTTCATGATATTTTTTAAGAGTTTATGACAAGTTTTTTTTAAATTATGTTCGAGTTTTGAAAACGTGTTAGAATTGTTTCTTAAAAAGTTTCCTCTAAAATTTCATAAGAGTTTTTTCTACATTCTGGAATCGAGTTTTCGCTCTTGAAGATAGTTACCTAGTAACTATATATATGCTCAGTATGAAAAGTTCATTGACTCTCACTGCACTGTCCAAGGATCTATGTAAAAAGTATTTGAAACTGGATACCTCTCAGTTCTCCAATGCTATGCAAAATGTGCTCTGAGAATCCCCTCATTGTCCAACCCCAAACATCCAAACCGGGATGAAAAATCCACAGATTACGCCTTATTTTTTGTTAAAAAAATGAGCAAAATATAATTGAATGGATTCAGTAAATCAAGTAGTTGTAGCCATGTTTTTTTATTATTGAGAGAAAGAATCCAACGAATTCTTGTAGTAAATGGAATTGCCTTAGCTTACCCTCATTTTCTGCAATAATTGTTTTATGGATTTCAAAATTTGGATTTGGTTTGTTGATGAAATTTCTTTCAAAATACTACATCTTGCAAGTAGAATGGTAGGTCCATCGTGTATTCCCAAGGTCTTAGAGAGACCTTCAAGATTGGACTGTTTGTTTTTGTTTAATCTTCCCCTACTCTAAATTTATGCTTCACTCTCAAGACAGAAGGTTGATATAATAGCATTTTTAGAATGCTTAAAACTCGTGGTCTTGGAGAGACGAGTAAATATTTTTAAAGCAAACCTTAAAAACACAAACCAACTAACAAGCATTTGTCTTTCCAGCTCTCTTTCTTCACATGAAACATCATAGAGATATATGGTTTCTGAATCTTAAGAATTTTCTTGAGCTTGAGCATCCAATTATTGCAAGATTTTGTTCCCCTCCATCCAATTTTTTTCCTCTTACAAATTTTCAGAGCTAAAAACATATTTCTAGTTACACACACGTCCAAGCTCCACACTTAGTCAAGAATAACTTCCTAACCCTACACTGCTTCACCAACCATCTAATTTTATTTCATCACAGATAAACTATGTCATTAATTGACTGATGAGAGTTAATTCCGCATGGTGTCACATTCTTCAAGTAGAGCATGGCATAAGATTCTATTCACACACGACCATCTACACTTTTAAAGCTAAATTTCAAATCAGTAAAATTTTTAGAAAAACCCTAAGGCGGGGTAGCCTAGTGGAGATAGGAACAAGCCGTAAACCTATACATTATGAGTTTGAGACTTGACAACAATCCTATGGGCCAAGTTGTAAGAGATTTATCTCTCATTTGAGTCTCTTAATTCTAGCGTGGATGGTCTGCTTTTGACCATATCGGGAAGGGGATTAGTCATTGTATGCCTAAGTTGACTCGGACAGATTGCATAACCAAAAAAGAAAAAAAATTTCTAGAATGACAATTCAAGACCCCTCGTGTGGAGTTAGAATTAATCCTCCTTAAAGGCTTCAATGTACACATTACCCTGCATCCCTGTAACAGCTAGCAATGTACCTAATGGGGATATAATTGTCTCAACTTTGATGCTATATGCTACTTCGAACACGTCTGGATTGCTCTATAAAGGAACTATGAAGATCTCGTGTTAATACCAAAGGATTTCCATGAAAAGAATCACCACCCATATTCTGAAAAATACAATAAGGTTCTTTTCATTATGAAGAAGTTTTAGGGATGGCAGAAGTCTCAAGGGAGAGACACTTACAAAGTAAAGAACTCAATCTCTATTTTGAAAAGCAAAGGTCTACATTCTTCTGTATCAAGAGATATTCAGTACTATATATGCTTAAGATCTTCATCTTTTCCACCTCAAAAATGTTGTCATTTAAATAATCTATATAAAACATGCCCAGAAGTGAATAGAGTCTGTAATATATATTATAAAATTTTCCTAACCCACCCTTGCATGAGTTTTTGTTTTTGTAATAGGATGCTCGAGCCTTACTTCCTCGAGCTAATGAAGGCCATCGTTTAAACGCACTATGAAATTTCATGCATTACGTAAACACTGGCTATGTAAATCTAGATTCATAGATTTAATCATAAAAAATCTAAAGTCCAAGATTTAAAACTATCATGATTTTCACATAACGATAAAGAGAAAATATATAAGGCATACTTGTAACCATTATAGCAAATCATAAGCAATTTACTTCAATATCTTTAGTGATCTACCACAAACTTGGTTTCGCTCTCGTGACCCTAATCTTAAGTTACACAATGATGACAAGGTACTGTGTACATTTATAAGCAAAGAGATGACCAATTTTCTTATTTAACTATAATTCTACTTGCTCATCAAGGTAGTTGTATAGAAAACAACTTCTCTTTATTGATCAACAAAACAAGAGGTTTATCTAGAATAGGAAAAGAAACTTTAACATAATAATCCTAATAAATATATCTGATAAATATCATATAAGTCATATGTGTCACATCATGTAGGCCATAAAATATTTTACATTCTCCTACTTAGCTCATATGATTACTTTCTTATTAAGTTTGACAAGGTGAAACATAAGCGCACAATAAATTCAATCCAACCTCACTTTAATTTGGTTATCATCATAATACCATAATTAAACAACCCATTAATGAGAGTCATAGTGGTCATATATCAACACTAGCAAACTGCTAAACACAGTTCATAAATTAGAAGTGTGTATAAATGGTACAACATAATGTCTTTTAACAAAAACTATTCTTGTTATCATTCATCCAATTTTATAAATGTACGTACAAAATAGAAAATAGAAATATCATAAACAAATTTAAATGAGATCTCAAAGTATCCAATAATCCAATTGTTTAACCTTACGCAAAATCCAAAACAGTAAATAACTATTATGGGTTACGATTAAAACTCATTCTGTTAACATGATCGTTGAACGTGTTTGGTGGTAACCCTTTTGTTAATGGATCTGCAATCAGAAGCTTTGTGCTTATGTGCTCTATAGACTCTCTTTGTTTTTGAACTTCCTCTTTAACGACAAAGTATTTCAATTCCATGTGTTTAGCAGCCTTAAAATACTTATTGTTCTTGGAGAAAAATATAGTTGTGGTGTTATCACAATGAATCCTCAATGGCTTAGCAATAGAGTCGATAACTCCAAGTCCTGAGATAAAATTTTTTAACCACAATACTTGAACCGTGGCCTCAAAGCATGTCACAAATTCAGCTTTCATAGTAGTTGAAGCTGTGAAAGTTTCTTTTGCACTTTTCTAGGATATCGCTCCTCCAGCTAATAGGGACAAATTATCAAAAATGAACTTTTTACTATCAACACATCTAGCAAAATTGAAAACGGAATAGCCAATCACCTTTAGATGATCTGACTTCTTAAACGTGAGCATATAATCCTTCATTCCTTGTAAATAAGTCATCACTTTCTTAGCAGCTTTCCAGTGATCTATTCAAGGATTGCTTTGGCACCTTCCCAATATACCAACAATGCAAGTTTGTGCATACATTAAGCTTCCTATCACACAAATATAAGGAATCCTTTCTATTTATTTACATTCCAATTCATTCTATGGGCACTACATAACACTAAACTTATCTCATTTTTGAATTGGAGCAACACTAGCTAAATAGTTCTCCATATTGAACCTTTCTAGAACTATTTTGATGTAAGCTTTCTGAGACAACCCTAACAATTCATGTGATCAATTCCAAAATATTTTAACTCCTACCACGTAGGTTGCCTCACTTATATCTTTCATCGAAAAGTTTTTATGGAAAAAATTCTTGGTTTAATGCAATAGACCAAAATCATTGTAAGCACCCCATTTTTGCACGCTCGGCAATCTTCGACTCGACTGGATCCAGTTTTCAAATATCACAACTCATACGGGCCTGAGATGGCTCCTTCAAATTCTAATCCAATTAGCTGGTTACATCTCCAGCTCACAAGGCCTAATTAAAGCAAACTGTAAAGACCATCATGCCCCTAGACATTCCAGCAGCTTTCCAAGTCCGGGCGGTCTCGGAAACCAACGCCATCCAGGTAGCTTCCTGAGATCAGGCGATCTTGGGGACCAATACCTTATTAAATTTCAGACGGTTCACTTTCGGTGCCTGCTAACCTGCCCAAGTAGAATGTTCGTCATTTGGTAGTTCTCCGAGACCAGGCGTTCTCGAAGACTAACACCACCCTCACAGGTAGCTTTCTGAGACTAGGTGTTCTCGGAAACCAACCCCACCCTCACAGGTAACTCTTTGAGACTGGGTAGTCTTAGGGACCAACACTGCATATGTAGTTTTCCCGGACTGGGCGATCTTGGAAACCAACACCTAGGTTAATACTGACGCCTGCTAGCTCGGCTTGGTGAAAAATGGCCAAACCTGCCCCTTGGGTCTCCAAGCACATATTGAGAAAGTTCAAAATCCCTCAAGGCGATAAGTTTACCTTTCCAAAATGATCTTAAATGGTTAAGCGTACTTAACACGCCGTTCTGTCCAATTTCAGTCCTATTTCGGTAAACTCTGGTCAAAATGATCGTTTTGCCCCTGCGCGTCCCAGTATAGCACAAATCCCACCAAACATTAAGAAACTCTTCTAGGACCATCCCTGAACAACCCGACACACTTAACATCGCCGCTCTAATCCATCTTGCACCTTTTCAACTACTCCTGGTCAAAATGACCGTTTTACCCCTGGTAGCCCAAACGCGCCTTGAAACTACACCAGTCCTAGGGTATTGAACGGTAGATCTTATCATACACCCCTGTTTAATCCGAAGTAAACCTTATGACCCTAAACACTTCTGACTCAACGAAGTCCCCCTGGAGCGTCTGTGAGACGTTCCGCTAAGATTGTCTTTTCTTGCGATTCTCTAGTTATAACGTACCATCAAACGACTTGAGAACTGCGTAAAACAAAGAATTTTCGAAAGCTCATCCATAGGTCTTTTCATCAATACAGCTCGATCGGATAGATTGCTTCCCAAAGCCCCTCATTGCATGGCTCGAAAACTACCACTTTTAGTAACCCCAGACGCTCTGCTAAGATTGACTTTTTCTCTAATTTTCTGATTATAACACACCGTCGAACGGCTTGAGAAATACATAAAATAGGAAATTCTCAAAAGTATTCCTAGAGTACTTTTCATTGGTACGGTCCGTTCGGAGAGATCGCTTCTTGAAAGCCTCGATCATGTGGTGCACAAACGGCTACTTTTGAAACCCCGCGGAGTGTATCACAAACTCTCCGCAAAAATTTGTTTTCGTGCACACTTTTTCAGATGATATCTCACACTTTCGAACATTGTTCAAGATTTTCAAAAACTCAGAAGTTCATGAGAAACCCTAGGAGAACACCGTGAACGCAATTGATTTTCTCGAATCCTTATTGGTTGGCACAATTATTAAGGCAAAGTTTAAATGAACACTTCCAACAATGAAGCGTATGCTACATACGCCCAGATTTTGATAAGATCAATCAAACTTCACTTAGCCTTTAAGATTTAGCCAGTATAATGAGTGCCACGTGGCATTTTGCCAATGGAACAGTACTGGCGCATGTAGCACATGCGCTAAGGCAAATTTTGTCCAAGCGCATGTCCTATATGTGCTAGGTCTCCCCATATTTCCTGTAAATACAGTCCTGCCCCTTTGCATATTCCAGAATAAAAAATTGTAACGAAACTCTGCACAAACAGCTCCATAAATCCGAAACCTTCCATATATCTCTCCCTCCAAACACTTAGGTTGTATTACAACTCACTCTAACCCATATACCTCACCTACAAGGCCCTCCATGCCATAGAAGACATTATTCCAGCCCCTTTCAAGGTCATCCAAGCTCAAGTCAAAGTATCTATGGAAGTTTGAGAGTGTTTGAAGGCAAAAGGTGTATTCCCTTTTTCATTTTTGTCCTCCCCCCCACTCCTCTCTTCTTCCTCCTAGCCTACTTAGGCTATCATCTATTTTAAACCCCATCTTCTACCCTCCATTCTTGCATGCTTGAGACAAGAGAGCTCTTAGTTCATGCCTAGAGGAAAGCTTGTGAGAACTACCATGTAGGGGGATCTCTCACTAGCCTACTCGAAAATAGTATGACCTTGGAGTACCTTGATTATGTGGTGTAGCCTCTAACCTTATATGATTTCATGACCCCCTTTTGCATATGACCATCTCATTCATGTTTTGTGTGCTTGAATTTATTTCATGTTTACAACCATGTTTTTCAAAATTAGCACTATCCCTATGGTCATGTCATTTCTTAAGCACCTTATTCAAATGTTCTCTTAAAAGTGGTTCTAAGAGTTGGCTGTTTGAAGTTTAGGATGAGACCCTAAGTAATCATCCTTGCATTTCAACTTGCATAAAAATGGTTTTCAAATTTATTGATTTCTAAGGTTTCTATTCTCTCAAGTTTAGTGGTTGAAATGGCTCCATGGAACCCTCTCTTGAGTGGTCTACCTTTATATTGGCCATGAGAATCCTAACTTGTTAGAATGGTTCCCTCTTTTAAAAATGGTTTTCAAAACCTTCTTCTTAAATATGGTTTTCAAAAGTTCATTCTCTCCATCTTTGCATTGAAAATGGTTTTCCAATAGTTGTCATTATTATGTTGATTTTCAAAGTTCCTACTGTTTTCAAGATAAAAGGTTATAATGATCCTAAGGAAACCTTCTTTGGAAAAGTTTTCAAACATCAACCATATAAACCATATACTTGACTAGAGTCAATTTTTGTGGAAATGATCTTCAAAAGGGTTGTTTACAAAAGTCCTTTGCATAACATGATTTGTTTTCCAAATTCCTTTTCAAAAATGCATAAAACCACCATTCTAAAACCTCTTTCCACCATAGGTTAACCTAACCTAACATGACTCTAGGATAACCAAAACTTAGGATAACCTAACCCTAGTTAGTTAGCCCTAGGTCATCCAAACCCTAGGTTAACCTAACGTTAGTTAGTTAATCCTAAGTCATCTAAACCCCTTTTCAAAACCATTCTTTAACCCTAGGTTAACTTAATCTTAGTTAACCCTAGGCTAACCAAACCCTAGGTTAACCTTAGGTCCCCTTAACCTTAAGTTAATCTAACCCTAGTTAGCCAACCCTAGGACAACCTAACCTTAGTTAGTTAACCCTAAGTCGCCTTAACCCTAGGTTAACCTAACCCGAGTTAGTTAACCTTAGGTCAACACAACTTAGGTTAGTAAGCTTTAAAGTTCTAATTCAAAAACCCCTTTTCAAACAATCTTTTAAGTCAAAAACCATTTTCGTAACATATTTTCAAAACATCCCACTCTATTAAGATTTCAAGAATCGACTCCAAAACCTTTTTAAATATCCCCACAGTCTATCTTCAAAAATGTCTCAAAGAAGTTATCTTAAACTTGTCTCAACTAAGATGGCTAGACACTTAAAATTTTTTAAAAATCATTTTCAAAATGATTTCAAGGACTCACAACCCTAAGGTGTCCCTACCCCTTTTATGGTTAGGGATTCCTAGGTAAGGTGATACATTAGGTACAACCTTCAAGGTTGTCCATATTAAAGTTTCAAAACCCTAAGTGTTCTTAAAAGCTCTTTTCAAAAATGATCTTCAAACATCACACTCTTGAAGCAATCCTAATCCTTTCATGGTTAGGATTGGTCAAGTGTAAATGAGATATTCAAGTAGGGTTCTATAGCTCTAAAGGTTCAAAAACCAAATGGAAATCTCTAGCCCCTTTTTCGAATATTTCTTCAAAACTCATAACCCTAAAGGAGTTTAGTTCTTCAATGACTAACCTCTCGAAAGTGATGAAATATTCAACATGCCTTTCCTAAGGTATATGAAAACTATTTTCAAAAATCATTTCGAGATAAGTTCATTAGAGCTCTTGTGAGTGCAAATCTATTTCTCAAGTCCATAACCAAGTTTTCAAAACTTTCAAAACTCTCAGGAGTTATATTAAAAAATATTTCAAAACACTTCAAAATCCCATTTCAAGAGCACTTTCAAAACCTTCAAGTTCTATTCCAAAAACACCCCAACATTCGATTTCAGATAAAAAATTCTCAAGTCCTCTTTTCTCAAAGACCACAAAGTGTCTCCCAACCTTTTCAAAGACCTCAAAGGGTCTTCAAACATTCCAAAGGCCCTAATGTGCCTATTTTCCATCGAGTTCTTATCCAAACTACGAATGACCTGATTCTTGCGAAATGAGATACGTAGGTAACCTAAAATGGTGTGATCATAACTTTTATTTCAACTCAAGTCTCTTTTTCAAAACTCTCAATCAATTCAAGATCCCTATTTCAAATTCTATGTTTTCAAACATTTTTCTCGAAACTTACATCATGCATCATTCATCAAAAAAATGATGACCAAACCCCGTTTTCAAAACTCTAAAGTGGATACTAAGTGGATGATAGTAACCAGTTATTCAAATGAGTGAACAAAGGGTGATTAGACATGTAGGTACCGAAGGGACGGGGTAGAGTGATGATATTAGGATATCTTCATTACACGTAACCAACCCTTGGACCATAGATTTCTGTTTTCGAAAGACCAAAATGGAGTTATTTTCAAAAAGGGCTCAAAACTTTCCAAAGGTTGCCAAACAACCCATTTTCATAAAAACTCTCTCTTGAGAAGGTTTTTCAAAACCTTTTCCAAAAACCCTAAGTTTGATCTTTGGATTATGCTTAATTTTAGGTGCCCTAACTCACTTTAATCAAGTTAGGTGGCAACTCATATTTTTCTAAAACAAGCCCTTAATCAAATCAATTTCGAGTTTAAACTTAGTCGCACTTGTCCTTCTAGGAGGATGAATTCTAATAACAGAATTCTGTGCTTTTTCCCAAGCTAAAAGGACTTAGTTAAAAATTGGGGCGCGACAATCACTACTGGTAAGCAATATATCATCAACATATAGAATCATAAATATAAACTTACTCTCACTAATCTTTAGATATATACATCGATCAACACTGTTTTTCTTAAACTAAAAGAAAGTAACAGTATCATTAAGCTTAAGATACTATTGTCAAGAAGCTTGTTTAAGTCCATATATTGATTTCTTAAGTTTGCAGATCATGTGCTTCTTTCCTTTTACTAAGATCCTTCACGTTAATCTATGCAGACTTTTTCATCTAAACTTCCATTCAAAAAATCAGTTTTAACCCCATTTGATGAAGCTCTAAATCAAAATAAGCTGTTAATGTCATAATGATTGCCTAAAGAGTCCTTCTTTGATACAGGAGAGAAGTTTTTTTTATAATCAATGTCTTATTTCTAAGCAAAACTTTTGGCCATAAGTTTAAATTTGTACCTTTCAATATTGCCAATAGTGTTGCGTTTGGTCTTAAAGACTCACTTGCAATCAACTTTCTTATATCCTTCAGGGAATTCAATGAGATCCCAAATTTTGTTTTGGTCCATTGATTTCAATTCATCATTTAGTAGAATCCTTGCTTTCCATGACTTGAGAAAATGAAACTGGGTCTTTACTTGTCCCTATATCAAAGTCAGATCCTTGTAAATATATTACATAATCATTTGGAATAGTTGATCTTCTTTTCTTTTGAGATCTTCTTAATTCTACCCCTTATGATTTTTCTACTATCAGTTTATTGGAGACAATCTCATTATGGAGCGATTGATCGTTAATTTGTTGTCCAACATTGTCAAATTGTTCGTCAAGTAGATGGACAACTTCCTTAAAAGTTATAGGTAATGGGACTTGTACTATAGCTTCTTGAATAACCACATTTCACGGGTCAAGACTCCTATTGATTTCACCATTCGCAATGAATCTGGCATTACCGATTTCTACAATTCTCATATTGTGAGTAGGACAGTAAAACCTATACCCTTTAGATTTTTCAGGATAACCAATAAAGTAACCACTAATTATTCTAAATTCAATTTCTTTTCGTGTGGATTATAAATTCTAGCTACCACTATACAACCCCAAACATATAAATGTCTCAAACTTGGTTTCCTTTCAGTCCACAATTCAAAAGGAGTTTTTAGAACTGCCTTACTAAGAATTCAATTTAGCAAATACATAGCGGTCTTAAGGGCTTCCATCCACAATGATATGGGTAATGTGAAATTTCTTAACATACTCTTAACCATGTCCATTAGAGTACGATCACGCCTTTCAGATACATCATTTTGTTGTGGCGAGTATAATATATTGTGCACAAATGCCACGCTTTTCAAGAAGTTTAGCAAATGGATCAACACATTGCTTCATTCCATCATACCTTCCATAATATTCATCACCTCTATTCGATATGACGATTTTCACATTTCTGTCTAACTATCTTTCAATCTTAGAGATGTATATCTCAAGAACATCCATTATCTGAGATTTTTCATGTAATAGACAGATATGTCCTAACATGAAAAATCATCTATGAATGTGAGAAAATAATTTTTTCCCACCAAATGATGGATTATCAAAAGGTTCACAAATGTCCTGTGGATTGTTTCAAGTAGTTTTGCACTTCTTGTGGCACTTTTTTTGGTATGTTTGGTTTATTTTCCCTTAATACAATCCACATAGATACCAAGATCAATAAAGTTTATATTTGAAAGAATTTCATCTTTTACTAATTTCTCTAACCTTTCTCTAGATATATAACCTAGTCATTTATGCCACAATATGGAAGAATTTTCATCTATCAGGCTACGTTTAGTTCCAACATTGTGATGCAGGGTTAGAAGAGTTTCAACAAATAGATCATCAAACTTTAATTGGTATAAACCATCATATAGAATACTAGAACCAAGAAAAGAGGTATTCTTAAACAAACTAACACTTTTATTACCAAATTTAAAAGAATATCTCTCAACATCAGTTTAGATATTGTAACCAAATTACGAGAAAGAGAAGGAACATAAAGTGTTTGAAACAAATCTAAATAATAAGTAACGTCTAAAAATAAACAAAAGGTTCCAATGGCTTCTCATTTGGCTTTTATAGTTTGGGTAGTAAGTGTAAACATCCCATTTTAGCCCGCTTGGCAATCTCTGGCTTGACTGGACCCACATTCAAGCGTCACAAGCACATTCAAACCAAAACCGACGAGGCCCAATAGAAGCAAAATGAGAAAAATACTCTTAGAGTAATACTCGGTCCAATTCTAGTTGGCACGTCTTCTTAAAAATAGTAAGTACTTATATTAACCTCAATTCAAATTTTAATTCTAGTCCAAGTCAATCAAACTCAGTCCGGCTCGAGAAAGTTAATCTTTCAGATGGTAAATCCATCTAACACTGTATGTTTACTAAAAAAACTCATTAAACCTGTCGACTGGGACGGAACCCAAGTTCTCGAGATGGTAGAGCGGTTCACTGTTGGCGCTTGCTAACTTGCCAATATAAAATGTCTGCTATCCGGCACTTTGATCGGTAAAGTACCTAAGGACCCGAGATGATTAGACCATTCGGCAGCTTCTTGAGATCAGACAGTCTCTGGAATGAACACGCACCATCAGAATGATGGAAACACTCACAAATATCGCAACCGTCAGAGTGACGGAAACACTCGCAAATAGGTCGACATTGAGAATTGCCAACAAACCCCCTATGTCACGAGACCAAACACGCCTATTAGTCGTGACACGTTTACCGAAGGACGGGATACCTTTGGAAACCAACTCATCACACATTGTCAAAGTGATGAAAATACTCAAAACTCAGGTCAATACCAATGTCAACTAGCCCATTCTGAGAAAAAATGACCAAACTGCACTTGGGCCCCACCGACACACTTCTCGAGAAAGTACCTAAGTTCTTAGAGTGGTAAGTCCACCTTTTTAAGATTGTCCTAAATACAATCCGGCATATTCAAGTGCCTTCTAGTTAGTTCCGAATCAATTCTGAGACCATCCTATCAAAATGACCATTTTGTCCTAAGCATTCAATTGCCGCTAGAAGCCACACTGGCTCTGTTATCAAATCGATTGCCTTCTAGGGATGCTTCTAGCAGTATTCCCAACCTTCTAGTACATTTTCGGACCATTCCAAGTCTATTCAAGCAAACTCGGTACGAAATAACCGTTTTACACCTAGTGGGCCGGTCACCCTTTTCAACCACACCGGCTCTAGTTATCAAACCGGTTACATCCAGGGCATTCTTTTAGAGGTTTTTGCTATTCCGGGCCTTCCGAATCATTCCTGAACTTTACGGAGTCACTCCTAGTGAATCCAGGCTAAAAATTACATTGTAGTCACTAGGACAGGTGCTCAAATCTTCTGTTTTACGTCCTAATAGCCAAAAGATCTGTTTCTTGACACCTTAAAAGTTTTCCAAAGAAACTGGTGCCACTCCTAATAGCGCCAAGCCAAAAAATGGCCCGGCGCCACTCCTAGTGGTGCCAAGTTTAAAAACTAATAGGCGCCACTGTAATACAGACTTCTTTCTGCGTAACAAGGATCCGCAAACTTAGTACACAAATGCTGCTTCACTGAAAACAGGCTTCAAAACCCTAGTTTTCTCAAGTCTCCTTCAAACCCTAGCCCCCTGTCGCGCCCAGATTTTTCGCACTCGAGGAATACTCATCCAAGCGGAAAAAATGCTGTACTCTCTTGTTAGAACTCACCCTCCTAGAAGAACGAGTGCGACTAGGTTTGAATTGAAAAATAGATTTGAATAAAGGGCTTTTGAAAAATATTCGAAATCGCCACCTAACTTGATTAAGGTGAGTTAGGTCACCTAAAAACTAAGCATAATCCGAAAACTACACTTAGGGTTTTGGAAAACGATTTAAAAATATCTCCTCAAGAGACGGTTTTTTAGGAAAACAGGTTGTTTGGCAACCTTTGAAAAACATTTAGCCCTTTTTAGAAAAATAACTCCTTTTGACCTTTGAAATCAGTGATCCTAGGTTTGGAGGTTGGTTACGTGTAGGGAAGACGCACCAAGCTATCACCCTACCCCGCCCTTTCGGTACCTACATGTCAATCTACCCTAGATTCACCTATGAGAGTCTTCAACTAACTATTGGCCAACCCTATCTACTTTGAAAAACAATGCTTGAAAACTAACATGATGCATGGTATGCAAGCGTAGGGAAAGAGAATTGAAAAATAGATTTGAAAAGAGATTTGAAGAGATAGAATTGAAATTGAAAAGTTTGAAAATTTGGAAATAAAAATTTGAAATTGGAAGTTTAAAAGTAGATGGGAATTTGAGATTTGAAAAGATTTTGAAAACCGCACCCATGAGGGTAGAATTGAAAGTTTGAAAAGTGTTGTGACCGCACCTATGAAGGTTGCCTACGTATCCCTTTGGGGGAATCAGGTCAGTCATAGTTCGGACTGGAGTCCGATTGAAAATAGATTGATTTGAAAAGAGAGACAGTGAATTGAAAACTGGATTTGATTTAAGATTAGAAGAGGAGATTGGAAATTGAAATTGAGAAGATTGGACTTGCTTTGGAAATATTGATTTTGGAAAGACTTGATTTTAGGAAACCTAGACTTAGGAAAGAGAAGAGACTTAGAAAATATTTGACTTGACTTGGAAGGTTTAGGAAATTAAGGAAGATTGGATTTAGGAAATGTTTGAATTAGGAAAGGTTCAATTTAGGAAGGTTTTAGAATTAGGAAAGTTTCAACTTAGAAAAGCTTTGAATTTGGAATGTTTCAACTTTAGGAAAGTTTTGAATTAAGAACGTTTCGAATTAGGAAAGTTTTCAAATTAGGAAATTTTTTGAAATAGGGAAGTTTTGAAAATAGGAAAGTTTCGAGTTTAGAAAGTTTTCGAAGAAGGAAAGGTTTTTAGATTAGGAAAGTTTCCAAATTAGGAAAGTTTTGAAAATCGAAAAGTTTTGAATTTAGAAATGTTTTGAATTAGGAAAAGTTTAGTTTAAGAAAGGCTTAGAATTTGAAAAGTTTCAAGTTAAGAAAGTTTTGAATTTTGTAATGTTTTGAAAAAGGGAAATTTTAAATTTGGAAAGCTTTGAAAACAAGGAAGTTTTGAAAATAAGAAAGTTTCGTTTTAGGAAAAGTTTGAAAAAGGAAAGTTTTCAGTTTAGGAAATGTTTGAATTAAGAAAGTTTTGAGTTTAGAAAAGCCTTAGATTTAGAAAGATTTTAAAGTTTTGTAAAGTTTAGAATTTAGAAAGTTTGAAAGTTTAGAAAGATTTAACTTGAGAAAGTTTCAAATTTAAAAAGTTTTGATTTTAGAAAGATTTGAAATTTAGAAAGTTTAGGATTTAGAAAGTTTTAGAGTTTGAATTATAGAAAGTCTTGAAATTAGGAAAGGCTTGAATTTAGGAAAGGTTTTGAAAACTTGAATTTGAAAAGTTAAGATTTAGAAATGGGGTTAAATTAGGAAAGGGTTGAATTTTAGAATTTTAGGAAAGATTTTTATGTTCAAGTTTTTGGAAACTTAAGGTTTAGGAAAGTGGAAATTTAGGAAGGATTTGAATTAGGAAAGATTTGGATTTGGAAGGGATTGGATTTGGTCTCTAAATGAAAAGATTTGATTTTGTTTCCCAAAACGGAGGACGGGATCTAGTTTCCTAAACGGGTAGATTTGATTCGGTTTCCTAAAGGGAAGATAAGATTTAGTAAGGATTTGGAAAAGGAGATTCTAGAAACCCTAGGTTTGGAAAATTATAGTTTTGACATAGAAAAGAGGTTTTGGAAACATGTATAGTTTGGATGTGAAAACAAGAGATTTTGGAAACCTAGGTTTGGGGCAAAGTTTGAAAATCATGTTTTTGGAAAGAAAATTAGGGTTTCCTAATTATGGGCTCTAAGGCTTGACTTGGGCTCTAAGGAAGGAGTTTTTGGAAAGTGCGTTTTTAGAAACGAAGGTTTTCTAGAAGGGAATCCTAAGGAAGAGTTTTTAGAAGGAAGATTTTGGAAAGAGAGTTTTTTAGAAAGGTTTTTGGAGAGAGTTTTTGGGAAGGTGAATCTAGGGAGTGTTTTTAGAAAGTGAATTTTGAGGAAAAGATTTTGGAGAGG
The DNA here is from genome assembly GCA_033060915.1 of Euryodendron excelsum. Taxonomy (NCBI): domain Eukaryota; kingdom Viridiplantae; phylum Streptophyta; class Magnoliopsida; order Ericales; family Pentaphylacaceae; genus Euryodendron; species Euryodendron excelsum. The sequence goes on along the minus strand of CM065388.1, from coordinate 17,012,434 downwards.
AGTTGAAAAAGAGAGTTTTGAAAAATAGATTTTGGAAGGGAGTCTTTGAAAACAATTTTGAAGAGGAGAGTTTTAGGAAAGTATGTTGAAAAAGAGATTTTTGGGAAGGGATTTTTGAAGAGAAAGAGTTTTGAAAAGTATGAAAATGTCTCACTTTCCTAAAGCGATTCTAGTTATAAGAGGGCTAGAACCACTTTAAGAAAGTGGTTTTTTAAAACAATAAGATTTGAAAATATAGACCAAAAAGGTCACTTTTAATGTAACACTTTCCTAAAGCAACCCTAGCCATGGAAATGCTAGAATCACCCTAGAATTGTGGTTTTGAAAACAAGTTTTTGAAAAAGAGATTTTGATGCAATTTTGAAAACAAGTTTGAAAACGTTTTGAAAAACAACTTTGAAAACGGTTTTTGGAAGATGCAAGACTATGATATGCACAATGCAATTTGGGGTCATGAACATACAAGGTTAAGGTTTCACCACATAATCAAGGGGGCCGGACCCACGTGGTCTTTGGTTAGACTAGAAGAAAGCCCCCGACACGGTGACTCTCCAATAGCCCAATCCTACACATGGACCGGGAATCCCCTTGTTTCAAGCATGCAAAGAAAGGGGGGGGGGGGAAAGAGATGGGGGATTAAAATAGAAAAAACCCAAGTGGGTTAGGAGAGAAAAGAGAGAGGGAGGAAGTGCGAAAATTTAAATTGGGAGCCTACCGTATGTCTTGTTTATTTTGCGCGTCGCGGTGTCCTCGGCCTTCGGTCTTCGTTTTGATCTTCACCTTCAGTCTTCAAGAGTTGTCTTCAAGCTTTGGATTGCAGCTCTTCAAGTCTTCAAATGATGGTTTAAGGCTAGTGTATGAGTGTATGGGGGAGTGTATAAGTGTATAGGAGGCTAGGGTTTGTGTAGGGTGGCTAGGGTTTGGAGAACCTAAGGAAACTAGGGTTTTGGAGGTGCTCGAGCTCTGTATATCGAAATATATGATTTTTAGGTTAATTTTGCAGACCCTTTTCACGTTGAATGAGGCTCTGTATTTATAGAGGTTGGATAACACTGGCGCCTGTTGTAGTGGCGCTAGGCCAAAGTTTACACTAGCGCCACTAGGAGTGGCGCCAGGCGATTTTTTGGCTTGGCGCCACTACTAGTGGCGCCAGCCATTTAGGAAATGTTTAAGGTCAGCAAGCAACGTATCTTTGACTAGATTTGGGCGCCTGTACTAGTGGCTACCTTGCAATTTTTAGCCTGGCTTCACTAGGAGTGGCTCCGGAAAGTCCAGGAATGATTTGAAGGAGCCGGGAATGACCCAGAAAACCAGAAATGAGCAGGAACACTTAAAATATTGTCCTGGAGGTATTTGACTTGAAAAGTGAGGATAAGATGTGTCGGAAAGGTTGAGCGGGCCTTTAGGGGCAAAACGGTCAATCGGACCGGGAAACTGCCGGGACAGACTCGGACTGTCCCGGAAAAGGACTTGGGATCTGGAAACATTATTCAGAATGTTCCCAGAGATTGCCAGTTTGATTCCTAGAGCCGACGTGGTCGGAAAAGGTGACCGGCCCACCAAGGGCAAAACTGTCATTTTGCACCGGGTTGGCCAGAACTAACTCGGAATGATCCGAAAAGGTAGAGGAAGGTTCAGAATACTATAAGAAGTATTCTCGAGAGGTTACTGGTTTGATACCCAGAGCCGGTGTGGTTCCCGGGACGTTCAAATGCCCAGGGACAAAACGATCATTTAGCTTCAAGTGGGCCCTACAGGCCCGGGAAGCGACTGGTGGACTAAATTAAAAAGGCGGGCTTAGAGTCTAAATATGCACGTGATGTGTGAAAGCGAGCTTGGTTAGCTCGGAGATTGTCGAGCGGGCAAAAATGGGGTGCTTACACCCCCAACAGTCCATACACACAAACCCTAGCTTTTATACACCTTATACTCTCAAATACAAGCCTCCAAGCATCCATTGGAGATCAAGTGATGCATATTTAAAACTCTCAAGGGGAAGTAAATAAAGCAAACAAAGCAATCAAAGCAAAGAGAAGACAATGTAGGTTTTCAATTTAGTTTATGCAATCCCTCCTCTCTCTTCTCTTTCTAAACCTATTTGAGTTTCTTTCTATTTTTATCCCCATCTTCTACCTCCTCTTCTTGCATGCTTAAAACAAGGGACTTACCGATTCATGCCTAGAAAGAACTATTGAAGGTCACCGTGGTGGGGGCTTTCTTCAAGTTCAATCTAAGACGATGTGGATTTGGCCCCCTTGATTGTGTGGTGAAGATTAATCTTGTATATTCACGACTTTATTGCATTGTGGTTGTCATGTTTATGCATTAGATTCAATATTACATTCAAAGTTGTTTTTAAACTTACATCAAAGTTCTTTTTCAAAACTTACATTCAAAACCTCTTTTTTTCGAACTTGTTTTGAAAATCAAAATCCTAGGATAATTCTAACCATTCCATGGTTAGGGTTGTGTTAGAAAAGTGTTATATTCAATATAACCATCAAGGTCTAAAATTTGGGTTCAAACCCTAGGTTGTTTTCAAAACCACACTATTATGATTATTCTAGTCATTCTATGGTTAGGGTTGTTTTAGGAAAGTGTTACATTCAAAGAGACCATCAAAGTCTATATTAGCGTTTTAAACCCTAGTTGTTGTCAAAATCATAACCCTAGAATCGTTCTAATCTTTCCATGGTTAGAATTATTTTAGGAAAGTGAGATATTCAAGAGACTTGCAAAAGTCCATATTCAAAACTTTTCAAAATAGTTTTTGTAAATGCACTTGCTAAAAAGCTCTTTTAAAAGATCTACTTTCTAGGAACTCCCTCTCTTGGAGTCCAACTCAAGCCCTAGAATTCACGTTAGGAAACTCTAATTCCTTTCTTAAAATCATGACTCTCTATTTACCTCAAATCATTACTTTCCAAGGCCTTTTCTTACATAAAATCATAGATTTCTAAATTCAAGATTTCCAAACTAAAGCTTTCTAATTTAGAGTTAAATCAAATCTTCCAATTTTGAAAATTGATTAAAATCCTTTATTTTTTTTCCAAATTCAAGATTTCCAAATTAAAGTTTTCTAATTTAGAGTTAAATCAAATCTTCCAATTTTGAAAACTGAATCAAATCCTTTATTTTTAGAAATAAAATCTAATCTCTTGTTTTAGGAAATAGAAATTACATCTTTCCTAATTTTAATATTTTTAAATTCCAAAAATTCCTTTTTCAAAACTTTTCAAAAAATAAAACTTTCCTTTTTCAATTGAAATTCAATCTTTTCAAGTGATTTACATGAACCCTAGGTCTGAGGATGGGCTAAATCTCAAGTTATCTCAATCCTAGGTCAAATCTTTTCAAACTCAACTTTCTAAATTTAAATTTTTAAATCTTTTCAAATTTCTACTTTCCTAATTTCAAGCTTTCAAATCTTATTTGTAAATTTTAAATCTTTCTAAGTTCAAACCTTTCTTAAATCAAGACTTTTCTAAAATGAAAACTTTCCAAAATCACATCTTTCTAAAATTAAATCTTTTCAAAATCAAAACTTTTCTAATTTGGAACTTTTCTAATTTGAAACTTTCTTAAAATCCAACTTTCTAAATCAAACTTTCATATTTCAAGTGCATGTTTCAACCTTAGGTTGCATAAACTTTAGGAGACCATACCCTAGTTCAACCCTAACCCTAATTTAGGGAGGTTCAATTCTTCTCCAAAGCTCAAGTCCAAAGCCAAGATGGTTTTCAAGCTTTAATTTAAATCAAAACGATTTCAAAGTTTATCTAAATTTTTCCAAATCAAGTCAAAGTTCAATTTCAAATCTTCAAGTTCGATTTCAAATTAAAGTCAATTTTAAATCAAAATTCAATTTTAAATTTTCTAATCAAAGTTTAAATCTAACATTTTTTAAGTCAAACTTTTCAAGACCCCAAAGTGTCTTTTCAAATCAAACAAGAGCTCAAAATGTCTACTTTCATTCGGATTGGAGTCCGAACTACGACTAACATGATTCCCAACAAAAGGATATGTAGCAACCTTTATGAGTCCGGTCACAATCTTTTTCAAGTTTTCAATTCCCAAAACCTCTTTCAAACTTTGAATCTTTTCTTCAAATCTATTCTCAAAATCAAATCCTTTTTCTTGTACTTGCAAGTCATGCATCATATAATTTTTTTCAAAGTGGATAGTATTGGACATTTGTAAATCGGAGATTCTAAATGAGTAAATCTATGGTAGAAAAACATATAGGTACCGCAAAGGCGGGATATGGTGATAGCCTAGTGCATCTTTTCTATATGTAACCAACTCTCGGACCATAGATCACTATTTTTTAGATACCAAAACCGGAGTCATTTTCAAAAAGGGCTTAAATCTTTTCAAAGATTGTCAAACAACTTGTTTTTAAAAAAAAAAAAAAAACCCTCTTTTAAGGAAATTTTTCAAAATCTTTTTAAAAACCCTGAGTTTAATGTTCGGATTACTGTTTGTTTTAAGTGAACCAACTCACCTTAATAAAGTTAAGTGGCGACTCCAAATCTTTTTCAAAAACTCTTATTGAAATCAATTTTCAATTCAAAACTAGTCGCACTAGCCCTTCTAGGAGAATGAGTTCTAATAACAGAGTACTGTGCATTTTTTCCACCATTCACGAGTGCAGAAAAATCGAGGTGCGACAATAAGAAATCCATGCATCATATTTGAAACATGAATAATAGCACCCAAGTCAATCCACCAAGTATTAGTAAGGTTTGGTTCGAAATATACAAAAGCTAAACCTTGTTGACTCATGTTTAGAGCAATCTGTTGAGTCAAGGTTGATCCTTGTTGACTCAAGGTTAATTCTCATGTTGATTTTGATGATAACTAAACCTTGTGTTATTTTACTAATGAATTTACTTAGTGTGTAGATTAACAAAGTTCATAACTTAGACTTAAAGTTGAATCTTAAGTCTAATACATGTCAAAGAGTATGCACAACAAGTTCAAGAAGCAAACAATGAATTCAAAGAGCTATGCAATGATCCAAACAGAGAATTGTCGCCTATCTCTACTTCAAACATATGTTCCACATTCGAATAGATTGAAGGTGTTCAATTAAAGCTTCTTTCAAGTATGCATAGTTTCAATGAAGATTGATTTACACCAAACTAAAGACTTCATCAGAATATGCAAAGATCAGTTAAGGAGGTGCAATGCTCAGTTGAAGATGTATTGTCTATTGAAGAGATTGTAAATGCCTCAAGAGATGATTACATCTTGTATGCAAAGATCAATTTCAGATTATGTGATTGAAGTTGCTCACAATAAATATCTGATCTCTAAGTGGAATCCAAGTGAAGAATTCTTCTACAGTGTAAAGAATCAATGAAGATTAGATGTGTGAAGAGATTTCAACAAGTCTGCAAAAGTCTCATTGAAGTGATCTTTAATGAAGAATAAAGAATTACTAACAAAGAGAGGAAATCAGAAATGAAGCATTGTGAAGCTCTACGTAGTTGAGGAAGCTTTGGAAATGAAGAAAAAAAGATGAACATTGATCTAATGAAGCTTTGACTGTTTGAGATTCATGAAGAAGATCAATATCCAATGATTGATTCAATCCAAATTGAATATAAGTTAACTCTGATGAGTTAAAGAGATTTGATTGATCATCATACTCCAAAGATATACTCGTTGAAGATCTTATACCTATGCTAAGATGATTTGAATTATTGGAAGATAGAATACAGAATTCTGGGCAATGAGGGGACTCATGGAAATGAGGAATCACCTCCTGATCACAAACGTAAAAGGTCTAAAGACAAAATGGTCAATGAGGGGACTCATGAAAGTAAGGTGTCGCCTCTTACACACAGAAGCAAAAAGGCATGCAGACAAACTAGACAATGAGGGGACTCATAGAAATGAAGTGTCGCCTCTTAAACACAGAAGCAAAAAGCCTGAAAATTAAATAGATAATGAGTGGACTCATTATCATGAAGTGTAGCCTTGTGGAGTCAGAAGTAAAAGGCTTGAAGATAAAATGAACAATAAGCGGACACATAAAGACGAAGAGTCGCCTCTTGGCAGCAGAAGTAAAAGGCTTGAAGATAATATGATCAATGAGCGGACACCTGAAGATGAAGTGTCGCCTCATGACAGCAGAAGCCGAAGATGTGAAGATAGAATGAACAGAAAGTCGCCTCATCGACATGAAGAGGGGACTCATGAACTCAGTGAACATCGTTTGGTAAATGCAGAAGCAGGAAGTGTCGACTCCATAGACCTGGAGCCGACTCCCTCTGATATAACGGCTATTTTTCTTAACGTTATAACGGACTGAATGTGCATTTATGATACCCAACCACCTCCAATGGATGGAATCAATGCAAGGGTATATATACTAGCCTCCAACTGCATTTATATATAAGAATCAAGAGGAAGAAACAATAAGAGACAAGAATCACTGATCAACCTGATATTCCTGAACATTCTTCCTGTTTCATTCTTGAGTGAGCTTTGATTGTAAATCTACTCTTGCTAGAGAGTTTGTTTGTTACTTGTATATTCATATACACTTGTAATTAAGAGTTTAGAGAGTTCTCTTGTGTGAAGCAAAACTCTTGTAAGTTTGAGTGGAGCTTAGACAAAACCACTTGGGGATTGAAGAACTCGGTGAGGAGTTCTTTGTAGAGTGAGCTGAGCACTTTGTCAATCAGCAGCCCATTTTGTAATAGGTGATTATATAGTGGAAGAAGACTTCAAGGAGGTCTTGGGGTGAGGACGTAGACCACGGTTTATGGTTGAACCTCGGTAAATCTGTGTCTCTCTTTTATTGCTCTGTTTTCTTTGCTTTTGCTGATAACATTGCATTGCACATAAATTTATCTAGGCTATATTGTTTAGATTAGTTTTGATTAATCTTAACTTGTATTAATCTTCGAAAAACCCAATTCACCCCCCTCTTGGGTTGCCTTTGGACCAACACAATCTTTCTGATAAAGCCCCGACTTTTTACAAAAGTGGCACTTGACATCACATTCTTCTTATGAGCCTAGGTATCCTTAGTAGGCTCATTAGTCTTGGATGATACTCGTTTCTTGTCATTTTTAGGCTTCTTCCATTTCTTTCCAATTCCTTGGCTTACGAGATGAATTGAATAATGTACTTGTTGCTCAAGTTTTGTGTCGTTCTAAACAAGCATACTGGCCAATTCATTCACATTCCACTTATTCTTGATAGTGTTACAGTGAATCTGAAAAAGCCCATATTGGGGAGGCAAGGAGTTGAAGATAAATTGAACGAGAAGAACTCATTTATATTTATCCCTTAAACTTTCAGTTTAGTAGCTAGATTTGTCATTTCAAGGATATATTCATGCATCTCACGTGGACCATCAAATTTGTTGAGTCAAGGTTGATCCCCATGTTAATTTTGATGATAACAAAATTATGTGGTTGTTATCTAATGATTTCACTTGAGTGTGCAGATTAGATTATAATCATTTGATAACAAGAAAATATTTGAGCTGATCGGTTGAGTATCCAACAAGAAGATTACTTAGGTAATCTTATTCTTAAAGAGATTGAAAATGCTCAAGGAGTTCAACAAGTATTGAAAAGAAGGATGCAAACAACTAAAGATCTTATGGGAATTTAAGAATTTATTCACTATGAAGACCCTCGATCCTCATGACTATATTAATCCACTGTAGCATCAATTGCATAAGAAAGGGGGAGCAAAAGCTTGTATGCTCTGAGGCATAAAGCACAAAAGAAAATGGGAGTAAGCTTCTACTTATCACATTGGAAGATATTGAAGAACTTGTGTTGAGAAGCTTGTCAAGAAGGATCAAAGGTTGATGAAGTATGATGAGTTGATACATTCAACAATCTTCTATTTACAACCTTATTTAGATGACTCTTACAAGACATTGAAGCTCACCTTGGAAGATTTGAAGATGTCTTGAAAAGTGTTGATATGAAATCACAAGAGTTGGAAGTTTCATTAAAGAGTATGTTGAAGTCTTAAATAGATGGAAGAAGTCATAAAAGAAATTAAGTTAATGAAGATCAAGCAAAGAAATTGAAGAAGTTCAAATAAGCATGAAAGATCAATTGAAGAAAAGAGATCTCAAGTCTTGAAAGCTCTCTTGAAGATTTTGAAGAAGACTTAGATCAATGGAAGAAGTGATGTTGATTGAAGAACTCTAAATGTAATCAAAAGTGTATTGATTTCATCTTGAAGAGTTGAAGGTGTTCTTGAAGTCAACATGCCTTGAAGAAGTCTTTTCAAGCCTTAGAAACCTTAGTTGGATGATCCTTAAAGAGCTTGAAGATATTAAAGAAGATTGAAAAAGTATTGCAAAAGTTAAGGATTTTCCTAAAAAGAGTCGACCCCTCAAGCAAAAAAGTTGACTCATTCAAACAGAGGCTGAAAATGTTGATGGAGATCAAAAGAGTCGACCCCTTACTCTAAAAGCGTCGACTCATTCCAATAGAGAGTTGATTTTGTAGTGTCAGACAAAAAGAGTCGACCCCTGGACCAAAAGAGTTGACTCATTTGAGCAGAGCCTTCAAAATCTGCTAAAACACAAAAAGAGTCGACCCCTACTTAAAAAGAGTCGACTCATTTAAGGTAACGGCTATATTTTTGAACGTTATACTCCGCCGTTTTTGTATCAAATGGTCTCCCATCCATCTCCAACGGCTATAAGCAACTCAAGGCTATATATACAAGATCCCCAACACATATATGATGATAAAGAACAATAAGAACATGAGAAGAACTCAAGATTAAGTGCTATAAAGTGATATTTCATCTTCTACATCTTATACTCTGTTTTTATTCATTTTGGGGGTTCTTGAGTGAGCTAAAAATTTGTTTATCTACTCTTTGAGAGAGTGTTATTCATTGTACAACCTTCATCTATTATTGGGTTGGTTTGTAAACTTGTGAGTTTAAGTGTTCTTGAGAAAAACACTTGTGAGTTTGAGTGTAGCTTGGGAAAAATACTTGTAAGTTTGAGAGAAGCTTGGACAAAATCTCTTGTAAGTTTGAGTGAAGCTTGGACAAAATCACTCGTAAGTTTGAGAGAAGCTTGAACAAAATCTCTTGGGTTTTGAGAGCTTAGGGAAGAGCTCGTGTAAGAGTGAGCTAGACACTTGGAGAAAAACTAGCAGCTGTGTAAGGAAAGTTTACATAGTGGAATACCTTCGTGAGGATCGAGGAAGAGAGGACGTAGGCAAGGTTTGGCCGAACCTCTATAAATCTGGTGTTGTTCATTTCTTACTCTATTTTTCCTCCTTGCTTACAATACCTGCTTGCATTGCATTATATTATTTGTTTGCTTGGGTTATTAGTTTGATTGCTCACTGCTACATTGCTTAAATTGTTTTAAGTTACATTGTTTGATATAAATTTTATAAAACCCAATTCACCCCCCTCTTGGGTTGCCTACTTAGGCCAACAAAATTTTAGGGTGGGAAGATTGTCTCTGCAAGGGACTTGTCAGCAGTACAAAACATTCTTTCACGTTCTCAAGGAATTCCATAGTATTGTTAGTTGTTGGAATTGTCGTCTTGATATTGCTCGCTATAGTCATTTTCATAAACATAATGCTTAGTCTGTTAGATCTGACGCAGGCTTCAGACACAACCTCTTCATCCACAATGCTTGAATTAGTAACAACATTGAGTTTTTCAATTTAAAATCCCAAATCAAAGTCCAGCACACCTAGGTGGAACTAAACTTGTTCTCGCCAATCTGAAAAATTAATTCCATTAAGTATCGGAACAGATGAAGTATGCGAATGTAGTAAAACAAAAACTCAAGCTGCAATAAGATAAATGCTCACTTCATTAATGCTCTGAATAATTTACAATTAACAATGAGTTAGAATAAAAATATATTCTAATAAGTAGTAAGTTGTATTATTGTGATTCTCCCTTGGGTATTAATCTGGCATACCATTTATTTTGACTATTATGGTGATACCATTTAATAAGACTAATTAATGTTATATCTATAATTAGGTAGGCCTGTTACCTTTAGGCATCTAGTTCTATTCCCAACTAGGGATATACACTAATTATCCTATTTCAGTTAAATAATCACTTGAAAAGTAGTGTACTTTTGGGTCAAACCTAATATTTTTGTAATCAAAACTGTAATTTGCAATGTCAATATTTTAATAACTGGCTAGTGGGTATTAAATTCAATTATGAACTTGGAAATCTATAAGTCATTCTAGTTGGACCACTTTGGCGGTTATCAAACTGTATCATAATGTAGATGTCAAATTAAAATAACGACATTGTATTAACAATTGGTGGAACAATAATTTTATTAAAGAGCCTTGATCTTTCATGACTATTTCATTACGAGGTCCATTTAAATGAGCCTATTAATTGCACCATAGCATCTAGTCCTTTAGTTACACCATGTGGTCTTTGAAGAGCCCTAATTGTCGCATTAGTGGTCTTTTAAAGCAGGGGTGTTTTAAAGAGCCGAATAATGGGGTCTTTTTATAGAGCCTAGTCATTACATCAAGAGTCTTTTAAAGAGCCAATTAAACACTTCATGAGGTCTTTTAAAGAGTCGATTAATTATATAAGAGATCATTGAAGAGTCAAATAATTATTTCATGAGGTTTTTGAAGAGCCCATTATTTGCATAAATTGAGGTCTTTTGAAGAGTCCATAAATTATTTCATAATAATAAAAATAATTATTCTTTCATTATTATCATAAATTCACAGTGCACTATTCATAAATCAAACGCTGTTCATAATTCAGCATGTGGTTACAGTGAACATAAGAGTACACTAAAAGTATACCACGTAAGTCTCCTGTCAAGGGCACTACTACTTCATCATCAACCATGACATCCATTAACAGTTTACATGGTGAGATTACGAGAGGCAATATCTGAACGCATAGCATTTCTACACACGTATATGTAATCATATCCATACACTAGAAGGCAGCAACAAGTACATAAAATATGTGCAAGAGAACGACAGAAAACTAATAGAAAAGCCAATCAGAGTGTATTAAAGTCCAAGCCATTTCATAACAACAACATGAATTCTATCATCCACACATATATGCAGATTCTGGATAGGCACGCGTACATATTCATTTGCTCCAGACGCAAGACCCATTCATCTTTAATTGATTCTAAGGGAAAATAATATCATGTTGCCGTGATGGTTTTCAAGAGAATCAAATAGCAAAATATAGTGTGCACGGACACATAATAGGGTACACAACCATCATCCTCGTCATTGACATTGAACCTTTCGCACATACTTCTAATAAATAAAATACAAATATTTGTCATCACGTAATTTGGCCGATTAATACATAAAAATATATGTATATATCCTTTAATGGAAATTCATGAAATTTTTTTAACAAGGTTATGATGCAACATATAAATCTAGATTCATAGATTTAATCAAAATAAATTAAGTCTAATATCTACAACTATCATAATTTTCATATAACAATAAAGCGGAAATATATAAGACAGATTTCTAGCCATTGTAGCAAACGTTAAGCAATTGATTTCAATATTTTTAGTGATATATCATAAACTTGGTTTCTCTCCCTCAACACCTAATTTTAGTTTTCACAATGATCATGGGCAGAGCTAGGAATTTAAACTGCCCCGGCTATGTCAAAATTTAATAAACTATAGAAAAAAAAGTATAAAACATGAATATGCAAAAGTTATATAAACCGAGAAAGTATACAACTAATTTTAACAAATTTGTACATAAATACATAAATATTAAAAAATGCTCACATAAAAATAAACTATTAAAATTGTGCCTGACAGTTCTTCATAGAGGAAAAGGCATCTATTATCGAATCTGAATCGATCATTTCAGAAAATTTATTACAATTGCCTGACGGTCCAGTCTCAGTGGTATAATTCGTTGGAGGATCTTCATTTTCACCGAATACAAGTGGTCGAAAGCTCGATACTCCAATGCGAAGATGGTGATGGTGCCGTTGTAGCCGAACTCATAACGGATTGTTGGGTGAGTTTTTCCTGGATGATCCATGACATACGGCGGTAATGGAGACTTTGATGCCTTGAGTTCTTAAATTGGTGATTATTTTTATGTGGTTGGGTTTGAAATTAGGATGGAATGGAGTGGATTGGGTGATAATTTTCTATTTGGTTGAGTTTGAAATTAGAATTGGTTGAAGTGGATTGGGTGGGCTACCATATAAAGGAGTGAGCTACAAAATAAGTTTGGTCTAAACTATATTTCTGATAAATTTACAACTAGTAAAATTTTTTTTTTTGGGCCAGACTAACTTGGGCTACAGTTCAAGTCAGCCTTTAACATAGTTCCGTCAATGGCAATAACAATGAGATACTGTGTACATTTATGGATAGAGAGAGAACCAATTTCCTTATTTAATTATAATTATACTTGTTTATCAAAGTAATTATATAGAAAATAGCTTTCATTTATTGACCAACAAAAGAAGAGTTTTATCTAGAATAGAATAAGAAACTTTATAATGATAAATCCAATAAATATATCTAATAGATATCCTTATTTAACTATTATGTAGGTCATAAAATATCTTACAGGCTAGCCACAAATGGGCGTGACTAGGAATCGAACGTAAGATCGGACCAGTAAATAGTGAACAACCCCGGTTAATAGTGTATTTTTGGAAATTTAATCGCCCTCTCATAGATCATTTATTGACGAGTAAACCTTAGTCTCAGAAAATTATCTTCCATGGGGCATTAATTTTTTTTATTCTTACAAACATAGAAATTGTCCAGAGATGTAGGAGTAAGCCATTTTCCTATTGAAGAAAAGCTTCAGACTAAACAAAACCCAACCACCAGAGGGGTCTATTTAACGTCATCAAGGTACAAGATGCTCAAAGATTATGGTTTACTCTTTAATTGGATCAGACAGTGCAAATCCCACTGGCTTGAAGTATTAGATTTGTTGTGATCCTGTATGATACTTCTTGGTTCAAGACCCACTTATGAATGGGAAGACCTCTCTACATTTTCCCATTTGATCCAATGGAACTTATGTAAAGTTGCAAACTCTAGGAGTTTAAGATATATTTACTAGCAGTGAGCTTATGCTATGCACAAGCACGTAGAGAATAAATTTGAAAAAATAAATTTTTTTTATAAAAACAAAAGAATCGATTTTATATCCGTTAACTTTACAAAGTTAATATGAGTTTTATTAAATAATAAATTATTATTATCGCTTAAAGCTAAAAATTTACCAAGAATATAGTTAGAGAGATGTGACTTATTATTAATGGTCTAATATAATTAGAATACTTATAGATTTGACCAAACTAATAGAACTAAACATCTAACTCAAAATTAATTCTATATTATGTAAAACAAAAATACATAAGGCAACTTTAAATAAATAACAAAAAATAAAAAATAAGCTTCATATGGGCTTGATAAGGTTATGGGTGATAAATATTTATTGATGAATTTGACTCAATCTAAAAATAATAATCTAGCCATGTAGTACCATCTAAAATTTTCATTAGAATATTATGTAGATATAAAAAATAATTTAAAATTAGTTCATATTAACCTAGGTATAATTGGAAAATTTGCTTATGGATTCATTTCGATTACTTAATAATGTTAAATAATAAGAAATTCCTCAAATACTTGAAAATATATAAATTATTCTTTAATTGAGAAAAGAATAAATATAATAACTTAAGTTTCACTAGGGCTTTCCAAAATTTTGAATTATTTTTAAATATATTTGAAAAGATGTGATTGATGAGTATTTACAGTTGAATGTCAAATTGATCAATAATAAGAGATTTTTAAATAATAAAACAATAAGTGACATAGGATTAATAATTTTCTAACATGTGAACTTCCTACTATAGAAATTTAAAAATACTTTTATATTCATTAAAGAATATGAAGGAGCATACTGGAAGGAATTTTGATAAACTTATAATATTGATCAAGAGTCAAATTAAAATTAAATTAAAAATAAAGCCAATAAATTGGAAAGGATCAATGAAATCAAGTTACATGTATATAATTTTAGAAAGTTGGATCATGACTTTTAACTTTAAAGATATCATAATCAATTACTATAATATATAGCAAAAATAAATTATTACTATAAATAATTGATAATAGATGTAAAATTAGAGATAGAAACTTTAGGAAATTTAAAATGACAAATCTAATGCATTTGATTTTACGTAAAACTTTCCAAAATAATTAGGAAACCCTAGAATCTATGAGTAGGAAATCCTAATTCCTTTATTAAAATCATGACTCTCTATTTACCTCAAATCCCAACTTTTCAAGGCCTTTTTCTATATAAAATCATAGATTTTCAAATTCAAGTTTTTCAAAACTAAAGTCTTCCAATTTCGAGTCAAATCAAATCTTTTAATTTTAAAAACTAAATCAAATCCTCTATTTTTTGAAATAAAATCTAATATTTCATTTTAGGAAATAGAAATCAAATCTTTCCAAATTTCAATATTTTTAAATTCCAAAACTTTCTTTTTCAAAACTTTTCAAAAAAATAAAACTTTTCTTTTCTAATTGAAATCCAATTTTTTTAAGTGCTTTGCATGAACCCTAGGTCTTAGGATGGCCTAAATCCCAAGTTATCCCAATCCTAGGCCAAACATTTTCAAATTTAACTTTCTAAATTTAATTTTTCAAATCTTTCTAAATTTCAACTTTCCTAATTTCAAGCTTTCAAATCTTATTTCTAAATTTCAAATCTTTCTAAGTTCAAACTTTTCTTAAATCAAGACTTTCCTAAAATGGAAAGTTTCCAAAATCACATCTTTATAAAATCAGAACATTCATAATTCGAAACTTTTCTAATATAGAACTTTCCTAATTCGAAACTTTTCTAAAATCCAACTTTCTAAAATTAAACCTTCCTATTTCAAGTCCATGTTTCAATTTTAGGTTGCATAAACCATAGGAGACCAAATCCTAGTTCAACCCTAACCCTAATTTTGGGAGCTTCAATTCTTTTCTGAAGTTCAAGTCTAAAGCCAAGATAGTTTTTAAGGTTCAATTTAAGTCAAAACGATTTCAAAGTTCAACTCAATCTTTCCAAATCAAGTCCAAGTTCAATTTCAAATCATCAAGTTTGATTTCAAATCAAAGTTTAATTTTTAATATTCCAATCAAAGTTCAAATCTAACCATTTTCAAGTCAAACTTTTCAAGATCCCAAAGTGACTTTTCAAATCAAGCAAGATCTCAAAGTGTTTACTTTTAATCGGACCCCGAGTCCGAACTACGATTGACTTGATTCCTAACAAAGAGATACGTACGCAACCTTCATGGGTACAGTCGTAACCTTTTTTAAGTTTTCAATTTTCACAATCTTTTTCAAGTTTCCAATTCCCACAACCTCTTTCAAATTTGAATCATTTCTTCAAATCTATTTTCAAAATCAAATCATTTTTCTTGCATTTGTATATCATGCATCATATAATTCTTTTCAAAGTGGATAGTATTGGACATTTGTTAATTGAAGATTCTAAATGAGTGAACCTAGGATAGAAAGACATATAGGTACCGCAAGGACGGGATAGAGTGATAGCCTAGTGCATCTTTCCTATATGTAACCAACTCCCGAACCATAGATCACTATTTTCATGAGACCAAAATGGGAGTCATTTTTCAAAAAGGGTTTAAATCTTTTCAAAGGTTGTCAAACAACCTTTTTTTTTTTTTTTCAAAAACCCTCTTTTGAAGAAATTTTTCAAAACCTTTTCAAAAACATCGAGTTTAATATTCGGATTACACTTAGTTTTAAGTGACCTAACTCACATTAATCAATTTAGGTGATGATTCCAAATCTTTTTGAAAAGCCCGTATTCCAATCAATTTTCAATTCAAACCTAGTCACATTTGTCCTTTTAGGAGGATGAGTTCTAACAATAGAACACCGTGTATATTCCCCACCATTCACGAGTGTGGAAAAATCGCGGCACGACAGTAAGAAATTCCTCCATCGTATTTGAAACATGAATAATAGCATCTAGTCAATCCACCAAGTATTAGAAAGAATTTCAGTAAGGTTTGATTCGAAATATACAAAAACTAAATGTTTACCCTTCTTTTAAAATCATGCCCAACGTTTAGAGCAATCTTTCTGATAATGCCCCAACTTTTTACAGAAGCGGCACTTGACATCTCATTTCTTCTTATAAGCCTAGGTATCCTTAGTAGGCTTATTAGTCTTGAATGATACTCGTTTCTTGTCGTTTTAAGGCTTCTTCATTTCTTTCCAGTTCCTTGACTTACAAGATGAATTGAATGATGTACTTGTTGCTTAAGTCTTGTCTCTTCTTGAACAACCATACTGGCCAATTCATTCACATTCCACTTATCCTTGATATTGTTATAGTGAATCTAAAAAAGCCTATACTGGGGAGGCAAGGTGTTGAAGATAAATTGAATGAGAAAGAACTCCTCTATATTCATCCTTAAAACTTTCAGTTTAGTAGCTAAAATTTTCATTTCAAGGATATATTCGTGCATCCCGGGTGGACCATCAAATTTTATGGTGGGAAGATTGTCCTTGCAAGGGACTTGTCAGCAGTACAAAAACATTCTTCCACATTCTTAAGGAATTCCATAGCATTATTAGTTGTTGGAACTATCGTCTTGATATTGTTCACTATAGTCATTTGCATAAACATAATGTTTAGTTTGTTAGATCTGTCGCAGGCTTTAAACATAACATTTTCATCCACATTGCTTGAATCAGTAACAACAGCGAGTTTTTCAATTTGAAATCCCAAATCAAGGTCCAACACACCTTAGTGAAACTAAACTTGTTCTTGCCAATTTGAAAAATTAATTCCATTAAGTATCACAACAGACAAAGTATGCGAATGTAGTGAAACAAAAACTCAAGCTACAATAAGATAAACGCTCACTTCATTAATGCTCTAAGTAATTTACAATTAACCGTGAGTTAGAATAAAAATATATTCTAGTAAATAATAAGTTGTATTATCATGATTCTCCTTTTGGTATTAATCATGATCAGTGGCAGAGCCAGAAAAGTTGTGCAGGAGGACAACAATTAATTTCCATCTTAAAAAAAAAAAGTTTGTAATCAAAGTTATACTTCATATGTGAAGTATATATAAGCTTATATATATATATATATATATAAATGAGTGGTTATACTTAAAAAAAATGGATTTTCGAAACAAAAAAAAACTATATAAGGGGCAATTTACAAATTTTAGGGGGATAAATTGGGTTATATTACTAAAAGTATAGATAGAAAATGAGTTTTGAAAAAATTCAACAGGCAATTTGCATATTTTAGTGGAACAAATTGAAAAATATTTCTAAAACTGTAGGCAAAAATAGAGTTTTTAAAAATTTGGAGGCGCAAATTACAAATTCTAGGGAGGGCAAATTAAGATAAAATTCTAAATTTCTAGGGCAAAATGAATTTTTTGAAAGTTGAGGGGGGGCAGCTGCCCCCTTGGGCAAAGGCTAGTTCCACCCCTGATCATGACATACCAATTATTTGACTATTATGATGATACCCTTTAATAAGACTAATTAATGTTTGTCGCGCCTCAATTTTTGGGTCCAAGATCCTTTTGGCTCGGAGACAAAAGCACGGAATTCTATCACCAGAACTTGTCCTCCTAAAAGGGCAAGTACGACTAGGTTTGAATTGAAAATTGGTTTGATTAAGGGCTTTTTAGAAAAATAGGAGTCGCCACCTAACTTGATTAAAATGAGTTAAGACACCTAAAACTAAGTATTTATCAGAAGATTAAACTTAGGGTTTTTGGAAAAGGTTTTGAAAACTTCCTCAAGAGAGTATTTTTAAGAAAATATATTGTTTGGCAACCTTTGGAAATATTTAAGCCCTTTTAAAAAATAACTCCATTTTGGTCTTTCGAAAACAGAAATCTATGGTACAGGGGTTGGTTACGTGTGGAGAAGATATCCTAAGATCATCACCCTACCCCGCCCTTTTGGTACCTACATGTCTAATCCCCCTTTATTCACTCATTAGAATAACTGGTTATCATTATCTACTTAGTGTCCACTTTAGAATTTTTGAAAACGGGGTATAGTTTATCATTTTACGGATGAATGATCCATGATGCAAGATTTAGACGAAGTTAGGAAAACATAGGAGTTTTGAAGGAGTTTGAAATGAAAATTTTGAATTGATTGAAGTTTTTGAAAGGGGATTGGAGTTGAAATAAAAGTTATGACCGCACTATTTTAGGTTGCCTACATATCTCATTTGGCGAGAATCAGGTCAATCATAGTTTAGGCGAGAGACCGATGGAAAATAGGCGCATTAGAGCCTTTGGAGTGTTTGAAGACACTTTGTGGTCTTTGGAAAGTTTAAAGACATTTTATGGTCTTTGAAAAGTTTGAAGACGCTTTGAGGTTTATGGAAAGAGAGAACTTGAGAGTTTTGATTTGAAATCGGGTAGTGGAGTGTTTTGAAATAGAACTTTAGAACTTTTGAAACGGGGTTTTCAAAGGTATTTAGAATAACTCAAGAGAATTTTGGAAAGGCTTTGAAATAACTCAAGAGAGTTTTGAAAATGTCTTGAAGTCTTGTTTGGAAACTTGGGAGGTAAGATTTTGGAATGTTAAAAAGTTTTTGAAAATGGTTTTTGAATGTGTCTAGGACTTTGGAATCCTAATATGGACAACCTTAGAGGTTGTTCTTGATATATCACCTTCCCTTGAAATCCCCAACCATGAGAAGGATAGGGACACC
The DNA here is from genome assembly GCA_033060915.1 of Euryodendron excelsum. Taxonomy (NCBI): domain Eukaryota; kingdom Viridiplantae; phylum Streptophyta; class Magnoliopsida; order Ericales; family Pentaphylacaceae; genus Euryodendron; species Euryodendron excelsum. The sequence goes on along the minus strand of CM065388.1, from coordinate 16,993,654 downwards.
TTAGGATTATGAATTTTTGAAAGCATTTTTAAATACTTTGAAGATAGAGCATGGAAATATTTAAAGAGGTTATGGAGTTGGCTTTTGAATTCTCAAGAGAGTAAGAGGTTTTGAAAAAGTGAGCTATGAGAATAGTTTTAGATAGAAAGATTATTTAAACGGGGTCCATGAGTTAGAACCTTGAAGTGTACTAACCTAGGTTGGGTTGGCCTATGGTTAGAGGTGACCTAAGGTTAATTAACTTGGGTTAGGTTAACCTAGGGTTAAGGTGACCTAGGGTTTGGTAACTAGGGTCAAGGTGACCTAGGGTTGACTAACTAGAGTTAAGTTAACCTATGGTTGGACAACTAAGGTCAAGTTAACCTAAGGTTGGATAACTAGAGTCAAGTTAACCTAGGGTTGGACAACTAAGGTCAAGTTAACCTAGAGTTGAGTAACTAGGGTCAAGATAACCAAGGGTTGGACAACTAGGGTCAAGTTAACCTCGGGTTGGATGATTAGGGTCAAGTTAACCTAGGCTTGAATTGGAAGATGGTTTTGAAATGTGGTTTAATGCATTTTTAGAAAGAGTTTTGGAAAAACAAGTCATATTATGCCAAGGACTTTGGTAGACAACCTTTTTGAAGATCATTTTTATGAAAATTTGACTCTAGCCAAGGTTATGATTTATATGGTTAATGTTTGGAGACCATTCCAAAGAAGGTTTCCTTACAACCACTATAACCATTATCTTGACAAAAGTATGGGGTTCAAGAATCAACATGGTGATGATAACTTTTGAAAATCATTGTTAATGCAAAGATCAAAATAATGAATTTTTGAAAACCATTTTTAAGATTAGGATTTTGGAAACCATTTTTTAGAGGAAATCATTCCAATAAGGGAGGGTTCCTATGGCTAAATAAAAGGGAGACCACGCAAGTGAGGGTTCCATGGGGCCATTTCAACCACTAAACTTGAGGGAATAGAAACCTTAAAATCAAAGAGTTTGAAAATTACTTTTATGCAAGAATAAAAAAGAAGGGAATCATTCTAACAATTTAGGGCTCCTACAGCCAATATAAAAGGAAGACCACACAAGAGAGGGTTCCATGGGGCCATTCCAACCACTAAACTTGAGAGAATAAAACCCTTGGGAATTAAAGAGTTTGAAAACTATTTTTATATGAATTGAAATGCAATGATGCAAAAGTGTGAGTTAGGGGGTTAAAGGGGGATTTTCTAAGGCATGATTTCTAAGATCTCCCCATAAACTTCAATGAGCCAACTGTTGGAACCATTTTGAGAAGAATATTGAACTTGACCGTAGTATGAAAATAACAGTAATGCAAGCTTTGTAGCACATGGTTAGAAACATGAAAATGAAGCCAAGCACATAAGACATGATCAATTTAGCAAAATGCAAGGGGGTCATGAATACATACAGGACTTTTAGGCTACACCACATAATCAAGGGGCTTCTAAGTCATACCATCTTAAAGTAGGCTAGTGAGAGATCCCCCTACACAGTGGCTCCCACTAGCTTTTCTCTAGGTATGAACTAAGAGCCCTCTTGGCTCAAGCATACAAGAAAATGGGGTTGAAGATGGGGATTAAAATAGAAAATAGCCTAAGTAGGCTAGGAGGGAGAAGAGAAGAGTGGGGGAAGACAAAAATGTAAAAGAGATACCACATTTTGCCTTCAACACACTTGTAGTCTTCAATGGATGCCTTGACTTGAACTTGAATGACTTCAAGAAGGCTTGAGGAGCTGGAAGAGAGTATTTAATGGGGTATAAGGCTATGTAGGTTAAGTGTATAGGCTTAAGGGAGGTGGAATCTAGTCTAAGTGTTGGAGGAGTGGAATGTGTATAGAGATTCGAAGTTCTAGAGTAGTTTCAGCAAAGTTTCACATCAATTTTGTAGTTGGAATATGCAAAGGGGGGTACTGATATTGATAGACAATCTAGAACAGGCCTGGCGCATGTAGCACTTGCTAGAATGACACGTGGCACCAATTATACTGGTTAAATCCTGACAGTTGATCAAACTTTGGTCAATTTGATCAAAATTTGGGCGCATGAAGCATATTCTCCATCACCAAGAGTGTTCATCTAAACTTTATCTCGATTATTGAGCCAACCGGGAAGGTTTCGGGGGAATCGGTGCACCCACAATGTTTTCCTAGGGTTTCTCGCGAACTTTTATGTTTTCGAAAAGTTTGAATTGTGTTCGGAAGTGCGGGATATCGTCTTAGGAAACGTGCATAAAATGACATCTTTGCGGAGCGTTTGTGATACGCTCCGTGGGGATTCGAAAGTAGCTGTTTTTGTGTCCTGTGATCGAGGCTTTCGGAAAGCGATCTCTTCGATCGGACTGTACCGATGGAAAGTACTCTGGAAATACTTTTGGGAATTCCCTGGTTTACTCATTTCTCAAGTCGTTTGACGATGCGTTGCAATCAGGGAACTGGTGGAAAAGTCAATCTAAGCGAAGCTGCTGCGAGACGCTCCAGGGGTTGCTGACAGTTGCAGTTTTCGCACCATACAATGGAGGGCTTCGGGAAGCGATCTATCTAATCGAGCCGTATCGATGGAAAGACCCACGGACAAGGTTTTGGGAATTCCCTAGTTTACGCATTTCTCAAGTCATTTGATGGTGCGTTATTACCGAGGGAATCAAAGAAAAGGCAATTTTGGCGGAGCGTCTTGAGGGAAATTTTATCGAGTTGCGGGTATTTAGCGTCGTAAGGTCTTCCTTAGGTTAAACAGAGGCGCATGGCAAGGCCCGCTGTTCAGTAACCTAAGACCAGTGTTGTTTTGGGGCGCGATTATGTTGCTAGGGGCAAAATAGTCATTATGGCTGGTCTTGGCTAAAAATGGTCGAAAATGGATCAGGATGTCATGTTAAACATGTCGGGTCATTCAGGGATGTTTTCAGGAGAGTCTTTTACCGTTTGGTGGGGTTTGTGCAGTGCTGGGGTGTTTGAGGGGAAAACGGTCATTCTGACCGGAATTGGTCTGAATGGGACCAGAATTGGACCGGATGGTGTGTGAAGTACGCCTAACAGTTTAGTAACATTTTAGAAGGGTGGAATTATCGTTTTGAGAGATTTTGAACTTTCGCAAAATGTGCCTAAAGGCCTAAGAGGCAGGTTTGGTTATTTTTCATCGAGTCGAGCTAGCAGGCAGCGTGTTGACCTAAGTGTTGGTTCCCAAAACTGCACAGTCTCAAAAAACTACCTATGTGGTGTTGGTCCCTAAGAATGCTTGGTTTTAGAGAGCTACCTGTAGGGTGGTGTTGGTTTCTGAGAACGCCCAGTCGCAAAAAGCTACCTGTGAGGGTGGTGTTGGTTTTCGAGAACGCCAGGTCTTGGAGAACTACCGAATGACGAACATTCTACATTGGCAGGCCAGCAGGCGCCAGAAGTGAACCGTTTGGAATTTGATAAAGTGTTGGTCCCGGAGATCGCCCTATCTCGAGAAGCTACCTGAATGGCGTTGGTTTCCGAGACCGCCCGATTTGGAAAACTGCCTGAAATGATAGTGCTTATGGTTCCAGTAGGCCTTTGTGGGCCCGAGAAGTGACCAGTTGACTGAATTGGAGTTTGAAAGACCCGTCTTGGGTTTGCACATGGCATGGTGTTTGAAAACTGAACCCGGTCGGGCCGAAGATTGCCGAGTATGCAAAAATGGGGTGCTTACAATGTTATATCCATAATTAGGAAGGTCTGTTACCTTTGGGTATTTAGTTCCATTCCCAACTAGTGATATACACTAATCATCCTATTTTAGTTAAATGATCACTTGAAAAGTAGTGCACTTTTGGGTCAAACCTAATATTCTTGTAATCAAAATTGTGATTTGTAATGTCATTTTTTTAATACTTGGATAGTGGGTATTAAATTTGATTACAAACTTAAAAATCTATAAGTTATTCTAGTTGGACCACTTTACAGTTATCAAATTATATCATAATATAGATGTCAAATTAAAATAATGACATTGCATTAACAATTGGTTGAACAATAATTTTATTAAAGAGCCTCGATCTTTCATGACTATTTCATCATAAGGTTCATTTAAATGAGCCTATTAATCGCATCATGACATCTATAAAAGGTCCATTAGTTGCACCATGTGGTCTTTGAAGAGCCATAATTGTTGCATTAGTGGTCTTTTAAAGAGCCCAATAACGGGACCTTGTTAAAGAGCCCAATAATAGGGTCTTTTTATAGAGCCCAGTTATTATTACATCTGGAGTCATTTAAAGAGCCCATTAAATACTTCATGAGGTCTTTTAAAGAGTCTATTAATTATATAAGGAGTCATTGAAGAGCCCAATAATTATTTCATGAGCTCTTTTGAAGAGCCCATTATTTGCATTCTTTGAGGTCTTTTGAAGAGCCCATAAATTATTTCATAATAATAAAAATAATTATTCTTTCATTATCTGTATTATCATAAATTCACAGTGCCCTATTCATAAATCAAACGCGTTCATAATTCAGCATGTGTTTACAGTGAAACAGAAGAGTACACTAAAAGTATACCACGTGAGTCTCCTGTGAAGGGCACTACAAGAAAGCATCTACTGTGTCCTTAATCCAATAGACTACTTCATCATCAACCATGACATCCATTAGCAGTTTACGTGGTGAGATTACAAGAGGCAATATCGGAACGCATATGCATTTCTATACACGTATATGTAATCATATCCATACAGTAGATAATTGATAATAGATGTAAAATTAGAGAGAGAAACTTTAGGAAATTTAAAATAATAAATCTAATGTATTTGATTTTAGGTAAAACTTTTCAAAATAATTACTAATCAATGATAGAAAATAAAAGTTTATATATTTTATACTTAGACCAGTACTATGATGATACATGTAATATTAATAATTTAAAATTTTAAAAAATTAAGAAAATTGAATTGAACTTTTTAACATCAAAGACCTAAGAATTTATTGCTATAATATACAGCATAAATGTATATTTATTCCAAGGTTTGCAAATTATTTGGCAAGGTATCAAAATCATTCACACAAAGTGGTTAGGTTCTGAGTCTTTGACATGATATGTTAAAAGGCAAGGTGAGATGAAGTGCTCAATTTTTATTGCTGGCCTGCAAGGATAATTTTTTTAATTTTCACCATATAAAACATAAGAAAAAGGTGTTTAAATAAAATGGAGGTCATCCCACATAGGGATGGTTTGGGTTGTGTGTGTGCGTTTATAACTCGTTCCCTCAACTTCTCGTTTTAATCGGTTGTTGTGAAATTGTAGTTGTCTTCGAAAAGGTAAAAAAAAAAACCGATACGTGACTTCTTTATGGCCGCAGTTGGTGAGCTCTCTCTTTAAGAGTCAATGGACTTAACAGACTTAGGTCTACGTCTATTTCTCCACTCATGAGGGGTTGACTATCCCACATCGAGATAAGTTAAGTTATGTGTGTGAGTTTAGAATTCGTGTTTGTTGTGAAATTGTGGTTGTCTCTAAAAAAAAAAAAAGAAAAATGGATAGTTTCCATGGTTTCCATAATGAATTGCGAAGTTAATTGGACAAAGCAAGGCTGGAGGCTGGAGAAAACTAGAAAGAGAGAGAGATCTATTAGCTTTCCCTTCATGCAAGTCCAATTAGAGTATGCTTTTTGACGCGAGTTAAGGAAAAGTTGTTTTACTTTTTTCTAAGGAAAATGACTAACAGGAAGAACCTAGCCCAGCAACCTCGTAATGGGGGAAGTTGTGCTTTCTATCTTCCAACTTTTTATATAATATTACATATCGAATGTACTCTTTCTGTCTCTTATTTGGTGAGCAAAGGAATATAATCTTGATTCTTGACACGTCAGGCTTTTCAACTTTTAATGGTAAATTAAATCCAATTTGGACTCCACTTTTGTCTCCCCAAAACGCTACAAGTTGAACTCGAGTAAGAGAAAGAAACCGCGCGCTCTCTGGTCATGGATTTTTTTAAAATTTTTTGTTTAAAAAGTAAATAAATACACGTCACAAATTCACTGATTGTTCAATTAATATAACAATATTATTTTAACTTGACATATTTTTAATATAGTAATTTTAAACATTCAAGATAATATTCAAAATTTATATAAATATGTTATTATTAATTGTTTAAAACTAATATAATAACTAAATCAAATAGTCTTTTTAAATTCTTAAAATATGGCCCCTTTCCATAATGTTATAGGTTCTTTATAACTTAGTCTTTAACTGAATTTATAGTTATGTTTATTCGAATTTATTGATGGATTATATTTATTCAAATCTACACTATATATTGTTGCAATTCATTGTCGTTGGGTCTTTCAACTTGAAAGACCCAATCTAATTTTTTTAATTTATAGATGTTAATATTCATATTCACGGCTAGTAATTTTTAAAAATTATTAGAATTCTTATTTTAAATTTCCTTAAATTCCTCTTTTATAATTTTAGAAAGTTCTTCCTTTAATTTATAAATGTGAAATTTTTTATTCAAATCCATTTAATTTCTCTATTTAGTGTTAGCCCTAAGTTTATTCAAATAGAATTTTATATATGATTTTGATGATAACTTACTTTAATTTATAAATATTTTTTAGATTAAATATATTCAATACTTTTAGTCTTTGATCTAGTAGGTATAATAAAGTTTTACAGGATTATGAAACACTTGAAAGAGAGATCAAGGCTTAAAAAGTAATGTCTAAATCCTTGAGTATCATGTTTTAAGAAAACTTAATTTAAGAAAGAAAATTAGAAAACATATTTTTCTTCTAAAGTTAAAAATTCGAAGAAACTATGTCTTATGATATAGTCATAGTATTTTGTTCATATCTTTTGGTCCAACCGTTGGATTGATTTGATTCATGAAGTTAGGAAAAGTTGACTTACATGTCTACAACTTTTCCCTTATATATATTTTCAAATTTGAACGTCATAAGGGAGAAAATCGAGGTGGAAGTGAAGGCAACTCTGCAGAAATTCAAATATGCCAACTAAGAGACAGTCTGAGTATTTTGATCGTAACTTTTGATCTGACCATTAGATCGACCTTATTCTTGATGTTAGAAAAAGCATACCTTCAAGTCTACAACTTTAATTTTATTGTCATTCTTATATTCGAGCATTATCAAGATTGAAATTGAGCTGAAGGTAAAGGTATCTATGTATAAATTCAAATATGCCAGCTAGAAGGCAGTTCGATTAATTTGATTATAACTTTCGATCTGATCATTGGATCGACCTGATTCTTGAGGTTCTGAAAAGCTAACTTTCATGTTCATAACTTTTCTATTATATCCATTTTCAAATCCGAACGTTATCATGGAGCATCGAGATAGAAATAAAGCCATCTAATTAGAAATTCAACAACAAATTTGGCAACAATTTGCTCAACGGGAAGAATTATTTTAAATGTTCTCCAACAGCTAAAAACTCATTTGAAACTACAAATCAGCCTTCAATATTTATTTATAAATAGAGATACACACACTTGAGGAGCAATGAAGAACAACAACAACAACAAGAGTTTGTGCATTAAAGTGATATTCATCCTACAAAGTCTTTGAGAGCCTAGTTGTCTTTTATCTTGTAATATTTTGAGAGTTTCATTGACATATTTATTCTTTTAGAGAATTATTTATAAGCAAAAGTGGTTATACTCTTATTTTTTCCTTTTGTAAGGAAGAGACGAGTTAGGAGAAATAGCTAAGGGTTGGGTGTGACTAGCATATGTACAAAAACTAGTTGGAGTGAGGGATTACTTGGTTGGGTGTGACTAGTACCTGTATAAAAATTAGTTGGAAGTGTGCTACTAACATCTGTGAAAAGAACTAGTTGTAAAGGAAGACTAGCGTCTTGGTTAAAAGGCTAGTGGCTGTATCTACGATTTGGATATAGTGGAGAAAAATCTTAAAGAAGGAGCCTTGGAAAGTGAACGTAGACTTTGGAGTTGAAGTCGAACCACGATAAATCTTGGTGTCATATTCTCTTCTCTCTATCTCCTTTACTTTATAGTTTGAATTGCCTGCATTTATTTACAACATATTGTTGGTTTATTAATATTTGTTTGAATATTTAGTTAGAATTTTTAAGTCTGAAATTATTTGTTGAATTATTGTTTAAACCCAATTTATTCCCCTCTTGGGTTGTCACTTGGACTAACAATCGGTATTAGAGCCTAAGCTCTTTTAGTGGACTTAACCATGTTAGAGTAAATTATGACAAATATTTTTAGTACTTCCCTTGTTGAAAGTCAATTGACTAATAGACTACTATTGTTTAGTGGCACAAGTTATAACTATTGGAAAGCTAGAATAAAAATATATATTCAAGCTACTGATTATGAGTTATGAAAAATTATTATTAATAGTTTTTGTTAATCAACCAACATTGTAGAAGAGAAAAATATTCTCAAACTAAAAAATGAATGAAATGCTAGTAATATAAAAAGTATTCAATTAATTGTTGTAGTTATGAATATTCTTTATTGTATTCTTGATAAAAATGAATTTAATTGTATATCTACTTGTGAATCGGCTAAACATATTTGGGATAAATTGGAAGTCACACATGAGGGGACCAACCAAATCAAAGAATTTAAGATTAGTATGCTTGTTCATAAATATGAATTGTTTAAAATGAATAATGATGAGTCAATTTCGGACATGTTTACTAGATTCACTAATATTATAAATGCTTTAAAATCTATTGGCAAATCTTATACTAATGTTGAATTGGTGAGAAAGATTCTTAGGTATCTACCAAAGAATTAGGAGCTAAAAGTCACCACCATACGAGAAGCGAAAAACCTTACAAAGCTTACCATAAATGAACTCTTGGATTCACTCATGACTTGTGAACTTAATATAAATGATGATGAAGATGAGAAGAAAAGAAAGAAAGATCTTGCTTTAAAATCATCTATTAAAAATAATAATATTTATGATGATGGAGAAACTAGTAATGAAGATGAGGAGCTTGTCACGATCACGAAGAAATTCAAAAGGTTTCTAAGAAAGAAAAACAAAGTAAAAATGTGTTCTCAAGGAACGATGTTATTGTGTGTTATGAATGTAAGAAACCTGGCTACATGAAATTCGAATGTCCAATGCTCAAGAAGATAAAAAAGAAAGTAAAAAAAAAATGTGGTGATATCTTGGAGTAATAGTGAAGAAAGCAACTCTAATGAAGATGAGAGTGACACTGAAGTTGCTAACCTAAGCTTAATGATAAAAGAAAAAAATGAGAGATATTACTCTATTGATGTTACATAATAGAGAAAAGAAAATTTTAAAATATATATGTGTGTGTGTATGGATTTATTTTTTATTATTTTTAAAAAAAATTATGCCATGCTTTGAAATATTTTTAAAATTATACCTATGAATTTACTTATACTTGATTTGTGATGCATACTTGATTACAAGTTTTTTTTTTTCATACATTTCTTGATATTAAAAGGGGGAGAAATATAAAATGTTGTGATTTATAAAGCATGTTTTGTTTTTAAATTGAATATATCTCTTATATCTAAACATATGTTATTTTTGTAGACTTCAAAAGAAAAATATTTATGTGTTCATATTCTATGAAATTTTATCAGTTTTAAATATGATTATTTTTTTATGATAACAAAAGGGGAGAAATATGTTGATTGATATGATTAGCTTTTAGTTAAATTCTTTTATAAATGAGTTTAAGAGGAGATGCATTGGTTGAGAGGGAATTTGAATTATATTTATCTCTATTTTTCTATTACTTTTTTGGACATGATATATATATATATATATATATATGACAATATTTATTTTACTTGAAGTGATTTTATGAAGTAAATCAATCAAAAGTTGTCATCATAAAAAAAGGAAGAGATTATTAGCCCTAAGTTTATTCAAATAAAATTTTATATATGATTTTGATAATAACCTACTTTGTTTTATAAATATTTTTTATATTAAATATATTCAATACTTTTAATTCTTGATCTAGTTGGTGTAATAAAATTTTGCAAGATTATGAAGCACTTAAAAGAGAGATCAAGACTTAGAAAGTAATGTCTAAATCCTTGAAAATCATGTTTTAAGAAAACTTGATTCAAGAAAGAAAATTAGGGGATATATTTTTCTTCTAAAGTTGAAAACTTGATAAAACTATATCATGTGATACAGTTATAGTATTATGTCCATATCTTTTTATCCAATAGTTGGATTGATCTGATTTTTGAAGTTAGGAAAAGCTTACTTACATGTCTATAACTTTTCCCATATATATATTTTCAAATTCCAACGTTATAAGGAAAAAAATCAAGATGGAAGTGAATGCAACTCTGCAAAAATTTAAATATGCCAACTAAGAGTTAGTTTGAGTTTTTTTATCATAACTTTTGATCTGACCATTGGATTAACCTTATTCTTGAGGTTAGAAAAATCTTACTTTCAAGTCTACAACTTTTATCTTATAACCATTTTTAAATTTGAATTTTATAAAGGCTAAAATTGTGCTGGAAGTGAAGGCATCTGTATAAAATTTTAAATATGCTAGTTGAAAGACAGTTCGAGTAATTTGATCATAACTTTTGATCTGACCATTGGATCAACCTATTCTTGAGGTTCTGAAAACTGACTTTTATGTCTATAACTTTCATGTTATATCTATTTTCAAATTCAAATGTTATCAAGGAGAATCGAGCTGGATATAAGGTCATCTGATCAGAAATTCAACAACAAATCTGGCAACAACTTGCTCAACGTGAATAATTGTTTTAAATGCTCTTCAACGGCTAAAGAGTCATTTGAAGCTACAGATTAGCCTTCAATATTCATTTATAAATAGAAATACACTTGAGAAGTAATGAAGAACAATAAGAGCAATAAAAGTTTGTGCATCAAAATGATATTCATCTTACAAAGTCTTTGAGAGCCTAATTGTATTTTATCTTGTAATGTTTTAAGAGTTTCATTAGCAGATCTATTTTTTGGGAGAATTATTTATAAGTAAGAGTGGTTGTATTCTTGTTCTTTCTTCTTGTAAGGAAATGACTAGTTAGGAAAAATAGTTAAGGGTTGGATGTGACTAGTATCTGTACAAAAACTAGTTGGAGTAAGTGATCACGTGGTTGAGTGTGATTAGCACTTGTGTAAAAACTAGTTAGAAGAGTGTTACTAGCATTTGTGAAAAAAACTAGTTGTAAAAGAGGAATAAGGCCTGGGTTAAAATGCTAGTGGATGTATCTATGATTTAAATATAGTGGAGAAAAATCTCAAGAAAGGAGCCTTGGGAATTGGATGTAAACTTTGGAGTTGAAGTTGAACCATCATAAATCTTGGTATCGTATTCTCTTCTCTTTATCTCCTTTACTTTATAATTTGAATTGTTTGCATTTATTTAAAACATATTATTGGTTTATTAATATTTGTTTGAATATTTAGTTAGAATTTTTAAGTTTGAAATTATTTATTGAATTATTGTTTAAATCCAATTCATCTCCCCTTTTGTGTTGCCACTTGGACTAACATTTAAAATGACAAAAGTAAATTTTAATATTTGTTAGAAGGTTTTTAAAGTTGAAATTTCAATCTATTTTCTCAAATTTTTTATTTTTAAAAAAAATACAAAATACGCATGTCATACAATTATTTTAATTTTTTTTTACCATCTATATTTTATAAAAACAATTAATCAATTGATAGAGTATGATTTTTAAATTTTCTTTAATTATGATCTTGTCTTAAAAATCTTTTCTTAAATTTATAAAAATAGAAAGGACAAATGTTGCTAAGTTATTAGCATTTTATCATTTCTTTTACAATATCAAATCACATCTCTTTGAAAAAATTTGCAAGAAAAATAAAAAAATATTTTGAATAAAAAAAATGAATAAACCTATAATAAAATTATTCACTCTTTTATTCTTATTTCTTTTTTTTTTATGAAATATACAAATATAGGTTACAATATACCAAGTGAATCAAGTTTTAAAATTTAAACATGTATATGTGTCTATTAAAGTTATGTCTTATTTTTGTTTTCTCCTTTATATTGACTCTTTACACTTGGATAATATTAGAAAATCGTCATGTGCTTATACAAAGGAGATTCCTGATATTAGATGTACTAATATAACTAAAACTTATTCATTTATAATTAGGTCATATATAACTCTAATATAAATGTGGCATGTATAACCCAATTAACTATTTTTTTTTATAATGCTTAATGTTTTAGGCCAAACATTTATAATTAAGTTCTATTGATTTATGATTGGGTCAAAATGAAGTAATTTACTGTTAGATTTTCTAGCAAAAATATTAGAAGTCAAGCAATTCAAATATTTCTGTGGTATCCTCTTGGAAAAAAATTAAGCTGATAACCTCAAGTTTTGTACATTATGAATAATTTTTTTGTATTAATTTAATTTAAAGTGGCAAGTACTTTTGATTTTAGAAGAAAGGGCCTATCCTTAGGATTCTCTTCTATTATTATACTCTTCATCAAAAAATTTTAATTTGGTAGGACTATACATGACCTATATGTATATAACAATGCATATACAAAATATTAATAATATTCATAAATTGTACAAAATAATTAAATGTCAACATATTTTAGTAAAAATAACATTTTTAAACTATTTTTTTTCTTTCTTATTCCAGTGCATAGCACGGACTCACTGGAAATATATAATTATATAAATATAACCAGATAGAGAGAGCATGCTTAGGCATATGTGTTTTCAAGTTTAATTACTGATTAATGTTAATTCCATGACTATTGCTGTAATTATTGAAGACATTCGGAAGTTACTTAATTTCTTCACCAGACAGACTATTATTAGCTTTGTGCATAGAATTGATAACCAAGTGGCTCATATTGTAGCCAGAACTGAAGCAGATTTGTATTGTTAATTATTTTGTTAATAAAATCCTCTTTTCATTGTGGGGACAAAGAAGAAGTGATTTTAAGGTCAACTTGGCTGTTTTGATAAGAACCCAAATGTAAAAGTACAAATATATTCAAGAACAACTAAAAAACTAATGCAAAGATCTTATATAATTCCAACTTATTTTATGAATACACTTATAACTTTATATTATAGATATTATATACATAAGAGAAGCCAAGTGCATAAGTCTCCCACCATTATGAAATTTTGAGATATATGCATACATATATGTTTACGAACATGGAAAATTGAGCCGGGTCATACTCAAGCTGACTCATTTATTAATCGAACTAAAAAAATATAGTTCTAAAATCAGCTCCTTTTAAAAATGAATGGTTTTATAAATAACTTGGTTCGTGATCAGGCCGATCCGTTTGCAGCTAGCCCTAAGTTTGCCACACAACAGAGAAAATCCAAACTTGTGTCAATTCCATGTGCATTCGTACAGTTGTGTCTGCAATGAAAACCAAACTAACATGGTATTGTTGGAACAATTGCTGGTCCATTTTTGAGTTCTTTTGGTCAACAAACTCGGTCTACAAACACACGAACTCTTAGAGAGTCACTGTCATAGATCAATAAATAAAGTATTCGGTAATAGCCATCATGGAATTCAATTCTAATGTACCAAAAAACAAAAAAGATGGCTATCATGGAATTCAATTCCGATGTACCAAAAAAAGGCTATCATGGAACAAATGCGCAGAATATGCTTGTTGGCATAACTGACCATTCTGGTCCCATAAGACGGCCACAAAAGAACCCACATGAATATCATGGAAGCTCGGCAGAAGGACCTCTTCATGTCCCACTGCTCTCTGTCCACAAAAGTATTTCTAATGGCTGTGAAAATTAAACAATTCCCCACAAACACGGAGATAAATATGCATTTCACACCTGATTAGTCTTGTTTATCTAACAATGTTGTATTTCTCATTTTATTCTATCACAAGGATGGGTTTTGAACTTTATTCAACATCTTCCTGAAAGCACTATTGTTATATAAAATAAAATAAAAATGCTGTTAGCAATAACATTTGCTATTACCAATAACGCTTTACATGAGGCGATGAAATAATTCGAAAAACAATCTTGTAATAACATTAATTTCAAAAACTGCCATTGTCAGGTAAACAAGCCAATATCCAATATGAAATATGCATTTCACAGAACAATTCTTCGCACCGTGTGCACTGTACAAATTAAGATTCTTGTTCTCCAACGAATCGTTTAATCAAATTGAGAACTAGATTTCAAAGAAATAGGGTCGAAGAGGATGACAACATGATTCTTCATGCAAGGTTCAACTGAACCCTCCTCTTCAATTTACAATGTAAGTCCTTTCCATGTCCATAACAGCTTGGAATATGCCTAAAGAAATATTCTTGAGACAAAGTCTGCTCATGGTGGCCTGCACTCATTTATATTCCACAAAAAAGGAAAAGAACGACAAGAAAAAAGGAAAGGGCTTCCACTGCTGTGTAGGGCCCCTTTTTGCTTTCATATATAGCTTCGCAAGCTACAACACTGTCTCTTCTTTCTATCTTGCTTTCTGTTTTTCATTTTTTTTTTTTGGATAAGTGAACAGGTATCAAATCAGATCAACCACATTAGAGGGGAGAATTAAAAATCCCCGCAGACGATTTCCTATTTGAAATCTACAGGGCTCTATCCTGCATAATAATTATTGAAATCTTGAGCAGTTTCAGTATTCATGAAATCTTGAGGAGATCACATTATCAAAAACTCAGTCAATAAATTAAAGGGAAACGGACAAAATTGACAAAACTAGTCACCAAAATTAGGCCACAAAAAAGCCAAGAGTGGTTTAACATTCTTTACTATGTGATCAAGGATCAAAACCTAGTATTAATAACAGCTATCCTAACATGTTACACATGTTACACACATTTCAGACTCTGTGTCCAGGGTACAATAAAATTCCATTCACACACAAACCATTCATTAACCAATCAAATAGCAAAAGAAATTAGTTCATCAATCCTCCATTCAAGCTCCAATAAATTCAACCCACCAATTTCCAATGCAATTTTCACCATGAATAACTGTTAGAGAAGTAGCAAATTCTCCTGTAAAGCCAACAACAACCATTCCAAGGAACTAAATATAAGCACAAGAACACTTCAAAATTATATAAAACACCCAATAACCAAACTTCTCTATTCTATTCCAAATTTAAGAAAGCATTGATGTGTGCAATTATTCATCATGCATAATTTTTTCTTGCTACTGCAACTCAAACCCGAAACAAAAGCAGTCCACCTATTCATCATGCATAATTTTTTCTTGCTACAGCAACTCAAACCCCAAACAAAAGCAGTCCAAACGAAAACATCGAAACAACGCAATCAAGAATAAAATTAGACTCCCTAAACCCAATGATAATGCTTCCTGATAACATCAGGAAAGGTAATTTCAATGGCTCGTTATCTTAAGGTTGAGAGACTTATTGAACCATGCCTTCCAACTACCATTCCCCTTTCGTGCAATCGTCTGCTTTTCGTCATCAGTCGAAGCTTTCTCCACCTGGGGCTTCCTGAAGAGCATGAAATTCCTAACACCAAACGAGCCAATTGTCTGCCACGGACTCAAAGCTGCAAAATTTCCAATAGGAATCAAAATTAAAGCTCAGGAATTTGATAAAATTGAGACGAAAATTTGTGGGTATTGAAGGAATTGATGGGATTGGCAAACCATACCTTCAGTTCCGGCAATTGGGCAGTAGAGCACGAAATTAGTGATATCGGAGCCGAGAACCGGGAGGCGGCCCTCGCGAGCGTAGGACTTTAGGACGGTCTCCATGACGGCGGCGACGATCTCCTCCTCCTTGACGACGAAGCGGATCGGGCCGGCACTTCCGAGGACGGTAATGCTGATCAGAATGCGGTTGCCGCCGCCCTTGCCGCCCTGGTTCTTCTTTTGCTTGTACAGCACCATCGTTGCGAACCAACAAAAATTACTAAATACTTCTTGTACCGACCTAAAATCAAGATCCAGAAGATGGGTTTGGGTTGTTTCAGATAGGGAAAGAAATTGAAATGGGATTTAACCGGAGATCAGTTTGTCGTCAGTGATGGTGGTTTTACGGGTCGACGCCGATGCAGCGGTAGTACCAGCCTTCCTTGCAAGATCCAAAGGAGAAAGCAGAGGCAACAGAGATCCCCCTTGAAGTAAAGGGGGAGATCATTAACCAATTGCTCAAGATTTCCACCATTCACAATGGGATAGATTGTATTCTAGAGAGAAACGAAAGAAGAAAAGTTGCAGAGAAACAGAGAGAGAAAGGGATGTCAGGGTTTGTGAAAAAAGATAGAGATCGGAATTGGGATGTGAAGAGAAAAGGGTTGGTTCTGTATTGCTTTATATAAACTGTTATTAGGGTTAGGAGAAAAGAAGTATGGTAGAATTCTAGATTGTCTGGGTTTTGGATTTGGGTTAGGGTTCGTTTTCTCTTTCTTATTGTATTTTCTCTCTCTACAACGCTTATGGAGAGAGAAATTGGTTAATGATACGCGTGAATGCATCATATCTGTGATTTGGTGGACTCTCCGAATCTCGCCGACTTCCAAGTTGGGCAAATGGGGTTGAAGTGGAAGCTTGCGTGCATCGCCAACTTTCGGATTGTTAATTTTTACTTATTTTTAGTAAAATTGGAACAAATTACTGAGGGTCCGTTTGGTATTTTTTTAAAAAAATTCTTATTTTGTTTTTATAGTTTGTAAGTAAAAAAGTTAAAATTTTGTAACTTTTTTGTTTTTAATAAAATTAAATAAGTTGAAAAATAAAAACAAAAAAAGTAAAAAAGTTTTAAAATCTTGGCTTGTTGTGCTATATAAGGAAAAAAAAATCAAGCCAAAAAAACTTTAAAAAAACCAGACCTTGAACTACTAAAAATAGTTTAATGTGAATTAAGTTAGGCAACAAAAATTTGACCTGAAAAAACCCGAATCGTGTGTTACTAAGGGCCTTTTTGGTATAATTTATTTCTAGCTTTTTTGGTTTTGTTTTTTTAATTTATAAGCAAAAAGCTATATTTTTTTATTTTTTTGCTTTTATAAGCCAAAGATATGCAAAAAAATTAAAAAAAAAAATTAGGCAAAAAAACCCTACTAAACGGGCTCTATATCTCTAATAGTACGAGTTTCAAGTATAAATAAAATTGTTAGGGGCAAATATAACATGAAGTGGGTTTGGAGCTAGATAAGATTTATGTCACCTCTTATTATATTGTGAAATGCTCTATAATCTATATAATAGTTTAGAGGCTGATTATGGAGATATAACATGATATGGATTTATGTGACTTTGGCTTGATTATATTATGAAATACTCTAAATGTTATTATTATATTTTAGTAATAAAATGTTATAGTTTTAATATTACCTTCTTTTTTTTTGAAATTTAGCCTATGTCTTTCTTAATTTTATATTACATTATGTTCGTACAATTTGCATTATTTTTAATTTTAAAGAATTATTTTTCTATTTTGAGATTTATGTAGGTTTAATATGTCACAAGCCGAACTCATATTTTCAGTTTTTCTATTAAACCGGATAGGAAACCCACCTATTGTGCCATCCTACGTCACATTTCAAGAAATATGCAGTAGGTGTAGTAGTCTTGCTTGCTTTCCAAGAATTTTTAGTAGCTGTAGTCTAGAAGCCTTCCTTGCTAATTCATACCTCACTAGGAAAGAATTATTAATTAGTAGCTGCAGTTGTCTTGCTTACCAATTCATATGTGACTAGAACGCTGGCATGCAGAGGCATGTTTAGTGCATGCAACTAAAATTATGTTTGAATTTTAAATTTGTAAAAGAAAAGAAAGAGGCAAGAGAAAATATAGAAATTTTTTTTTTATTTACTTGAATTAGAAAAATTAGAAGAAAGTCAATGGAATTTTTTAGAAAATTCATTTTTTTTTGGTTTGGTTACTTATAAAGAAAGAATATTGATAAGTAATGTCATTTTTTTTTCTTTAACAAATTTAATATCCAAACATAGCATAAATTGAAAAGGGCGCCAATTACCAATCTATTTCAAGCTTTTGTTGATGCCAAAGATTCAAGGATTTTGTGATCCATTCTAATTGGCATTCTATGTGTGATCTAAACTCCATGAAATGGGTTGGGGTATAATCTCATTATCCTGGTGATGAAGTTAGGTGATCACCATTAATTCATACAATTCCTCCTAGCAAATCATAGGCTTTGGATTATTTAGAAATATTATCTTCAAGGTGGGATACCTGAAATTATGGTTTCCCTAATGAAAGGTCTGCAATGTGACTGCCTTAAGTTTTGAAAATGCTTCTTAGATTCTCCATACTTTTAAGTAATTTTTTTGATAAAATAGGTTTTGGCCCCTTTAAAATCCAAGTAATATTAATTTTAGCTTCTCAAAATTCATGTGATTTTACCTTGCTCATAATATTTTAGTTATTCCAATATTTTCATTTGGTCATCTAAGGGCCCGTTTGGTATAGCTTTTTTCAAGCTTTTTTGGCTTGATTTTTTACCAAGAAAAAGCTGAATTTTTTTTAGCTTTTTTGTTTTGTTTTTGCTTTTGCTTTTTGACTTACCTTAGCTTATAAAAACAAAAATGGCTAAAAAACAAGAAGCTAAATTTAAGATTTACCAAATGGATCCTAAATCTTGATAACTTGAATATATCTTGATTTTGTGTCTATCTTTTTACTTTACTCTTCAGCCTCCACATATACTGCCTAATCTGTGTTTGGCATTTAGTGAAGTAGTACATAAGAAAGTAATATTGCAAGTAACAATCCCCATCCTTTTTTAAAATAATGGTAATTACCGCATTGCTAAATGAACATTTGATGTCACAATAATTTACCTCTGTTACATGTATGATTAATGTGAAGTATAGTCGGTAGTAAATATTCCTGATATACAAATTTTGTGCTTTTTTTAAAATTTGATATTTAGATAATAGATAATGACTTTATTTTAGAAGAAAAAATTTAGTGGGAATATAGCACCGTTATTTTTAGGTACTATGTCTGCTATGATTTTAACTTTGTATATTGACGGGCTTTTTACTATAAAATTTAAATCTTAGTAGTAGTAAGTACCATTAAAATTTAAAGGGTTTTTCTTAATTTTATTAATTGTCCCAGAACCTAAAGGGACGGGGAAAAAATAAAAAATAAACTGGTCCTCTGATAATGATTATAATTAGACTTAGAATTACCTAGCATAATTAACTTTGAGGCAAGAAAGTGTTACATAAAAATGTGCTAAACCATTTAAGATGAAGTGGCTCTAATGGCTACAATTATGTTAAGTCGTCACTCGCGATTCTCAAATTTTTAAAATTTTAGGACGAAATTACATAATTGTGATGATATTACTGGCTCTTTCCAACTTACTCACTCTCGTTTTAAATTTCATAAACTCCTTCCATTAACAACCATGTAAAATTTTTCAAAAATTTAGTTATGCTCCTCCCAAGGATTTTTTTAACTAAAAATCAAATATTACAAATTCCTAACATAAAAAGTACACGTCATAAGCAAATTTTTAGGTTTTTTCAGTCTTACTGATTTGCAAGTACACGTGCCACAAATATATGATACTATTAAAAAAATTTATACCAAAATGAATGAAAATATTTAATACATAAGTATAGTATCACCTTATAAACAGCGAAAGATACAATAATTACTTTAAATATTTTCACCACTTTAATATAATTGCGTGTCACTTAGTAAGTTTGGCTGGTAAATGATATAAACATTTTGTTACAAGCATAGTAGCAAATTCGGGATTCAAAATAATTATTCAATATTGAAATAATTAAGAAAAAAGGAAATTTAATTTGAAAAACATAAAAAGATGAGTTTAATTCTCTATTTGTCTTGATAATTGAGGAAATTCAAGAAATGCGGAAATTATTCATAATATCCAAACAATTTAAAAACATTTCAAGGGTTATTGAAATATATAAGACAGATACGGGATTCATCCCTTTGATAACATATATCAGGATAAATTCGAGGGTTTAAAAAAATTAGAGAATTTCATTCCCATGGTTACAAGATGATTTTAATGGACCGATTTGGGCTTGATCAAAATTTTTGAACCTAATCGGTTTTATGGTAAAACATTATCCCCAAAAATCTAGAAAATCTGATAAAACTGGATTGTTATCTTTTAATTATTTTTCAATAAAATAATAATTTATGCAATTTTAATTATAAAATCAAATCAGTAGTGTCTAAGGTGTCCAGTCTTCGTAACCTAATCAAACCAATACATATTTCCGAAATTCTTTGTATTACTTAGTGCAACAATATTTTTTATTTACCTTTTATGTCATAATGTTTGTGATACATTTATAAGAAACAAAATTAGACTTTTAATCTCTTAATAATACGATTTTACTTTAAATGGAAACAAGAAGCACATTAAACATTTTAATCTCATGACTTCTATGTAATCTCATATTGCTCAGCAAGTTTGGTGATAAATAGCATAACTACTTTTAACAACATGGATTTTATGATTTAAATACGTATGTTTAAATTTGATCAACTTATGTAGAGTTTTTTTTTTCTTTCCAAAACAACACTTTTTATCAAAATAATTCTCTATTTAACATTCTCTTAAAAATAATTCTCATTCTAACATTGTTAGTGCCACCTATTAGTGCCACCTATGTTGTTTTTGATGGAAAATTAATTGACAAGTTAGCAATCTTTGACTTAAAAATAAAAAAAAGAAAAGAAAACAAGATAATAACATTCTCTCCCTATCTCCCCCTCATCTCCTTTGTATGCCCAAAAAGATCTCTCTCTCTCTCTCTCTCTCCATAAAAAACAATATGAAACTCAAGGTATTAGAGCTGCCTGAGTTGAATTCGTTGAGATTCCATGACTACGGGTGATAGTGGAAAGATGAGAATGATGGTGCTTCATCTTAGGTCATTGTCATTATTGCATTTTTTTGATGATCAAGACCATGTCCCTACATTCCATTATTCCATTTTGTCTCAGATTATGTAGTATCAAATTGTGAATCCAAATCAACAATCTTGTGGATGTTTTAATAGAAGAATGTAATGTCTTTCTTTGTGGAGTCCTAGTTATACCTCAATTAGGGGTTTTGATTCTTTCTTGGATGTGCTCTTTAAATGAACATACAGAAAAGGCTCCTCTATTTTTGTATCTATATCTAGGTTTGTATACCTATTTATGTCTAAATAGTTTATGTGTATGTGAATCATTGGTTCTCTTTGTGGACATTGAAACTAAGGAAGGGGGAAGTTTTAAGACAGTGTATTAATGACAAAATGCTATTAAGCTATCCTCAGCAGTATATGGAGGAGAGATGCAGAGCTTTTCATACAAGTTTTTTTTTCACAAAACTTCTTTTCAATTTGCAAAATTACAAATACAGAGGAATATAATAAGCTTGTAAAAAGGATAAACAGAAGGTAAAGAGAATATTGACGGTTCTGTCTGTTTAAAAGCAAAAGAGGAGAATAATATTCACGAACTTGATTGAGTTATAATAAAATAAATTACATGTTATTAAATTGCCTACAAAGTAGTTGAGGTGACACAAATAATGTTATAATGAGAATTATTTTTAAGAGAGTGTTAGATAGGGAATTATTTTCACAAATAGAGTTATTTTGGCCAAAAACTCACTTATGTAAGTCGAATAATTTTCATCAGTGATAATTTGTTAACCTAAAACCTAGCAATGTCCCACATACAAAACTTAGTTTTTTGTTTTTATTTTTTTAACACTTTGGGTTAAAAGGACAATTTATATTCTTCTTTATACATAAATTAAATTGATGATCAGTGTGACGTTCACCCCCACTAATTGTGAAACTTAAATGTAGCCTTAATCTTCCGATTCAAATTACGCCTCCCCGGCTAATCATGAAACTTAAATGTAGCCTTAATCTTACAATGCATCATAGTATCATATTGGGTTAGCCATTTTAAACACATGACTAGGTTAGGCCCTAACCTACACAAGCATAATAACCATCAACGTGTATTAGCTTGGTGGAATGTTGAACACAATCATAATATTCTTAATTGGAGTAAGTCAAAATTTTGTATAAAATTGTTATTCGTAAAGTGTAAGCTGGTGATTAGACTTAAGGCATGTTCGATAAAACTAAAATTCATGTAAGGAATTCGTAATGATATAGCTTTGAGTACATAAATTTTCAAACTCAAAATTTGAGTATAAAATACTTCATTAAGATTGAATGTGAAAAATACATTTCACTAACTATATTTATTAGCATTTGGTGATGAGTAATATCTCTAACTTAAAATATAAATACATTTACATGAATTTTCAATTTAAATGGTAGCTGTGCGTGCACTATCAAATGCACTTAATTGACAATTCACCTAACATGTGCAAACTTATGTATTTACAAAGATTTTAAGCACAAGCACTCTACTTTAGACACTTCATACAATTTTCAATATTTGATATTGCACTTTAAGTATTTTTATTGCAATCTACTTTGGATGTATCATTTAAGATTATATGAAACATTATGATTCAATACACAGAACTTTTTTTTTTCTTTTTGTGAATTTTTTTTTTCTGTTTAAAACTTTTTTTTTCAATCTTGTGTATAGCACAGATTCATTTCTAGTTAGCATTCAATATAAGTGACGGAAGCCTTCCTCTTATTTCTTTTTTCTGCATTAGGTGATTAAACATCTTGTCCACGGTTTGGCCAAAGTTAGATTTGGGTGTTAGGCTTTTGTTTAAAGTCATGGAGTTTTGAGTCTCTCTCTCCATCTTTTTGGGGTCTAAGACTCATTAATTTTCCACCCTTCTCCGATGTCAACACACATCACAATCATGTACGAATCAAAGCTAAATTTGGTTAATAAACATTGTGACCGTACCCATAAAGTTTAGTGACATTTATTTGCTTACTGTAATACTTTTATTCTTAAGGTATTGAGAGTTTGACTTCCTCCGTGGTGAATTTTATTATCATCGCTAGACTTTCTGAGAAAGATGGATGTATAGAAAAATTTCCTTCCTTGTTGGATTGAGCTAAATTTGGGTGGTGTACTCTCATTATTATAGGTCATGATGTCAGCTTTCGAGGAGAATATTTACATCAACTTGATTTAGGTTGGAATGCCTTTAATTTTGTTATCTTCTTTTTGCTAAATTAAAAAAAAATATAAACAATGAATTGACGAAGGGAATGAAGAAAATCGACACAGTCAAATCAAGAGTAACCTCTAAAGAGCCTTAACTTTAGCCTAAAGGTAGAATTAGATACATATTAATGATAATAACCCAAACTCCTTGGTTTAAGAAGCTGGCCACCCACTTTCCTCCACAATTTCGATGATGGCCGCCTAATGTCACCAAGGCCAGATTCCTCTCAACAAACACATCAGCAATAAGCTCCCTAGTGATAGAATCATAGAAGGCATTCCCATTTGCCCTTTGTTAAGCATATGAGTTATATTTCTCACTAGAGAAATTCTATTCTTCTATAAAATTTGTACAAAAAATTTTACTAGAATGATGTAACGATGACATTTCTATAATTAAGAGTTATCAAGATAGATGTTTTATTCTGAGGTGAATAGCAAAGAACCAAGTGGCTATGTATGATTTTAAAAAGAAGGTTCTTGGGAAATTGGGATCAATCCAAGGCTGACTCAAGGCAATTTGTAGTCTAAAGTGAAAATTTTAAACAAGGCCTTTGTATTTTTTTTTTTTTTGCAAAAAAATTTGAGTTATATCGATTATTATTAAAATGAACTAATGTGTTGATTTTTGGCTTTTTTCCCCCCCAAAATTTAGAAACTATACCAGACTTAACTATAACATATAAGATTTAAAAAATCTACGGTTTTTAATTTTTTTTTTCACAATTTATTTTATTAGATTAAACCAGTTTTTAATTTTTCAAAGTTAACTAATGTTACATAGTTGATTTTCGGTCCTTTTTTTTTGGGGCCAGTAGTCCTCATGTGGACTGGCCTGTTTGTTTAAAAAAAAAAAAAATTATGACACCTTTATAGGGCCCTAATTGTAGCATGTAAAATTTTTTAAAATGTGTCTTAAAAAATTTATTGATTTGCACAATTTATTTATTAGTTAAATTGGTATTTTCTTCTTAAAAGGTATTTTTTTGGCTTCTTTTTCTTACAAACTTTTTTTTTTATTTCCATTTAGATTGGGGCCTGTTTTAAAAAAAAATTGAGAATATATAATACTTTTATTATGAAATATACATTTTTTAGAAATTAGGCTCTTAAAAAATTGGGCGCCTGATCAAGCCATCTGAAAACCATACAAGAAAGTTGGGATCCATGAGCTTTTGTAGAAATGTCACCTTCTTTTTAATTAACCCATGGACCATAACCCAATAAAAATGAAAGAAAGAGGTGCTCAATGAGGTATGAGATTTCTAAGATTGCCCACGTCATCCACTGGGTCTATAAAGTATCTCTATTCTGAAAAATGTATATGTACACATATTTTTGTAACTGTATTTATTTATAGTTTTGAGCCAAATTTTGAAGGAGGCAATGTGTTTTTTTTCCCCCCAAAAGAAGGGGGCTTTATTCTGTAGTTTCTTTTTTTGAAAGCTAATTGCATAAAAAATATGTTCTTCTGACATAAACTCTTTCTGATTTTGAAAACTTACGTGACACAATTAAGTTTGCAAATTAAAGAATGGCCTGAGAATTTGAATTCGCAGGGCTTCAAACACCCATTAACATCTGTTGCAGGTATGGTTACCACGTTCCTCGAACAATTCTCGAGCAAATTGAGAAATCAGAGTAAAGAATCAAAATGTTTAAACCATGAAAACAAAAAAATTCCAATTTGAATATTATTCAAGCAATGGAGAATACTCCCACATTTAAATGCCTCCTTCGTAATGGTAAGGAAGTTGTGATAAGTGAGGTTTTGAAATCAATGCATTAGGGCATGTATGGTTTCGTTTTCTGTTCTCAATTTTTTGCGTTTTTGAAAAATAAAAAAAACGATGAGAATTTTGAAAACACAATGGATTTCTTCCTGTTTTCAAATTTTTATGACAACAATTTTTTGAGATTTCGAAAAACAATTCAAAACTAGTTTCTAAAATCATCTACTTTCAGAAAATTAATGGTAACAAAAATAGTTTGTCAAATGAGTTTTCGGCAGTAGGTATGAACATGAAGTTCCATAAAAACCTCTTTCTTTATTTTTATTTTTATTTTATATGCATACAATGCTGCCCTTAAAGAATATGCTATTGTTCTCTTTCGTATGAAGAAGAAGAAGAATCACTTAGACAAAACAAGAAAAAAAATCTAAGAATTTTTGGAAGTTTGTTTGCAGATATTTTTCTTTTCTAGTTCGATAGATATTGAAATTGTAAGGTTGTGGTTCACTGAGTTTAATCTTATCCTCTCAAGTTGCTTTAAAAGCTTTCAAGCAAACCAAAGGTGCCAAGCTTAGCAGAAACAATGGCTTCCGGTACTTCAACATCTTCACTATCTCTACAAAGCAATGCCCCGAAAACAAGTTTTCCGTTATCTCGGACGCCAAAACCACTCCAAAGAAATCTTAACTTTACATTTCCTTTGCCTTCAACTAAACTTACAAGTGTTAAGTCCTCTAGTACTGTGAAGTATAGTGAGGTTGTGGTAGATGAAGAAATGGACAAGATTAAGAGGCTCCAAAATGGCTCAGATGTTCGTGGCGTTGCTCTGGAAGGTGAGAAAGGTCGAACAGTGGACCTCACTCCATCGGCAGTGGAAGCCATTGCCGAGAGCTTTGGTGAGTGGTTGATTAATGGATTGGCGAAGGAGAGAGGGCAAGCCGTGGAAGATGATATTAGGGTATCTTTTGGGAAGGATCCTCGAATCTCCGGTGCATCGTTGAGTGTAGCTGTCTTTGCAGGTCTTGCTAGAGCTGGTTGTCTAGTGTTTGATATGGGACTTGCAACTACACCAGCTTGCTTCATGAGTACATTGTTGACTCCATTTGTCTATGATGCTTCGATAATGGTAGTGTAGAGCAGCTCAACCTTTTGACGGTTAGCTTTGCTTTTTCTATTTGACTTGCACCACCAAAAGCAAGAAAAAAAAAAAAAAAACTTGTGTTTTGGACCAAAACGTAGGGAAAAGATTAATTTTGTCTCAAAAAACAGACATTTATGAACGAAAATTGTGGCTCGCCGTTGAAAAATAGCGGAATGACATAGGGGCACAAAATGAAAATTCGTTACTAAAACTCTGTTTCAAACTCGATTCCTTACTATTATTAGGGACGATTTCAAAATTTTGTACCATGGTACTTTTCTGGACGGTCCTTTCTCGGCAAATCTTGTGATGCCTAGGCTACACTGCATAACCATTTTTTTGTAATGATTTTTTTACTCTTAGGTACGAAAATTTTTACATTGAAAACTAAATCTCTTCGTTTCTTGTAGTGCAAACCTATCCCAGATTTCTCTAGGGTTGATATTGTTTCTACCTCATCATAATCATGGTTCGAATTACTAAATATTATTTTACACGACATGAGTAGATTGTGTGACAAGTTCTCCTATAACTAGAATGAGAAATGAGATTGAACATTTTGGTTGCAGATGACGGCATCTCACCTACCGTACACTCGCAATGGTCTCAAATTTTTCACTAGGAGAGGCGGGCTGACATCGCCGGAGGTGGAGGAGATATGCGACAGAGCCGCTTGTAAATACGCTAATAGGCTAGCGAAAGTATCGACCGCACTGCCAATTCCTCTAACAAAAGTCGATTTCATGAGCGCTTATGCGAAGCACCTCCGAGACATTATCAAGGAGAGGGTGAACCATCCATTACAATATGACACTCCTCTAAAGGGATTTCAGGTTTCCCCTCCCACACGATCTAAATTTTTTTGTTTTTTTTTGGTTCTTCTTGTATGTGTATGGCACACATCACCCTGCGCCTTATCCAAAATTTGTAGCCATTTTGCATTTTTTGGGGACCTAAATAGAAGAATAAATGGGCCCTTCATGCTGCAAAAGCTTTGTCTGGGTTTGCGAACTCATGGGCCAAGCTTGGGCCAGAACTATATATTTATACTGCCCGTTTCAGTTGGTCTGAAGGGACATGACAACTAAAATGGCCAAACCAGTCCAGGCCCTAGTTTTGGTCTACCAACAAAGCCGAAGACCAGTCCACATCCAAACTTATTCTTCACTATATAATGGTTAAAAAAAAAAAAAAAACACATCAAACAAAAAAAGATTGGAAAGTAATGTCTAAACATAATTTTTATACAGAAACTCATTTAGAATGATGTGGCACTTGTATTTTTTAAATTATGAACCAGGTTGATTTTTTGGTTTCAAATAAAAGATCATAAGAATTACTCAAAAAGTTTCAGACAGGTTTGATTATAAAAAAGATCCTCTAACAATTAATAATATTGGGTGCTAAAAATCATTAATTACTGGAACTATAAAATATTAGGTTTATCTACAATCTTCAATGAAAGAAAATTTGGTCCAAGTTATATAATTTTCAGTATGAACTTCCGCAAATAAAATAAAAAAAATCAAATATTGAATCCGGTCTTGGTTGTTCACTTTTTTTTATTCTCTTGCCTTACGATAGACAAATAACAAATATTAAAAATAACTCCTACACAAGAGATATGCCTTGTTCATGTTTATTTTCCTATATATTATAAGAGGATTTGAGGAGAGGGATTAGTCTATTGATAGTGGCGCTCACATTTGTTGTTTCGGTCAGCTCACCCTCTCCACCCTAGGACTTTGGCCCTCTAATGAATGAGAAAATAATAAATATAAAAGTAATGTCGTGTCATTTTGTTAACGTGGTATCACACGCTAATTAAATCAAACACGTGTTAAAATTGTAATCGCAATGACAATCATCACTAAGTGGATAGTGGGAGAAAATATCTCCTTAATTTTAAGTGATTAGATTTCTCCCAATGTACCCAAATAAATTATTTTATGACTATTTTCAAAATATATTATTTATAAGTATTCAATTATTAACTATTCACCATGGAACAAAATTGGTTTCTCATAAAAAAAAAAAAGAAAAAAAGAAGGTAACAATTAACAATGATTATTAAGTTATAAAATGCTTAAAGTAAGAGGTTCTAAAATACTAAAAGTTTCAGCTAGGATATGAAAAAACTTTGATCAAATTACACTTTGAACTGCAGATAATTGTAAATGCTGGAAATGGGTCAGGAGGCTTCTTCACCTGGGATGTGCTGGACAAACTTGGCGCAGACACCTTTGGCTCTCTCCACCTCAACCCAGATGGAATGTTTCCTAATCACATCCCAAACCCTGGGGACAAAACTGCCATGGCTTTAACAAAAGCTGCAGTGCTAGAGAACTCGGCCGATCTCGGAATTGTTTTCGACACCGATGTAGACCGCAGTGGTGTGGTTGATAATGCCGGAAACCCCATCAATGGCGACAAGCTTATTGCCCTCATGGCTGCCATTGTGTTGAGAGAACACCCTGGAACAACCATTGTGACTGATGCTCGGACGAGTATGGCATTGACGAGGTTCATAACTGATAGAGGCGGCCAGCATTGTTTATACCGCGTTGGCTACCGGAATGTGATTGATAAGGGAGCTCAGCTTGATAAGGACGGCGTCGAAACCCATCTGATGATGGAAACTTCCGGTCATGGTGCTCTGAAAGAGAATCATTTTCTTGACGATGGTTAGTTCTACTTGCATTTCGCTTTCATATTTTCTTACCTTACATATATATTTTTTTGAATTAATTACACTTTTCATCTCTGCAATTTAGATTGAATCTCACTTTTGTGTATGCTTTTTCAATTGTGTTAGTTGACTTCCTACACCTATAATCTGAACCTTCTCTCAGATATTGTTCTAACAGAAAATGTCCATAAGGGATTAAAGTGACATTTTATATAAAGTATTTAAGAGTGTTAAGTATAAAAATTCTAGATTATTAATTACTTTTTTGTCCTCAAATAATTTCAAGTAAAAAAAATATTGTTATTAGGGTTAGTATCCTTGCATTTTATACATAATCTCACTTTAGTCTTTTATAGATATTTTCCTTTAGATGGATTAGTGATGGTTGACGGAATGTTCACATTTCAATTTGATCATAAGTGTGGGGCTTGATAGCTATAATTGAAAAATGAGAGATAAATGTGAAATTTAATGTAAAGTATAAGGGGAGTAAGTGTAATTTATGCCATTTTTTTTTAAATCTCATCTTGCTTTATGTATTGGTGTGCTTAAATAAGTTTTTTTTAGGAGCTTATATGGTGGTAAAAATCATAATTGAAATGGTACGGATGAAGCTTGAAGGATCAAATGAAGGCATCGGGAGTCTAATCAAAGATCTCGAGGAACCATTGGAGTCTATAGAGCTAAGGATGAACGTCCTCGTTGAGCCAAGACATGCCAAGGCAAAAGCTATTGAGGCCATCGAAGAATTTAGAAACTACATTGAGGTATTTATCTATCAATAAGGAACTATATTGAATTTTCTGAGGACATATATCGTTTTTAGCCATTACAAACTATCTGTTCACTGGATTGTAGGAAGGGCAGTTACCAGGTTGGGAGTTAGACTCGTGTGGAGATTGTTGGGTAAGTGAAGGCTGCCTTGTAGATTCAAACGATGCTCCGGCCGCTGTTGATGCTCACATGTACAGGTGAGTGAAGGCTGCCTTGTAGATTCAAATGATGCTCCAGCTAATGGCGGACCTAAAAATTTTACAGAAGGGGTTTACATAAAAAAATTTTGGGTTCAAGTAAAATTTTTTTTTTTTTTTAGTGTTACCGACAACTCAAATTTTATTTTTATAATAAAGAACAAATGTTAAAAGGAGTAGAAAAAAAAAAGCTGAAAAAACTTTTGAGAAAGGTGCAAGGTAAAATTAATTGAATCTTAGTAGATTTAATGTACTATCATTCATCACACATACTCATAATTATGTAGGATCCTAAGAAAATTTTTCTAAACTTTGAAGAGACAAGGTGATATTTTTTGAATTTTAGGGGAGACTAAAGTACCATTTCTTGTCATGAATATCCAAATTATACGGTATTGTTTGTGAAATTTTAAAAAACCTGGCATACTGCAAATTAAGACACTTGTGACCAATGGGAGTCTAAACTGATTCTGTTATATTGCTACGTCTTTAATTGCATAGCCAATTAGGTTAGCTCAGTTGGCCAGAGTTTTTGACCTCTATCAAAGAGGTCAGGAGTTTGAAGTCCTCTCCTCCTGATCCCCTTCCCGGGTTCGGCCCTCCCTATAATCCTTTTCGATGAACAAAAAAAAAAAAAAAACAGTCTTTAATTGCATGTTGTTCATTGCTCCATTAACAGGGCTAAAGTTTCAGATGATGAACATGGGCAACATGGTTGGGTACACATTCGGCAGAGTATTCACAACCCAAATATCGCTATAAATATGCAGTCCACAATTCCTGGTGGCTGCAAAAGCATGGCAAGAGTTCTTAGAGACAGGTATATATGCCATATTCTACCTCTCAAAACATTTCATTTCTTGGAATTGTGTTTCTCATTAATAATTTATGCTAACTGAATTTCCTCAGGTTTCTCATAGCAAGCGGAGTAGACAGAATCCTTGACGTTTCTCAAATTGAAAAGTATGCAAAGAGTTGACGTACAGACTACTAAGATACAGTATGCCATGCAAGTTAATAGTATAAAGTTTAATATAACATCAATCATTTTGTACATAGCAAAACTAATGTAGTGGATGGTGAGAATGGATAATAGATATGGAATAAGAAAGGGGAGAAATATCCTGTTAGCAGACAATAAAAAATTCATATAGAATTTCTAAAGCAAATAATGTGATTGAATGAGATCATTTCACTTTAAAACAAACATTTATTATAATGACTTTTAATTACAAATATACCAATGACACATCATTCTGGTGAGATTTTTTGTATAAGTTTTCTAGAAATATAGCATTTTCCAGCAAATAATAAAGTAACATTAGTTGATATTGGATCCTACAATTCTCTAGAGCAAAGGAACCATTAAGTCACTACTTAGGGCTAGGCCTGTCAATGGACCAGATCTGAATCAAATTCTAATCTGGTAGATCGGATTTGTCACATGCAAACTCGATTTGTTTTAATCGAATCTAACCCGATTACCAAATCCGACCCCTTCTTTTTTAAGGAGGGAGAGTTACTGTGCTTTCTATCATAGCAAAGATCAAATATTTCCAATAATATAAAAACTCAAAAGAAGAAGGCCAATAACTATGCCTTTTCTAAACTTGGAATTACATAACCAATGCTTACTACCAAGAGCACTCAGCAGATTAGATATAAGTCTTACACTCTGAAACCTGAAAGAGCTTCCACTGGAATGTCTTCCACATACTATATGACCATTCATTATATTCTATACATACTGCTATCATCAGTACAATAGCTACCAATCTACATTGAGGTTCTACTCTGTAAAAAAAAAAAACGCTGAACTAACAACATCCAAATTAAAATTTTGAAGTAACAACATCTTGTTATACTGTAAAGCAAGAGCCCAGAAACTGCAGGAATACAAGGAAGAATCAAGATTCCAGAGCCGATAAACTGTAAAGCCTCAAAATCTGTGAAGGCCGGAAACAAACAAAACTTCAGATTTGTATAAAATAGAAATTATATTACATGGATGAAATAGTTGTTGATTAACCTGAAATTCAAAAGGGGTTTCTATTAAGAAGTGGTGGATCAACCATCACTTCTTGAGCTGTGCAAGCTCCAACAGAAAACCTGAAAAGAAAAAACCCAACAACTTTAATAAAGCAAAATCATTTCTTTGTTGTGGAGTAAAGTACTTTAGAGGGTAGGATTTGCACTTCATCCTCTTAGAAAACTAGCAAGAATGCTATGGGTTTAAAGTATGTTATTGGGTTTTTTTTTTCTTACAATCAATGTAATTCTTATGAGAAAGTCACAACCTGTTATGTTACTGCATAATGAATAAGCAACACATTCTCAAGGGGCACAAAAGAAGTCTAGATCGAATAAGAATTACGAACAAGAAATCCTGTTGAATCAAGCGAAGAAAATTTAGGTTGCTCATCCTGTATTTATGTAAAAGATAACAACCAACATAGGTTCTTACCAACAGATGTGAAGGGCAGGAAAAAAAATAAAAACAATTAAAGATGGATATATTACCAATGATACCAAACCTTAAAGCAGTGTGAAATGAAGAAAGTATGGCTAACTTAGTAACTAAAGTATACACATAAAAATAGGAGATATACGAAGTGATGATCGTGATGCTAGTACAATTTCCAAGCTTGATAAGAGAACAATGTGAAATGCAAATGTAATAAACCGGACACAAAAAGAAGACATTGTGATACAAAAGGGGTTTGTGGTTGATTTGTAAATATGCACTAATTTCTCAAATCAGTTTTGCAAAACGCAAGTAAGGCGGCGTAACCAACAACTTGACTTGCTTTCTGCAGCAAAGGTTGTTAGCTCCTCTTCTAGACTGTAGGGGAAAAAAATTGCTTCACATTCCTCAGTAGAAAACCTTAATAGTTCTCCCAGTAATTAGTCTAACACATTGTGGCAACTAACCAAGTTGATCAACATATCTTATTTACTAATCTAGGTTGAGAAGAACTATCAGTAATTTCTAGCTCAAAGTTCAGAAGTTACTGAATGTAATGTTAACCCTAAAACACAAATACTTATTTACACACTATATACTGAGCCTACATCCCTTTCTCCGTACAAAAGAAAAACAACCTCAAGAAGTTTCATTCCTAAAACATATTTTTGGAATCAAAATAAAAGACACCTTAAATCACTTAACATCGTGACTGATCTTTAATGTGATCTCCCACAGAGGATGCTTGATCCAATTTTTTATACTGTAGTTAATATGGGATACATACAGTAGTTAATACAACCATTTTGCTGAAAGGACTAGACAAAAAGCAAAGAGCAAAAAATATTCACAGATCTAGATAATAACAGAAAAAAGGTAGAAATAGTAGGAATAAAAAAAGCTAATTCTCTCAATAGCAAAGCAAAGAGCAGGTCGCAAACTCACAGTACTCAAGAAATTAAACTAATTCCCTTAATAGCAAATACAGAGTGAAACAATACAAGTATGATTTGGAGTACAAGAGAGAGAGAGAGAGAGAGAGAGAGAGAGAGAGAGAGAGAGAGAGAGAGAGAGAGAGAGAGAGAAGCAGAGATTGACATTGCATGGAACACAATGAGCAAAATTCTGTTGTAGTGTTAGTCATCCAGTAAACTTTCTTCAACATCTGAAAATACCAAAAAAATTAGATATAAGATACGATATGCATTTCAAAAAGTAACAACAATAAATTACTTCTTGTAAATTCTTACTTCTCTTTTTATGTGACTCAATCCAGTCATTTGTAGTCACTATGGCTTCCATGATATCCAGAAGTAAAGATGCACGTGTCTTATCAATCACTCTTCCTTCCACACTAAATGCAACCCCTAATGCAATTGTAGCGGCTGGAATAGCGAAAATAACACGAGCCATTCTTGTTAAAATTAGATATTTAGCACTATTAACCTTCCCCCAATGTAGAATATTAAAATTTTCATTGTTTGAAAACACTGGTTCCTCCAAATATTGCTTTAGTTTGGATTTTTTTATAAGTATGAATCCTAGAAGCACGATCTCTCATATACCACTCGAAGAAACTAGACAAGTTTTTTTGCTTGGAAGAACTAGAAACCAATTGATTACCACTGGAGCTACCATCATCAGTAACATGTTCATAAGAACCTATGGAAGAGGAGAAAGCACCTCTATATTCACTAAATAGATCAGTGATGACATTTTGAACCCTTTTAACATGCTTTTGAGCATTCTTACCATAAATTCTACAATAATAATATTACACAAAAATCAATTTGCACCTTGAATCAAGAACCACGGCAATGGCTAACACTAAGCAACAATCTTTCTAATATTTCTCAAACTTATCTAACATTGGATTGGCCATCAAAAGTTGATTTCATGAGCGCTTATGCGAAGCACCTCTGAGACATTATCAAGGGACATGACACTCCTCTGAAGGGATTTTAGGTTTCCCCTCATACACCATCTAATATTTTTTTGGTTCTTCTTCTTGTATGTGCATGGCACACATCACCCTGCGCCTTATCCAAAATTTGTAGCCATTTTGCATTTTTTGAGGACCTAAATAGAAGAATAAATGGACCCTTCAAGCTGCAAAAGCTTTGTTTGGGTATGTAAACTCATGGGCCAAGCTTGGGCCAGAAATTTATACTGCCTGTTTTACTTGGTCTGAAGGGACATGACAACTAAAATGGCCAAACCAGTCCAGGCCCTAGTTTTGGTCCACCAACAAAGCTGAGGACCAGTCCACATCCAAACTTATTATTCATTATATAATAGTAAAAAAAAAAAGGAAAACCTTCATCAAGCAATAAAAGATTGGAAAGTAATGTCCAAACATAATTTTTATACAGAAACTCATTTAGAATGATGTGGCACTTGCATTTTTTAAATTATGAACCAGGTTGATTTTTTGGTTTCAAATAAAAGATCATAAGAATTACTCAAAAAGTTTCAGACAGGTTTGATTATAAAAAAGATCCTCTAACAATTAATAATATTGGGCGACTAAAAATCATTAATTACTGGAACTATAAAATATTAGGTTTTTCTATAATCTTAAATGAAAGAAAATTTGCTCCAAGTTATATAATTTTCAGTATGAACTTCATGCAATGAACTTCCGCAAATAAAATAAAAAAATCAAATATTAAATCAAGTCTTGGTTGTTCACATTTTTTTATTCTCTTGCCTTACGATAGAAAAATTAGAAATATTAAAAATAACTCCTATACAAGAGATATGCCTTGTTCATGTTTATTTTCCTATGTATTATAACAGGATTTGAGGAGAAGGATTAGTCTATTGATAGTGGCACTCACATCTATTGTTTCGGTCATGTGTTCGACTTACCCTCCCTATTCTAGGACTTTGACCCTCTAATGAATGAGAAAATAATCAATATAAAAGTGATATCACATTATTTTGTTAATGTGGTATCACAAGCTAATTAAATTAAACACGTGTTAAAATCGTAATCACAATGACAATCATAATCACAAAGTGGATAGTTGGAGAAAATATCTCCTTAATTTTAAGTGATTAGATTTCTCCCAATGTACCCAAATAAATTATTTTATGACTATTTTCAAAAATATATTATTTATAAGTATTTCAATTATTAACTATTCACCATGGAACAAAATTGGTTTCTCATAAAAAA
Source organism: Euryodendron excelsum (assembly GCA_033060915.1). Classification (NCBI taxonomy): domain Eukaryota; kingdom Viridiplantae; phylum Streptophyta; class Magnoliopsida; order Ericales; family Pentaphylacaceae; genus Euryodendron; species Euryodendron excelsum. The sequence continues at coordinate 16,958,340 of CM065388.1, read as the reverse complement.
AAAAGAAAAAAAGAAGGTAACAATTAACAATGATTATTAAGTTATAAAATGCTTAAAGTAAGAGGTTCTAAAATATTAAAAGTTTCAGCTAGGATATGAAAAAACTTGATCAAATTACACTTTGAACTGCAGATAATTGTAAATGCTGGAAATGGGTCAGGAGGCTTCTGCACCTGGGATGTGCTGGACAAACTTGGCGCAGACACCTTTGGCTCTCTCCACCTTAACCCAGATGGAATGTTTCTTAATCACATCCCTAACCCTGAGGACAAAACTGCCATGCCCTTAACAAGAGCTGCAGTGCTAGAGAACTCGGCCAATCTCGGAATTGTTTTCGACACCGATGGAGACCGCAATGGCGTAGTCGATAATGCCGGAAATCCAATCAATGGGGACAAGCTCATTGCCCTCATGGCTGCCATTGTGTTGAGAGAACACCCTGGAACAACCATTGTGACTGATGCTCGGACGAGTATGGCATTAACGAGGTTTATCACCGATACAGGCGGCCATCATTACTTATACCGCGTTGGCTACCGGAATGTGATTAATAGGGGAGCTCAGCTAGATAAGGATGGCGTCGAAACCCATCTGATGATGGAAACTTCCGGTCATGGTGCTCTGAAAAAGAATCATTTTCTCGACGATGGTTAGTTCTATGTGAATTGCACTTTCGTATTTTCTTTATGGAAAATGCTAGATGAAAACCCATTTTTCAATCTCTTTTTCTCACTCCTAGACTTAAGTGAGTGAGTCTCATGTAAATTTATTAATGTGAGTTCTACAATTTTATGTCTATGAATTTAAGAGTGAGAAAATAGATTGAAAAATATGATTATATATAGGATTACTTTTTTTATAAGTCATGTATATATTTTGAATACATTACACTTTTTACACCTATAGTTTATATTAGATTTCACTTTTGTCTATGCTTTTCAATTGCGTTAGTCAACCTCCAACATTTAGGATCAAGCTGTAATTTGGACATTCCCTTAGATTCTGTTTATCCAATAGCAGAAAATATTCATGAGGGATTAAAGTGGGATTTTATATAAAGTACTGAAGTGTCTAATATAATAACTCTAGGTTTTAAATTACCTTTTTACCCTTAAAATAATTACAAGTAAAAAAATAGAGTTATCACAATTAGTGTCTCTACACTTTATACATAATCATGACTTTAGCCTTTCACGGATATTTTTTGTTAGATGGACAAATGATAGTTGACGGAATGTTCATATTACAACTTGACTATAAATGTACAGTTTGATTTCTACAACTGAAAAATGAGAGACTAATTTATTATATTTTTTTTAAACACATGATGATTTATATCTTGGTGTGCTTAAATAATTTTTTAGGTGCTTATATGGTGGTAAAAATCATAATTGAAATGGTACGGATGACGCTTGAAGGATCAAATGAAGGCATCGGGAGTCTGATCAAAGATCTCGAGGAGCCATTAGAGTCTATATAACTAAGGATGAACGTCCTCGCTGAGCCAAGACATGCCAAGGCAAAAGCTATTGAGGCCATCGAAGAATTTAGAAACTACATTGAGGTGTTTACCTCTCAATAAGGAACTATATTGAATTTTCTGACGACATATATCGTTTTTAGCCATTACATACTATATGTTCCTTGGATTGTAAGAAAGGCAGCTATGAGGTTGGGGGTTAGACTCGTGTGGAGATTGTTGGGTAAGTGAAGGCTGCCTTGTAGATTCAAATGATGCTCCGGCCACTGTTGATGCTCACATGTATAGGTGAGTGAAGGCTGTCTTGTAGATTCAATTGATGCTCCGGCTAGCTGTAGGTGCAAAAATTTTACAAAGAGGCTCATGTAAAATATTTTTTTAGTGGTACGGACAATTCAAATTTTAGTTTTACAATGAAGAACAAATGTTAAAATGAGCAAAAACAAATTTGAAATTTTTTTTGGGAAGCGTGTAAGATAAAATTAATTGAATCTTAGTAGGGTTAATATACTATCATTCATCACACACTCATAAATAAGTAGGATCCTAAGAAAATATTCTAAACTTTGAAGGGACAAGGTGATATTTTTTGAATTTTAGGCGAGGCCAAAAGCACCGTTTCTTGTTCTAAATATAAAAAATATACCGTATTGTTTGTGAAATTTTAAAAAACCCACTCGCCAGCCATTTCCGTCCGCCACTGGCTCTGGCAGCTGTTGATATGACTATACTGCAAATTAAGACATTTGTGACCAATTGGAGTCTAAACAAATTCTGTTATATTGCTAAGTCTTTAATTGCATGTTGGTCATTGATGCATTAACAGGGCTAAAGTTTCAGATGAGGAACATGGGCAACATGGTTGGATACACATTCGGCAGAGTATTCACAAACCAAATATCGCTATAAATATGCAGTTAACAATTCCTGGTGGCTGCAAAAGCATGACAAGAGTTTTTAGAGCCAGGTATATATGCCATATTCTACCTCTCAAAACATTTCATTTTTTGGAATTGTGTTTCTCATTAATAATTTATGTTGATTGAATTTCCTCAGGTTTCTCATAGCAAGCGGAGTAGACAGAATCCTTGACGTTTCTCAAATTGAAAAGTATGCAAAGAGTTGATGTACAGACTACTAAGATACAATATGCCATGCAAATTAATAGTATAAAGTTTAATATAACATCAATTATTTTGCACAAAGCAAAACTGCCGTAGTGGATAGTGAGAATGGATAATAGATATGGAATAAGAAAGGAGAGAAATCTCTTGTTAGCAAACAATAAAAAATTCATATAAATTTTTTGAAAAGAATAATGTAATTGAATGAGATTATTTCACTTTAAAACACATATTTATCATGATGGCTTTTAATTACAAATATACCATTGACACATTATTTTTGTGAGATTTTCTGTATAAATTTTATAAAATTATAGCATTTTCTAACAAATAATAAGGTAACACTAATTGATATTGAATCCTACAATCCTCTAAAACAAAAGACCTGTTTAAGTTCTTATTTAACTTAAAAACTTAAACTCGTAAGTAAGGGTTCTAGTAACACACGTGTGCATAGACAGTCGTAGAAAGAGACTGAACTCGTTTCTTAAAAATAAGGGTAAAACTTTGGCGGTAAGGACCTTTCGGAGGCCGCTTGGTGTCAAATGAAAAGCGAAACCTTGGTGCTTGTATAAAGGGACATCATCTCGTTGCTTTGAAAACGCTATTATTCTGCAACAATTAAATACCATAACTTTCAGATCTATACTGTTAGCAATGATTTTAACAGTTTTAGTTGACCATGGCATCTAGAACGGAATAGTGGAGTTCAATTCACACCATTTGTGAAGTGAACAAAAGAATTTTGTTTTTGTTTGGGGTTCAACTTTCTTCAGACTTAATCCTTCATACAACTCCTTACAAGATGCCATGTGTGTAAAAGGCCAATCAACGGTTGTAAACACAAATCTTTTTAAGAAACCGGTAGTTATCTTCCTTTTTTTTTATCAAACATTTTCTGAGGTCAAAATGAACGAGGAATTTGAAAGGGATGGAGCTTTCTTGCATACCAGGTTGTAGCATGTGTGGCGTGCGGCCCTCTAAAGATGTACACGTGTTAGACATTTGATGTTAACTTTGTTTCCTCAGCTTCTTTTTTGAAGTGAGACCAAAAAAAAAAAAAAAAAAAAACCCAAACAAACAAAGGAACATTCAAGTTTGGACTCTTTTTCAAGATCTCTCATCATACTTGGGTCTCCAAAACCAAGAAATAACTCATTACCAAATGCCAAGACTGAAATTATTTATCAGATTGCTAGTTCATTGCAATATCCGTGGTAATCGTCTGTATTTCCTCAATGCAAGAGAGCTCCGTCCATTTTGATATTTTTAATGCCCATAGATGTCTGCTATTAATTAATACAGACAGTACATGAAAATTTATTGTCTGAAGGAGTATGGAGGATTGAAGTGTGGAGTAGAACAGCTCCCCTGTATTTCTAGTCCAATTATTGAGGCACTTTTGGTGCATATCCTCTTCCATCCCTTTTCAAGTGGCCCCATTTTATTAGATGCACGTTCAGAACCCCATGCCCTGCAGGATATAATAGTGCATTAAATTCAATGAATTTCTGCAACCATGAACCAATAATTTCAGCTTTTGTAGTACTAAATCATTTGTTTTACTTTTACGAGTATAAGATATAGTGGTCTATTTTTTCCCACATGCATGCAATGCCAAAATTTCCTGCAGTGTTTTCGTCAGTACCATTATGAATTTGGGGTTTGCAAAAATATTCTCTATTTACACGAAATTAACTTTAATAAAAAGCCAAATTTATATATGACACTGGTATTTTGAATTTCATCAAATTTTGTTGAATAATCCAAGTTATTCACTCAAATTCCTTGTGAAATTAACAAAATTTTTAGAAAGTAAAAACCTTCTAATATTTTGTTTTGTCTACAGATTACTATTTCCGCAATCCGCAAGATTTCACCATTAACTTTTTTTTTTTTTTGGCCTAGTGGGGCACTTTGAGAATGGGAACCGTACATGCAGTCTTTTCTTGACTTAAAAAAAAAAAAAAAACAAACGTCACACTTCATTATTATTATTATTTTATCCTTCAAAGCTTATTATTAGTTTTTCAGCAATGATAGCGAATGAATGCTACCTTTCAAATACTTCAATAAACGTGCCAAACAGATCAGATTCTATCAAGAAAACTGTTAATGGGAAATTTGACATCAGATAGTATCTAGAAAACTATTGTTGGCCAATCAAATCTGATGCGAAGAGTGTTATCTTTTACTAACTCTTAGCGTATATATACAACTCCATGGTTAAAAAAAATTCTAGTTCTGTCTGGCTCTAGCCGTGGGAGATGATTCTAAGTCCTCCCAAGAAGAAACATTGCGAGCACAGTCCATTATTTGATTTTGATGACCCAGGGAGAGTAAGAATTAAAAGCTTTGATGCTCAAATTAAAGATGTTATGAGTGGATTTTTCTCCTACCTTGCAATCTCTGTTATTGGATTAAAAAAACAGAAAAAGTCAACTATTGGATGGGAGTAAAAAATTGAGGTGGTTTTAGTAAAAAATAAACAAATACCGCAAATATGAGCCCCAGTACTACAAAGGTGATATGTAATTATCACAATGTAATTACATTTTGTAATAATTGTTATTATATATATTGGGTAGTAATTGTGTTAGTCCCAAGTGTTAACTATGATAAGTTCAAGTGATAATTAGGCTCCTTTTTTTTTTCACATATATTTATATTTATTGCATTCATGATGTAAACTAATGATATGAAAAGCCTCACCAAAGTAAATAACATTAAGAGACTGGAGAACTAACTTCAAACAAAGTACTATTGCATATAGAAATCATCAACAACCGACCAATCTAAAAGCTTAAACCATTTGCAAGCGAATCATAATTTATTTAATTATATCATACACGCACACCCTTAACACGTTAAACACGTGTTATAATTATCGAGCATGAACTGATATTTGAGCAACGGACCTTCTGACTTCGACGCCTTCAAAAGCTCAAGCTATTAGGGAGGAGTTTTGACTTATTTTATACTCTTGTTTAGAAGCTTCATCACCGATGCACATTATTCTGAGGAGGGACTCCCAAACTTGTTATCACACAAGAACTTATTATCAGCAAGCCAGATGAGCTCTGGTCTATTGCTTGAGATGGTGAGTCTCAATATCTTTGGTGACAGCATGAATGAAGTCCATGTGTGTATCTGGATCTTCAACATTCTCATTCGGCTTCTCATATTCGAAGGTCCATGTAACCAAGTTATTTTCGCCCTTGGTCTCAACATGAACAGTAGCTTTGAAGGTCTTGTACAGCTCCAGGAGATCTCCACCAACAAACCTGTAGACCACTATCTTGTTTTCCTCGTCTATTGCTTCGACAATCTGCTTAGCAACCTTCTTCTTTCCATCTGCAGCATAATCCCAGATCAACCAGTCAGAGAAACATCATCCCCAGATCAAATTAAAAGGGTAATTGGTGGTTCACTGTCTAGTTCGAGTATAAACCTCAAAAATGTGGTGAATGATGTCGTAACTTAAAAAAAAAAAAAAACCAATAGGAGGAAGATAGATAGTCCTTCGGTCTGCATTTGATCTACTGACACTAAATTAAATAGATAGACAGGCTTAAATTATTGACAGTCAAGAATGAACATGAAAAAGAGGGCATTAGGGCGCCATGCATGTGGTTAGATTCTTGAGATTAGGGAATACTAGAGATAAATCGTGCATAAATTCTTCTTCTTCCTTTCCTCTTACCTTCAAAAGCATAATCCAACTAGTTTTCGATCATGAAGAGCTGGTTAGGATGTTAAACCCTATCATAAGCTCAAAAACAATATATGTAATGAACATATATGCGCTTTCGGTCTATATTTGATCGTAGTGAATAAATTAGTGGAAAAGCAATATTGATTGGCCTAGGTTACTTACTTAGTTACATGCATATTAACCTGTACTACGGACATAATCATTGTATACAAAATTCCAAGTAAAACTGCAGAAATAAGACAAAAACTGAAGTCTTCAGCAAACTATAGCTGGACATGGTGAAACTAGGATTGGTTTAGCCTTACCATGAGTATAGCTCCAGGAGATGACAGAGCCAACTTTTCCCCATTCACCTTCAAGCAAATCAACACCATGTATGTAATCAGGGGACATGGTGGATATATGGTGTGGTCTCTCTCTAAAAAGTTCATGGAACACATCACCATCGGACTTGATCTCTGCTTGGCGCACCAACTTCCCAGTTAGACCCATTTCTCCCCAGAATCCCAAAGTATAACAAACAATAGAGAATAGAATTAGAGGCTGTGGTGGAGAAACTACTTGGGTGTTTAAGCCTTTATATAGTGTTAAGCTGAGAGTTGGGATAGCTAAGTAACCAATTCCCAAAGCGAGTGTGCGTGCATGTGCAGAGGCGACAGCATCATTTATTAAAATATCTCAAGAACGGAGCGCTCTATACACGCATGCATATTAATATATTAAACTTAAATACATACACGTATATATGTAGATATATATTTAACTAACTATTAATTTCCATATGGATCAATTTTTCAATAATACCCAACTCTATATCACTTCAAATAAATAAAAGAAAGAAAATAATCACAGTAGTCATTTAGTTATTAAAAATAAATAAATAGTTAGTGGAGACGTTTACGCTCCATTTGGAATTCGGAATTTTTATGAAAAAAAAAGTGAAAAAAAAAGAACAAAATGAAATAGTATTTTTGTTATCTTTTTTTCATGTTTTCTTTTTCTTTTACTTTTCCAATCGAAAATTCTAGTTCTAAACAAAGCATTATGAAATATAGTGGAGAACTTTAAGAAACTTAGTTAAGACATTCGAAAAACTTAGTAGAAATTTATATGAATAATTTAATAGACACTTAGTTAGAACTTAAAGAGAAAAAATGTATAAAAATTAATATTTTAAGTTTTCAAAACATTTTTCCTAAGTTTTTAAAAAGTTTTCGTCAAATATCCCGAGAGTTTCCTAAATATTTTCCAAAAATTTTTGAAATGTTTCTAAGAGTTTTCAAACATTTCCTCCAAATTTTCAACACGTTTCTCCAAAATTTAAAAAAAAATTTGGTACGCATTTTTTTTTTCAAATGAGTTTTTCAATAACTATGAATCAAACATGATGGCAGAGAGGCTCCACCTGTTAAGGGTGAATATATATATATATACCTATACTACTATAGTATTGTAAAGTAAACTCATTTGATAAAGCCTCCACTTTGGTGAGAATTATTTTTGTGATAAAAATAACTCACAATGAAAAATTTACCTAGTTTACATTTAACTTATGTAAAGATAATTATGTAAAATTAATAACTAAATTGTTTCTTCAAATTTTATAAATGTCTACTACTAAATTAGTGAAAAAAAAATAATTAAATATAAAATAACATATGTAAATAATGCGTGCCACCTATAACAAGTTAGCCTTACTGCGAGGGCATGCTTTTGACGTGCAATTTAAGGTGAATAGACGAAAACACACATAAGAGACTCTCTTTAGCCTTGGTTCGGTTTCAAGTTATCAAGCTACTTCCACGCAAAGTCCCAATCAAGTACTTGTAGCTGTCAAACAAAAACACACAAAAGAGACTCTCTTTAGCCTTGGTTTGGTTTCAAGTTATCAAGCCACTCCTACGCAAAGTCCCAATCAAGTACTTGTAGCTGTCAATAGGGAAAGGTTAAAGACTCCCTATTGATTGTTCTTGTCATACTCTTATCTCCTTGCACAAAACTTAGATTTAGAATTTTTTAAGCCACTCTGTTTTCGTTTATCAAAATCAATTATTAGACTCTGATTCTTTAATTCTTAAGATGGCATTGGCTGATAAATTCTTAATATATTATATATATAAATTTAAAGAATTTTCAATGCGCGAAAGAAAGGTAATGAGAATAACCATTACATGGAGGGTATAAGATCACAATACATAAATATGTTAAACGTATAAATTGTTAATGGTAAGATAATAACAACTAATGTGATAAAAATTTAAGCATTACAATTTGTGACCCATCACTACATGAAGGGTATAAGTTCATTATAAAAGTAGTACCCTAAAAATATGGATGCTATGTGATCAGCGTGTTTGGACTAATTAATTTACGTGCACCTTCAGTAACTACATCTCCTATTTAGTTAAAGGTAAATCATTAATGCCAAGACTAGAATTTACAAGATATATTTGTTATAACCTAATCTTAAAGAATTGTTAAGTTTCAAACTCAAAACGTTTAACTTTATAACTAGTTTTTATCTTCACTAAGCTATCTTTCAGGATTTACTAAATTTTTTTCTCAATGCTTAGAGACAAATAGGCATCACTTAGACTGTGTTTGTTTCAAGAGATGGATAAAGCAAAATAATTAATTGCGGGGCAATAATTTTGGAGTTACTACCTCATTGGATGGTAATTTTGTCATTTCCCTTTAAACATAAATTATCGGTATTATCGGCATCACTAACCCACCAATCTTGCCAACTTATCCTGGCAAACAAACGAGGACTTATTGTACCAAAAAAAAAAAAAAAAATTCCCACCGACAGGTTGCCTTGCAAGGGGCCTTGGGTGACAGGCTGGGGTAAGATGTGTACGGTAGGTAGGAAACGTGATCAAAGTACTCAGCTGTGGATATTACTATATTTGAAAAATTGACATCAAATACAGGAATGTCTTGAAAAGGTAGCCTTTTTGGTAGTGATCACATTATTATTATTATCTGTCAAAAAAATATTATTATTATTATTATTATTATTTTATTACAAAATGTTTAAAAAATTTTACCGACTATTATTCAAATTTATACGGGATACAATTCACATAAATTATTTAAATTTTATATATTATATTAATGATGTTAGACTATAAAAAAACATAAAGAGGGATCGAATTTGAGATCTTATGTTTATCATAAAACAATTCTGACGGTTATACCACCCCTTGTGGTTGATGATCACACTATTGTCATTAATTTTGGTTGGTGACCACATTATTCTCATTAATTTAGATGGGTCCTATAAATATAGAGATATTTCAATTTTTAGATATGGGCGTTGAATAGAGGATAGAAATGCCATTATAGCCATAGCCTGTGCTGGCTTCCTTGAATAGTTTAATAGATAGGAATATATCAATTGTCCACGTGAATGGTCTTCCAAGCCAAGGACTTTTCAGTTTTTTCTTGATTAATTTTCTTTATGTATTTATTGCCTATTTTCCTTTTTCTGTTTTATTGTTTTTGTGTGGGTGGTGCCTTTTGGTTGTTCAACAACAGAAGGTTGGTTACAATAGGTTTGAAGATTTGAATTCAAGGATAGAATTAGAAATTTTGTTGGGAGGCTTAAATTGAATTTTTGAAGATAGTAAAATTTTGTAAATTTGCACGGCCAATACATTGAGAAAAGCTAGGTTTCTCATGTTAGTATGCTGGCCATAAAAGACTTTGAAGTTAAGTGAAAAAAGAAGAGATAGATACAGAAAATAAAACGGAATTGGTAGCCCCGAATTATTTCGGAGTCGGGAGAAATTTTGTATGTTAAATACTCACAATCTTTTGAGTCCAAACAAACTTTTGTCAAAGTAAGGTGTTATGGCTGTAGATCCGTAAATGCTCGAAATGCTAATTGCCATGCGAGTACATAGTTTGTTACCATATACAAATTACTGAAAAAAAGGAAGAAGGGATTTGATTTATATCAACCTTGTTTCTACCTCAACATAGGTTTACATAAGCTAAACATTGAATAGGGTTCTATGTAAAGTATGTATTCGTGCAATATAATTATGTAATGAAGTTCACCCTTGAGGGATTTAGAGTTGCTCATATTGTACAAGAGATGCTTACTTGTAAATCTAATCATATTAGAGCTTGCGAACAATACTTAATCCTGAGGAGGGATGCTCTAGAATCTCCTTGATTGCTGGTTCGGTTTGGAAGCAGAAAACCGTAGGGAATTTCATGAATTGGCTTATTTGAAGGCCTTGTTCTTTGACATGATATGAGTACTAGGCGGGCTGACATCCCAAATAAATTTACTTCTTATCCAAATTTTGTAGCCATTTTGCATATTTTGAGGACCTAAATAAAAGGAAAAATGGGCCCTTCAAGCTGCAAAAGCTTTGTCTGGGTATGTGAACTTATGGGCCAACCTTGGGCCAGAACTTGATACAGTCTGGTTTTACTTAAAATGCCCAAACCAGTCCAGGCTCTAGTTTTGGTCCACCAACAAAGCCGAAGACCAATCCACATCCAAAATTAATTCTTAATTGGGTAAAATAAACTTTGCACCTTTGTACTTTATACCGAATTTTACTTTAGGACAAACACTCTTAATTATAACAATTAAGCCTATGTACTTTTAATTTATTGCAATTCTACCCTTTTATCCATATTCATTTTGTGCAATTGACGGTTAAAAGACTTGTGCGATTCATATGCTTTTTTTGAAAGGCAAAAGTATTTTCTCACACTAATTGATATTATTTTGCCTCAATCATTTAGTTTCTAAACTTTTTTACAGTAATTTTTTCACCAATTCTTCCTAAACTTCTAAAAGTCATTCTATGTATAAAACGAAATTAGAGTTACAAAATATCTCAAATCATTTTAACCGAGGGAGGGTTAAGGGCATTTGAGTACCAAAATAGTACGAGAATACATTTTTATCCTTAGAAAAGGATCACGTGAGACACACATGGCTTTTGATAGTCAATTGCAATAATAGAAGCTTAAGGGAAGGTGACATAGCAACAAATTATAAATACATAGACTTAAATGTTGCAATTGAAACTACAAGTCCTGAAGTGGGATTCGGTGTAAAATATAAGGGTGCAAAGTGTACTTTACCCTTCTTAATTAGATGGACAACTCAAAAAACAAAAATAAACAAAATAACTCCATTGAAAAAAAAAAAAGGTTGGAAACAAATGTTTAAACGTAATTTTTATACAAATACTTCATCCAAAATGACATGGTTGCTGTATTTTTGAAATTGTGAGCCACAATAGTTGATATTTTGGTTTGAAATGAAAAGATCATAAAAAAAATCACATAACTCAGTATGAAAGTTATGTACAAAAATTTTGTTTGTATAGCATTACTTAAAAAGTTTTAGGTTTAATTATACAAAAGATCATCTAACAATTAATAATATTGGGAGAATTAAAATCATTAATTACTAGAAACATAAATATTAGGTTTATCTGTAATTTTCAATGACAAGAAAATTTGCTTCTTAGTTATATAATTTTTAGTATTAAAATAGGACATAAATGTATATTTTTGCATGCAACGAACTTTCGTAAAAAAAATCAAGAAATGTATTATATCAAATCTTGGGTGTACAAATGTTTTATTCCCTTGCCTTATTATAAACAAATAAATAATACTAATAACTCCTATGGAGCAGATATGCCTTGTTCATTTTTATTTTTCTATACTATAAGACGATTTGTGCAAAGGTATTATTCCAAGGGATTACTAATAGCCCTCCAACCCCGCCGCTCCCCGCGCCGCGCCTGACCCCCCGCCCCTTTTTTTTTTTCTCTGTCTATACTGCCTGGTTTTGCTTGGACTGACGGCACATGACAACTAAAATGGCCAAACCAGTCCAGGCCCTACTTTTGGTCCACCAAACAAAGCTGAAGACCAATCCACATCGAAACTTATTCTTCATTATATAATAGCCCAGAAAAAAAAAAAAAAAAAAAAACAGGGTTGGAAACTAACCTACAAACATAGTTTTTTTTATTCAAAAACTCTATCGGGAATAACATGGCAATTATGTTTTTGAAATTATGAGCCGCAATGGTTGATATTTTGGTTTGACTGCATAATTCAGTATGAAAATTCTATAAAAAAGTTATGTTTGCCTTGCATTACTCAAAAAGTTTCAAGTTCAATTATCCAAAAGATTCTCTAACAATTAATAATATTGGGAGAATAAATATCATTAATTTCTAGAACTCTAAAATATTAGGTATTTCTAAATTTTCAATGACAACAAAATTTGCTCCTACTTATATAATTTTCAGTATCAAAATAGGACATGTATGTATATTTTTGCATGTATGAACTTCTTTCGCCACAAAAATATGTATTATATCTAATATTGGTTGTACAAATGTTCTTATTCCCTTGTCTTACAATAAAATACATATATTTACTAATAACTCCTCTAGAAGAGATATACCTTATTCTATGTTTATTTTCCCATCTAACAGTTAATATTCTACAACGATTTTACAAAATTCTGTAAATTATTCAGTATTTGAATTATTAATTATTGAACATGGAACGGAATAGGTTTCTCAAAAAATTATTAATTAGCATGGACTTTTAAATTATAAAATATTTAATGTAAGAGATTCCACTGTATTTAGAGTTGATTTCAGCTAGGAAACAATATATATATATATATATATATATGACGAAACTACACTTTGAACTGCAGATAATTGTAAATGCAGGAAATGGGTCAGGAGGCTTCTTCACATGGGACGTGGTAGACAAACTTGATGCAGACACCTTTGGCTCCAAATCACATCCCTAACCCTGAGGACATAACTGTCATGGCCCTATCTGCACTGCTAGAGAACTCGGCTGATCTCGGAATTGTTTTCGACACTGATGTAGACCGCAGTGGTGTGGTTGATAATGCCGGAAACCCATCTGCTGATGGAATGTGATTGATAAGGAAGTTCTGCTTAATAAGGATGGTGTTGAAACCCATCTGATGACGGAAACTTCCGGACATGGTGCTCTGAAAGAGAATCATTTTCTTGACGATGGTTAGTTCTATGTGTATTTCACTTTCACATTTTCTTTATGGAAAATGCTATATGCAGGACGAAATCAGAAATTATATTGAGGAGGCCATAGAAAGCAAAGGTGAAATTTCTTGGAAGTGTAGGTTCATCCCAGTTATATGTAAACCCATTTTTCAATTTCTTTTCTCACTTCTAGATACAAGTGAATGGATTCTACATAAATTTAAGTGGTTCCTATAGTCTTACATAGGAGTGAGAAAATAGATTTAGAAATGGGATGTTATATAGCAATACGCTTTTATATGTCATTTATGTTTTGAATAAATTACACTTTTACCCTTATAGTTTATATTAAATTTCACTTTGGTCTATGCTTTTCAATTGTGTTAGTCAACCTCTTACACTAGCGATCAAGCTATAATGTAGACCTTCCCTTAGATGTTGACGATCAAGCTGTAATGTAGACATTCCCTTAGATGTTGTTTGTCCAGCTAAGAAAAAATGCTCAGGGCTAAAGTAAAATTTTGTATAAAGTAGAGGGGTGTCAAGTATAATAACTCTAGATTATAAATTATCTTTTTTATCCTTAAAATAATTACAAGTAAAAAAATAGGGTTATTACAATTAACATTCTTGCACTATACGTAATATCATTTTAGTTTTTTATGGATAGTTTTCAATAGATGGACAAACAGTGGCTGATGGAAGATTCACATTGCAACTTGACTATAAGTGTAGGGTTTGATTGTTATAATTGAAAAATGAGGTGCTAAAGGAGAATCTAGTGTAAACTCCAAGTGGATAAGTGTATAATCTCATTTTGATTTTATCTTGATGTGTGCTTAAATAATTTTTTAGGTGCTTATATAGTGGTAAAAATCATAATTGAAATGGTACTGATGAAGCTTGAAGGATCAAATGAAGGCATCGGTTGTCTGATCAAAGATCTCGAGGAACCATTGGATTCTATAGGTCAAGCTAAGGATGAACGTTCTCTCTGAGATTCTCAAGCAATTGAAGCTAGATTCATAGTCAATAGTAGAATCATAGGTTAATATCATCAATTTGACTAGGTTCAATAAAAAATGAGAGAATTAAGCATTGAATTAGTCAAATATAGTCAATAACTTATGTGTTCTTAAACATCCAACATTCAATCAAAAAGAATTGCAAATCTAGGAAGATGCATCAACGAAAACATGAGATATGTTCATTAAATTCCTTAGACTACTTGAGTGATTTTCACAATTGAGTCCAATTGGAAAGTTTACTATGCATTTCCATGGAGAATTTGAAGATTTGAATTGAAATCTAATGAAAACAAGACTAAATGGTGAATTTGAATTGAATTGGTATTGAAAATACAATGTTTCTCTCTCTACAAGACCTCTATCTAAGCTTTCTATAAACTGAAGCATGTACAAAAAATCAGATCCCTAATTCCAAGTACAAAAATTGTATTTATAGGCTGAATTAAAGCAGAGCTGCCATAAAGCGTTCGAACAATTTGGCGGTATTCGAACGGGATTCGAACGACTTTCAAACGAGGGAAAGTGTAAGGGTGCAAAGTGTAATTAACCCAAAATAAAAATAAAAACATTTACCTTTAAATTGTTATTGATAAATGTCTATTCATTTCTTTCTTATTTTCCCAACGTAACTAAATAAGAGCATAAAATTTGGAATATCGCTTCCTTTTTATTTTCCATTTGCTTTTTATTTTTTTTATTTTTCTTTAATAAATTCAAATTCCAAACACATAGTAAAAGAATAGCATTTTTCAACATATAATAAGGTAACACGAAATGATATTGGATCTTACAATTCTCTAGAATGTAAGAACTATGAAGTCACTATAAAAACTTAAGCTAGTAAGTAATGACCCAACAATATCCCGTACATTTGATATTGTTCTAATGTTATCTACAGTGTCGGCATAAGGGTAAAGCAAGCAAAGCACCCGCTTTAAGCCCCCAATTTTTAAAACCTTATATACTATAGTTAAAGCTCTGTATAGTTTTAACATAATTTTTTGAAAAAAAAAAAGAAGCCCTAATCTAAATGAGAAAAAGAACCCATCAGAGAAAAAGAAAATGACCTTAGTCTAAATGAAAAATAAAAGGCTCAAAAGAAGCCCAATCTAAATGAGAAAAAAGTCCACAAGAGGAAAAAAAAAAAAAAAGGACCTTTTAGTCTAAATGCGAAAAAAGGCTCACAAAAAAAAAAAAAAAAAACTCAGTCTAAATTAGATAAAAAAAAGCCCATAAGAAGAGAAAACAAAGAACCAGTCTGAATGAAAAAAAAAACCATAAGAAAAGAAAAAAAAAAGCCCATCAATTACACTAGTTATCTTAAAAAAAAAATTTTAAAAATATAATTACATATACTTTTACAAATAGAAGAAAGTACTCCAATTGACATATTAAATTATACAAAAAGGCTAGATTCTTTTTTAAATGCATGTATTGCTTATAGAATATTATTGACAATATATGTAATAATAACTTCTGCAAAAAAAAGTTCTTCAAAATTGAAATTGATAAAATTGTAGGTGGGATTTTTAGGAAGTTCCGATTGAACTCTCAAAACCGAATTAACCAGCGCGAATGATCTGCAAGAGAAGAAGACGTTGAGAATGTCTCGACCCTCTTTGGATCGAAGGCACTCCGATGATTAAGTTAGCAAGTTTAACCACAATGAATCAAATAAAATATTGGAGAGCTAGAACTCAAGTGAACGTACCTTACATCTTTAGTTCATGGGGGTATTTATAATGCTCGAAATGCCTTACTCCTATAGGAAATTGTATTTTGTTTCCTCTTAGTAGTTGATCTCTTTTGGATAATTGTCCAGTGTCCTAGTCCTTTTAAGAATTGACTTGTATATACTCCACCGACTTGGTATTTGCTAGATCTGAGCTAGACTTACCACAATTGGGGCTTTCATCTGGGTAGTAGTGAATCTGGGTCTTTCCTAGCCCAAGTCAACAGTATGTTGCCAGACGGGCCTGATACAATAATTTTGGGCCTCATTATTTTGACCCACAATTGCCCCCAGTCCTAGTGCCCTTTGAAAGGGGCTGGGGCTAGTGCTTAACAACTGTGGATGCATAGAACACAGCACGCCCTGTATAGCCATCAATTGCCATTTAATGAGATGTGACTGTTCGGGAAACCCAATATGTTTTCGTCGTCGATTCACGTTTTCTGTAAGTGAGGAATCTTCCCGTCTAAATGAAACACCAGATCGGTGATACTCTATGTATTCTCTAACTTTGCTCATCTACGAAGAAACTCTGTAAGTCCCTCTTGTTCGGTTTTCTTTTTTTGCTTCCCAAGTGGAAAATCCTAGGATCTTTAGGTTATCTTCCATGGTGAATAGGCTTAGGAGCATGGTATATAGTCCCGCTACTGTTGCGGCCTTTAAGTGTAGATATGACTTTCTGGAAGGGGTAGATATTAAGTTAATCGGGCCCAAAGACGATGGCTGGTTCGAAAATGAAGAGGGGACTCTCTTTCCCCTAATCGCCATTGTTGAGGGTGGACTTAGGTTCTCGATTCGCCCTTTCCTTACCACAATCTTAAACCACTACAGAATCGCCCCCATCTAACTTCAGTCAAATGGGTATAGGATAGTTATGGGGATAGCCGAATTGAATAGGCATCTGAACCAGAACCTAGACCTTTATGAGTTCAATTATTGCTACACGAGTGTAGAGTTAAGTGGGGCTAGGTCGGACCAAATGGGGTATCACTTTCGTGTTAGGGGTGCGCCAAGCGAATTGGTTTGGTTCCTCCCTAGTTCAGGGAAGGGGATTGATGATGTGATTGTGAGAGTAAGCGGGTCATGGGAGTTCAGGAACATCCCAGAGGAGGTTCTCCCAGCAATGAGATGCCCTAGGATTCCAAAGAAAATAGGTGGATCCTTACCTTCTCTAGTAGGTTTTTCTTCTATCTCTACTATCACTTGTCTCTACTGATCTTAACACAGTGTTTTTATTTTTGTAACTAACTTCGGCGTTAAAGACAAGGAGCTTGAAGAAGTTGGTGTGGACATCGTTGCTCTCGACCAAGTTTGGGCATACAAGGGCAAGGGCGAATTGAGAGGAATTAGCCGTGCTGCTCACATATTATTGGGCTACCCAATTTGGTACTAGTCCTTCTCGACCACTTACGAGGTACCAGAGGACGTGATTGCCATTCAGAAGGTGGAAGGCGGCCTACATTAGCTTGGAGACTTTTCGTTTGTCCCGCTTCAACTGCCTGCCGCTGAAAGTGGTATGGAGCGTCCACAGCCTTGCAACCTGGCGGCCCTTCTTAAGAAAAATACAACCAAAAAGAGGAAGGGGAATGGAGCAAGTGCATCTGTGGACGCTGGTGCTGTTACCGTTGCTGCTTCCATGTCCACGCCATCTCCAGCCATCATTGCCCCGGTGGAGCCCCCAGTGATAGATCTAGTGGAGCCAATGGTGCCTCAAGAAGAGAAGAAGAAAAGGCGACTGGTGAAGGCTACTGAGGCTGATGATGATTTGGAGAGATCGGAATGCCTTGAGGAAGAAGACAAGGGCAAGGAAAAGGAAAAGAAGGCCAAGGAGTTCGTGGTTCGGCCACAAGTTGTTGATTGCATCATGACTTCTTAATATTCAATTTTTTTTAACGTTGATATTGGGGCTCTTCAGGCTGTTGTGTCACCTGGAAATATCAAAGAGTTGAGCAACACATCTACTAAAGATATCTTTAAGGGGGTAACTCATTCCTTGATGATGGAAGTCGTCTTCCTGTTCTATTTTTTGGTTGATTTTTTGCTCAACTTTTTACTGTTGCAGTGAATTGCCTTAGTTTTGACTAGGGTGCCATTTAGGGCTTGGAAATCATGTAGTGCTACTGCAGCTTACGTGATTGGCACAAGAGCCTAATACAGAAATACGACGAGCTGAAGGATTACTTCCATATCCAAGATCAAGATGCTCAAGCTTTGAGGACGGCGCTGTGAAGTACTAAAGGCGCCCTTGCTGAAACCCAGGCCTACTTTAAGCAGAAGGAAGAAGACTTCTAAGTGATAAAGGCAAAGGCTGAAGATTTGAAGGTTCGAGTTGCTGAAGTCGAGAAATCAGAATCTGAAGCAAAAGCAAGCTTGGCTGAAGCCATAATAGACCTTGAAATGTCAAAGGAGGAATCACAGGCCCAATACACAAAGGGTTACGAGGATGCTAGTGATATTTATGAAGCTCAAGTCAAGCAAATCTACAAGTAACTCTTCCGGGAAGGCTGGAAAGCGACCCTGAGGAAACAAGCTCTAGATAAGTCATTTCCTTTTTGGACACAGATACTGATTCATGCTGAAGCCGATCTGGGGTTTGACACAAAGGCTAATGAAGGCAAAGAAGAAGAAGATGAGCCTCTCCATAGGGTCAAGCTAGCTGAGTCCAGCCTTCATGCAAACTTGCTTCCTACTGTGGAGAACCCCCTTGCCGATGTGAACCTTGCCGAGACAAATCAGTCCGCCTAGTTGAACATCATCGCCAAACAACCCTCTGTTTTAACTAATGCTGCTACTGAGCTATCTTCTGCTGTAACTGATGCTAGTTTGTCTTCTATTGAAGTTATTCTTGTTGTTGATCTGCCCTTATAATCATGCCTGTGGGCAGAACATTCTGTACTCGGTTCTTTTAATGAGATTTTTGGTTGTCCCAATTCTTTTTTGTAGTATTTTTTGAGTTCAAGTCTTTTTGATCATGTTTTTACTTTAGATCTTGACACTGGTTTAAGCCAAGACATTTTAGCCGAAGTGTTTTATCCGAGCAACGCTTAATTTTCTACCAAGTTGAGTGAGTTTTGGCCATTCTTTTGCCGACCTGCCATACTTAGGCAGGACCAATGTTTTCTTAGTTTTTATTTGCTTAACGATCTTTGGTATTTATAGCCTTTTCGTTGGCCGACCT
This sequence comes from Euryodendron excelsum, assembly GCA_033060915.1. Lineage (NCBI taxonomy): Eukaryota > Viridiplantae > Streptophyta > Magnoliopsida > Ericales > Pentaphylacaceae > Euryodendron > Euryodendron excelsum. Next base: position 16,939,046 of record CM065388.1, on the reverse strand, counting down.
GCCCAACTTGGACAGGACCAAGTTTTTATACTTGGTTTTTTATGACCTTTATTGGCCGACCTGCCCAACTTGAATACGACCAAGTTTTTACACTTGATTTTTGTGGCCTTCATTGGCCGACTTGCCCAATTTGGACAGGACTAAATTCTTACACTTGGTTTTTTATGGCCTTCATTGGCTGACCTGCCCAACTTAGACAGGGGCAAGTTCTAACACTTGTATTTTTATAGCCTTCATTGGTCGACTTGCCCAACTTGGACAGGACTAAGTTCTTACACTTGATTTTTTATGGCCTTCATTGGCTTACTTGCCCAACTTGGATAGGACCAAGTTTTTACACTTGGTTTTTTATGGCCTTCATTGGCCGACCTGCCCAACTTGGATAGGACCAAGTTTTTATACTTGGTTTTTGTTTTGCTTTGGTGCTTGCTTGCTGGAATGACATCAGACATGTAGATTTGCAAAATAACTCCCAGTTTTATTGATAATATCCAACAAAGTATTGTTGTAGATGATTACATCCTTTAGAAATGAGAAGATTCCTATTGGTAGAAATTTTTGAGATTGTTAGCGTTCTATGGTCAGGGTAGTTGTCACCCTTCTTCGATAGTTTTCAGTCAGTATGCCCCCACGCCAACCTAAGATGCAACTCTATAAGGGCCTTCCCAATTTGGGCTAAGCTTACGTTATGCTGGATTCTTAGTTGCCCCCAATACTTTTCTTAGCACTAGTTCATCCGTAGCAAAAGCTCTTGGTTGGACCCGTTTGTTGTAGGCTCGGCTCAGTTACTGATGATATTTAGTAAATTTGAGTAGGGCAGCCTCCCTTTTCTCTTCAATAAGGTCGAGGTCCTTTGTCAAAGTTTGGTCGTTGAGGCCGGTGTCGAATGCTGCCGATTTAATGGTAGGGAGTCCGATTTCCAAGGTTATTACTACCTCCACCCCATATGCCATTGAGAAAGGGGTTTCTCCAGTAGATTTCCTTGGAGTGGTTCTATAAGACCATAAGACACTCGGTAACTCTTTAACCCATCTCCCCTTAGCTTTTTCTAGCCTTTTTTTGATTCCATTTAGCACGGTCTTGTTTGATATTTTGGGTTGCCCATTACACTGTGGATATGCTAGCGTTGAGTAGTAACTTTTGATCCTAAGTTTGTTGCAGAATTCTTTGAACATGTTGCCGTTGAACTGTGTGCTGTTATCTAAAACCAGTGCACGGGGTATGCCGAATCTTGTAATGATGTTCCTCCATACAAACCTCTTAGCGTCAACTTCTTTGATAGTAGATAGGGGTTTTGCTTCCACCCACTTGGTAAAGTAGTCAGTTGCCACTATGAGGAATCTTTTATTTCCTGGAGCTTGGGGCAACAACACGACTATATCCAATCCCCATTGTGCAAAGGGCCAGGGGTTGGTAATGGTTGTGAGCTTTTCGACGGGCTGGTGAATTATCGACGAGAACTTCTAGCACTTTTCACAATTCAGAACATACTGGGGGGCGTCTTTCTACATATAGGGCCACCAATAGCCTTGAGAGATAGCTCGGTGCGTAAGAAATCTTCCACCGACGTGACTCCCACAGATACCTATGTAGATTTCAAATAGAATGCCTTGTACTTTGTCGGGGTGAATGTAATAAAAATAGGGGCCAGTGAATGATCTTCTATATAATTCCTTGTTGGGTGATAGCTAGTACTTTAATGATTTGTTTTTGACTCTTCTGGCCTTGTTCTTGTCTTCCAGCAGCTCGTCCTTGTCGAGGAAGGAGGTGATCGGGTCCATCCAGGATGACCCTAATTACTTAATAGCCAAGGCTTACACTTCTTCTTGAAATATGCTTGGGCTAGGTAGTCTTTTTACGTGAATTATTCTCTTTGACCCCGACTTTAGGGCTGCTGCCAGAGTTGCTAAGGTATCGATATAAGCGTTGTAGTCGTGGTTGATCTGGTGGAGCTTGTATTTGCTGAACTTGTCGAGCAGTTCTTTTGCTTTTGCTAGGTACTGTGCCATCCTATCATTTTTTGTCGTATACTCACCCATGATCTGGATAACCACCAATTGGGAATCTGAAAAAATAGTTATCTTGGCGATCTTAAGCTCTATAGCTTAGAGCAGTCCGATGAGCAGAGCCTCATATTTTAACTCGTTATTCGATGCAGTAAACTCCAATTTGATAGCCTGCACCAATGCCATACCATCTGGCATGATAAGTACTATGTTCGATCCTGTTCCCTTGTCGTTAGATGCTCTGTCGACAAAGAGCTTCCAATGATCAGTAATTTCCTATAATTCCAAGGGGGGTTTGCTAGTTGATTGATCAGAATTAGGTGTCTGAATGGGTTCCTAGGGCAATTCAATAGAAAATTCAGCAATGAAATCTGCAAGTACCTAACCTTTCATTGTCGATCTGGATAAAAATTTGAAATCAAACTTTCCTAGCTCCACTGCCCATTTTGCTAGTCTTCCTAAGAAATTGGCTCTTCTGAGGAGTGGTTTAAGCTAATGGTCCTTGAGGACGTTGATTGTATGGGTCCTGAAGTAGCACACCAACTTACGCGATGCTATTACCAATGCTAGGGCCAACTTTTTCAGTGGAAGATACCTGCTTTCTGCTCCCAGAAGAGTGTTGTTGACATTGTAGACTGGCTTTTGTTGCCTGTCTTGTTGGCAAAGTAGGACGATGGTTATCGCGTGGTCTGATATTGCCAGATAGAGGTAGATCTCTTTATGTTTCTGTGGCATAGAAAGTAGTGGTGGCTAGGCCAGATATTTCTTCAGGTCGGCAAGGGCCTAGTCGCAATCAGGACTCTAGTTGAATTGCTCCTGTTTTTTCAGAAGTTGGAAGAATGCCCAGCACTTGTCTGAAGATCGGCTGATAAACTGGTTGAGAGCCGCTGCCATTCCTGTCAACTTTTGGACTTCCTTGATGTTCTTCAAAGGCTGGATATTTTGAATTGCACTTATTTGATTAAGGTCTGCTTCAATCCCCCGGTGTGTAACAAAAAATTTAAGAAACTTTCTAGAGCTTATCCCGAACACACATTTAGAGACATTGAGCCTCATCTTGTAGCTTTTGAGGATGTTGAACATTTCTTTTAGATTAGCCAAGTGCTATCTGCCAACCTTGCTTTTGGCCTCCATGTCATCGATATACATCTCAATAATGCTGCTGATTTGTTGCTTGAACATTTTGGTGACCAATCTCTGATAAGTGGCACTTGCGTTCTTCAGACCAAAGGGCATTACTTTGTAACAGAAAATGCCCTTTGGGTTGATGAAGGCAGTTTTTTCTTAATCTTCTTTGTGAAGCGGGATCTGGTGGTACCCGCGGTAGACATTTAAGAAACTCATCCTCTCGAATTTAGTTGTTACATCCACGAGCTAGTCAATCTTTGGAAAAGGGAAATGGTTATTGGGGCATGTCTTATTTAAGTTAGTAAAGTCTACGCAGACCCTCTACTTGCCATTCTTCTTCTTCACCACCATTGTGTTTGAGAGCTAGCATGGGTAGTAGACTTCCCGTATTGCCCCTGCTTCAAGGAGCCTGTTTACCTCCTCAATCATAGCATCAACATGCTAAGTAGCCGCCCTCCTCCCCTTCTAGACTACAGGTCGACACTGTGGGTCCACACTAAGTCTATGGCAAGCTACTTCTGGGTTAATTCCTAGCATATCATACGGTGTCTAGGCAAATATCTCCATGTACTTTGTTAACAGATTGATCAATGATTTCTCTTCAGATTTGGGTAGTGAAGTGCCAAGAACAAAGTACTTTTCTTCAGTGTGCCGATCTATGTAAATCTTTTTCAAATCTTCTACGGCCTTGTTTTCTAGTAATAGCCTGACATCATCAATCGTGGGCGTGTCTTCAGGAAGTTCCATAATTTGTACCTTACCCATTTTCTCCTTTGTGGTGCATGCGGTCCGGAAGCACTGTTGAGCCGCTACTTGGTTCCCTCTGATCTCTCCTACTCCACCTGGAATCAGGAAACGAATTAGCTGGTGATAGGATGAAGGTATGGCCTTCATGAGGTGTAACCATGTTCGACCCATGATTGCAATGTAGGGGGAGGGCACATTAACCACTAGGAACTCCGTCTGAATCGTGATTCCTCCCGTGGTAACCCAGAGAATTACCTTTCTCAGTGGCTAGATCAGGTCCGAGCTGAATCCTACTAGTAAGTTCAAAGATTGTTGGAAATTGGCGTCTTTCAGTCCTAGCTTCTTGAAGAGGTCGTAGAACATAACTTCAGAGGAGCTTCCTTAATCAATCAGCAGCCTTTTTTACATCATAGTCCCCCAATCGTAGCGTTACTACCAACGCATCATTGTGTGGCAGTTGCACCCCTTCTAAGTCATCATCGGTGAAGGTTATAGCCTCAGAATTGCCGCCGACCTTTACTTTTTTGTTTGGGGCTTCTAATTGCATTTCCTCCCTGAAGTGTGTTGCTTTCTGGATCTCCACCCATTATCTCTGTGGGTCTATAGTTATTGATTCTACCGATCTATGGAGGATGTTGATTACTTGGGCAGGTTCAATTCTGACTTCCTTTTGGGGAGTGGCTTCTTGCTTTGTCTGCTCTGCCCTCGACTTTGTCTTTTCTTGGTCAATGTATTGGTCAAGGTGTCTTACCTTTGCCAATTCTTCCAAGTGGTTCTTTAGGTTCTTGCAATTCTTCATCTGATGCCTCTTTTCCCTTTGATAAGAATATAACTTTCTCTAGTCTCGGGCAGCAGGTTTCCTCCCATTTTTGGGGGCCACTTGAAAAAGGGCTTTGTCTTATATTTGGGGCAAAATTCGTAAATTGGGTCCTTGAAGACTGTGTTGACTCCTTCTATTGCTTTTCTGCCCCCGATATTGTTGTTATTCTCCTCACGTCTGTGTTTCTTGCTTTCTTTCCCATCTTTCTTCTCGGTCTTCTCGCCGACCTTCTCTTCTGTCAGCTATACTAAATCTTCTTCCACTCGCACACACTGTTCAATCTTTAGCATCAGGTCTTGTATGCAGGTGATTAGTTTCTTCATGAGGGATTGTCTCAACCGGTGGTCTCTGGGAAGGCCGATCTTGAACTGTGCAATAGCCAATTGCTCGTTACTGTCCTCTATTTTATTATAGGCTTCCCAGTATCTCATTGCATATGCGCGCAATCCCTCGTCATCTTTCTTTTACAAGGTCAATAAGTAGTCCACCTCCTTGGGCTATTTGCTATTTGCTATGAAACATTTTGTAAATAGCTCGGCAAGTTGTCTCTAGCTTGACACTGATCTGGACTGTAGCTTGTCGAACCATCGTAGAGCTACCTCTCCTAAGCTTGAAGGGAAAACTCGGCACATGAGTGAATCATCATAGCTCCATAGCACCATCATCTGCTTGTAGTGCCGAACATAGGTAACGGGATCCGACTTCCCATCATAAGGCGTAAACTTTGGTGGGGCAAATTTCCTGGCAGGTCGGCATGCATCAATCTCTTTTGTGAAGGGGGTGGAAGCAATTTGGTCTAGGGCTCTCCTAGCTATATCCTGTGTTGTGCTTCCCTTTTGGTGCTTATCCTCATTGTCGAGCCAATCTTCTAGCCACTTGTCCTAATCCTACTGCTTTGGTTCAACCCTTGTCGGGTCTCTCGCTTTCTTTGGGGCTGTCGATCTTCCCGTCATTCCATATAATGCCCTGTACTGGCTGCATGGCTCCCTATTGCATGTGCGGCCGGAGGGCTTATATTTCTTGAATTTGACCTTCTTCTGTGCTGTCGATTTGGTGATCTCTCAAGGACTTGTCCATCTCGTTTGGCAATCACTTCCCTCATCACTGCAACTATCAACCTTAGGTGGGCAATCGCTACCGAAGCTCACGCTTGGTTGTTCGGAGCGACAAATTGCTGGGTACGCTGCCACTAGATGGTAATGGATTCAAGTACCTCTGGTGATTCCTTCAGCGGTTTGGATCTCGGGCATACTGTGGAGCCTGTGCTAGACCCTCTTGTCTTTTCGGCCGGTTGCCTCCATGGAACCGTATCTCTGATCTGATGAAGTGTCCTTCGGGAGTTCGCACTGGATCATCATCATGCCGACTTGATTGGTGTGTGCCATCGTGACTATGGACATCATGGCTGTCATTTGGTTCCCTGTTGGTGAGATCAACTCTTCCTTTGAGATAGCTGGTACTTATCGTTGTGTAGACCTTCCCACAAATGATACCAATTGTAGGTGAAATTTTTAGGAATGCCCGGTTGAACTCTCGAAGCCGAATTGATGAGTACAAACGATCTGCAAGAGAAGAAGACGATGAGAATGTCTCGACCCTCTTTGAGCTGAAGGCACTCCGATAATCAAGTTAGCAAGCTTCACAATGAATTGAATAAAATATTGGAGAGCTAAAACTCAAATGAAAGTATCTTACACCTTTAGTGCATGGGGGTATTTATAATGCTCAGAATGCTTTGCTTTTGAAGGAAATTGTATTCTGCCTCCTCTTAGGAGTTGATCTCTTTTGTTTAATTGTCTAGTGTACTAGTCCTTTTAGGAATGGACTCGCATATGCTCCCCCGACTTGGTATTTGTTGGATCTGGGCTAGACTTACCACAATTGGAGCCTTTATTTGGGTACTGGTGAATCTGGCCTTTCCTAGCCTAAGTCGGCAGTATGTTGTTAGACTGGCCCGGTACAATAATTTTGGGTTTCATTATTTTGACCCACACTTATCTAGGATCAACTATTTCACAATAAATACTAGTTATACTATCAATTGAAAAGAATTTGTTAGCTAAACTTGAATATAAAGATTTGATTAATAATTTTGCATCTCAAAAAGCTAGAAAAATAAATTTTAAACAAAAATTTTACAATAATATTAAAAATGTAAGCAACATCATTTTTTTTTTTTGGTAATAAAAGCCTTGTTTAAAGTTGTTGTTTCAGGCTTCAAACTATCTTTAGCCGGCCCAGGTTTTTTATATTGTAGTGCTCAAACATGACAATTAGAAGTGACCTGGGTTCACTATTGCCACTATTACCGTACTGTTATATTGTAACAAAAGTGAAGATAGTGTGGAGTATGAGAATGGGCAACATAAGCTTTTGAAATTTGACAGAAGTGTTCGCGGTCTTGGTCTGGGTTCAAATACGAGCCACCCCAGCAGCACGTTCAATTCGCAAGGACACCCATAGAAAGAGAATGAAGTCGTCCATATGGTGAGATTTTTTGTATAAATTTTTTAGAAAAATAGTATTTCTTTTTTTTTTCTTTTGAGTAATACTATAGAAACAGATTTTTTGTATTTTGACTCCTAATTTAAAAAATGACACTTTTCTCACATAATTCTGATATTTTTTCAACAAAAGTTCTATAAGAACATGAACTTCCATTTTCTTTTATAAAACAAATCCTGGGGGTGTATACATGTAGCAAGATGCATAATAGTTCAAAAGTTCAGTCATACAGGTTTGATACGTCCCTGAAAAATTCAACTAGATGTGACGTCACGGTAGAGAATTAATTGTGAAATTAATTCTAAAGACTCCACTGAGCTTGATGTGTTAGGAACTCCGCATAAGCATTGCATCCTCTCTAGTCTTTGTTTGGGGTTCAACGCCCTTCATACTTCTTCATAGAACTCCTTACAAGGTGTCATATGCGTAGAAAAAGCCAATCAACAGTGCAACCACAAATCTGCTTAGAAAAACCGTTAGTTATCTTCCTATTTTTTAGCAAACATTTGGGATTTCAAAATGAATGATGACATTGAATAGGATTGAGCTTTTCTCATATGCAGCATGTGTTGCGGTATTGGTGTGTATGGATCAGCTCTGTGCTAGAACTAGAACTAATCAATTCTTTTATGGAACTGAACAGAATCAACTTAATCGGCTTGAATTGGTTAATTTTTGTTCCATGTCTCGGATTGATTCAGGTCAAAATCGGATTAAGTCGATTCAAGTATGTTTTATTATTTGAAATATATTTTATTTGTTTAAAAATTGAGAAAAAGAAGATTAATTTTTTTTTATCTTCAATATTTCAAAAAATTTAAATTTAACGTACGAATAGAAATTAACAATAATTAAGTATAAATAACAATAATTTAAAGGATAAGCTAATATAAAATTGTCAAATTGGTGATTTGTTATGTGGAGATTTGGAGGTTGAATTAGTATTGTTTATGAATAATTTTTTGAGCTTGCATGGTATGAGGACTGCGCCTGCAACCCCTTGTCGATCAATAAGAGACTACATAAATGCTGCTAAGACCGACCCCTACTTACACCTGACACAACTACTAAACACTTATTGACCTAGCTACCAATCAGTGTGGTGCTCTCAAGCTCTATCCTAATACTATGGGCCACCACCTCCATATTACCATGCACCACCTCCTACCCCACCCAATCACACCTTCACTATAGATGATAACATCAACCAATTAATTACTAATGTGAGAGGGGTTACTAAGAGGGTGGATAGGTGGGAGCAAAAGCTTGACCAACACATTAGGTTAATGGAGGATATACAAAAGCATTTGGCTCTTATGATACAAGCTTTAACTCAACCAGTACTCAAGAATGATGAGTTTTCGGCCCAACCACAACCCAACCTTGAATATCATGAACAAGAGGCCAAAACTAACTTAAATGTTTCTCACCCCAATGACCAAGACTTATCCATCACCACACCTAGGAGTGATATAATCAAAGAAGAGGTACTAATCTTTCCCAAGGTATCTGAACTAAGGGAAATAGTACATAAAGAAGAGGTGAATGAGGAAGGAATAGTGGAGAGTGAAAGAGAGGAAGAGGAAGTTGAAATGTTTAAAGATAGTGATCAAACATTGCTATCCTATACTCCTCTCTATCACAGATTGAGCCTTACCATCTCTATCATGCCTGATACTTCTTTCATTCTTTATCCTTTCAAAATTTGCATGAATGCTTTGCATGACATTGGGTTTAATAGTTTTTTTATATGTGCATATTCTTTGATGTTGAACTCATTACTATTGTTGAATGGTGAAAAATTTCATGTAAGCAAGCATCCATAAGTTGGTATTGGGTGATCTCCTCTCAAGTTTGGTAATAGTAGGAGTAGTTAGTAGATTTTTAAGGTTTTTAGTTTTATAGAGATTTTTCCTAGTTGGGGCAGTGTTCATGCACTAAGGACACTGTATAACTTTAGGTGTTTTTTTTTTTTTTGGGGGAGGAGGGGGGGGGGGGGGGAGTAGTGGTAGTTTTTAGTTTTTTATTTTGTTTTGCTTTATTTTGATGTTTTCTTAAAAAAAAAAAAGCTTATTGTATATATATCTTGTGTTATACTTCAAAACTTGTTACGCTTTATTGATCAGTCTCAGGTGTTGATTCATATTGTCTATCTTTCCGCCACTGGCGTTTTTTTTTTTGGTAAAGGTTTAAGTATTATATGGTTCAAATATTATGGCTTGTACAATTGACACACTTTTTCATATATTTCTTGATTAGCAATTATTGAATGTGTTGAAGAGGATTTTGTGAGAACCATATCTATATTCATGTCAATGTAATCTCAAAGGATGTTTTGAGTTTAATTATTGAGGATGTTTTGAGTCATATATTGGATTAGACTTGAGTTTAATTGTTGATTCACCTCTTATCATGTTATATTGCAAGTTTTTGACATAAAAGCATTATAAGAGGGAGATTACATTATTATACACTATTATGCTATACGACATCTTATGTTGATATTTTGTGCATGTATATCCTTAAAGGGCGGATATTTTACCTTGTGAGATTTAAAGCCAATTTATCTTTTTTTCAGAGTGGATATACATTTACTCAAGAACAATTTATTGATCTTCCATTCTTTCAATAGATTCATTATACTTAATTTTGATTCGTATGTTTGGTAATGGTTAGAGTTATTGACACTTATACTCTCTTGAATTTCAAACTTGATAGATTTCGGATATCATGCTAGGCCATCTTGTTTCCTTTGATCTATTCATGCCCAATTTTTTTCTCTTGATCTTAATATCTACACAATCTTTGAAAAAGCATATCACTGTTGAAATATTTTTCATGATGGAGAATTTGATATCATTGCTTATGAGAGCTTGTGAAAAGTTGAAGAAGAAAGAAAAAGAAAAAATATATATATTTGTGAAGAGAAGGAAAAAAAAGAAAGTTTGTATTTGAGATGAAAAAAGGAAAAAAATAGAAGTGGAAGAGAAGAAGAAAAAGTAGATGTGTAAAAAGTTAGAAAATTGGAAGTGTATACTTATTGATCATCACATGAGTTTTTCTATCCTTTTCTTTCTCCTTATTCACGGCTTTTCTTTCATGTGGCCTTAGTTTATTTAGAATATATATGAGTTGAAAATTCTTTTGAGTATAGGTCATTACATGTCAATTATCTAGCTAGCACTTTAATTGTGAATATTCTTTCATAGAGTTATGCTAAGTTGACACACTTACATCTTTGCGGTTTTTGCTATATTGGATTGCTTTATTTTGTGTTTCATGTACATTTACTCTTATAGAGAGCTTTCTATTGAAAGACCCATGTGTTCATGTTTTTGTGAGTGTATGCTCACTAAGGCTTGGATCAAAGCGTAAAAGGATGTGATTGCATGAGATTGATACATTTTAGTTATATTGCATTGATAGTACATTCTAATGTGAATCTTTCTTATGAGCTTTTATGCCTTAACCTTGCTTGATTCATGAAATAGGGTGAATTGAGGATTACCTTGACTGAGTTTATGTATGCTTCAATTACTTCTTTTATCTTTCATTATATGACATGAATAGATGTTTGTAGGTATCATTACTGCAAGCCCTCATGAGACACTACTCGTCTACTAGGGGTGACTTAAGGGTTTAAAGGTTTAGTGTATAGGTTAAATGCACTCGTGACTCCTACAAAAGTGGAAATTATCTTTTTGGCTTTTAGTATTTTGATAGAGACTAGCAAAAAGCTAGTTGTGAGTGTAATTGTGTTCCAAAAGTATAATTATAAGACCTTAACTTGTGCTTTGTTACCCTCAGTTTAGGATTGTATATGCCTTTTTAATTATATTTTAGTATTAATTAAGTTTATTTTGCTTTTCATAGGTTTTGAGCTTAATTAGAGGATTTTGTACATAATACAGGCAAAGCTTTCAAGATGATGCTGTTAGAGCACAAGGTGCTAAACTTGTGGTACAAGCTACTGAAGCACACAGAGCTGAAACTTTGAAAGACCATATCTTTCAAACCAGAAGAGCTACAAGGGTGCATAATATATCGATTTCATATAACTTTTTGAGACCGATTTAGTTATATGGTTTGAAATCCCATTCTGAAGCAGGCTGATCTGTCCGAATGGTTTACGAAAATCTTTGAATTTTTCTTCCTATAAAAGTGGGGATTGATGCCTGTTTTGGATTTTTTTTAGTAGTTAGTATTTACAAGTTTTAGGGTTCCTTTGAGAGCTTTAGGAGTAAATTAGAATAGAACTTTACAAAGTTTTTATAACTTTTCAATTCATATAATTAGATTCAATAGCTTTCCATAGTTTTTTAATCCCTGCAATCAGATTCTCAGTCTTTCCATAAATATATATACATATTTGCATATTTATCATGGCTTTGAGTAGCTAAATTTTATCTTAGGATCAATTGTGAAGATTTATTGAAGATTGAGGATGAACAATGGAGGTAATTAGGTTTTCAATGTTTTCATCTTTTTTTTTTTTATAATTATTTTGGGATCAAACCTTAGATATTTACGAAAACTTAGATGTTTGATTATGCTTGGTAATATTTATGCACAAACCATAGTTCAGTATATTTACTACACAAGTCGATGCTATACATCTATAATTATAAACTTGATTTATTCTAGGTTTGATTGTTAAAGAATAACTGTTTTTATCACTAAATCTTCCGAATCAAAGACTCATGGCGCAGTCAATGATTTGAGTTATCTGAAACCTCCATTGGAATTTTGGGTGAAGCAATTAATTGCAACAATTGGTTTCGAGACTTTTTCTTATTGGTTTCAATCCGTTTTCATAGTTTAGATTAGATATATCAACCTCTTTAAAACCATTTTCTTTTTATTTTATTAGAGTGTTTCTTTGGGAATTTTGAACCAAGGTGAGTATTTCTATATGCATTAACCCTCTTCCCTGTGGGATCGACCTCGGACTTTACCGAGTAATTATTATTATATCGCAGACATACACTGGACGTTATTTATCACACATTTTTGGAGCGATCAGCAAGGGTCAAACGAAGTTCACGGTGGTAGCAATCGATTACTTCATCAAGTGGGTAAAGGCAGAACTACTGGCCAAGATCACGAAAGAGAAGATAATCAATTTCATTTGGAAGTCACTAGTTTGTAGATTTGGTATCTCGGCCATGATCATCTCAGACAACGGCAAGCAACTCGAAGGAGGAAAATTTCAGGGTTTCTGTGTAGGTCTAGGAATCAAGAACCACTATTCCTCCCCCGAGCACCCTCAAGCCAATAGCCAAGTAGAAGTCACCAAATCAGTCCTTGCTCAAGATTGTCAAGAAAAAATTGGAAATAGCCATGGGCAACTTGGCTCAAGAGCTCCCCAGTATATTGTGAGCATATCGAACTACAACTTGAACATCAACCGGGTCTACCCTATTCGCCTTGGCCTTCGGATCAAAGGCCGTCATCCTTATTGAGATTGGCCTCTCAATAGTCAGAATGATAAACTACCAAGTGAAGTCCAACAAGGAAGCCCTGAAAGCCAACCTCGATATGCTCAAAGAGGTATGGACCAGGCTACAATCAGAACAACGGTCTACAACCAAAGTATGGCTCAATACTACAACGCCAAGGTCAATCTCAGAGGATTCAGAGAAGGAGGCCTGGTACTAAAAAGCGTCAACTAATCAATGTGGAACCTCCGAGACATGAAGGTTGAAGCCAACTAGGAAGGACCTTATGAAGTCATGGGATTCAACAAGCTGAGAACATATTGGTTAAAAACCATGGATGGCAAAGAGCTGGCTCACCCTTGGAATGCAGAACACTTGAGAAAGTACCACATCTAATGTATCCTCCTGGGTTGAATAAATAATTTGTTATCATCACTGAACTGTTGGTTTATTGTTCGTGCATATTATGTTCTTGCACACAAGCACAAAAACGTAAACGCATAAAGCAAACAGATAAAGTAGAAAGATTCTTTTATTCAAAGGCGCAAACAGTACTACGTAGAGGGTCATGTGCCTAATCAAGAAACAAAAGCCAGAAACTTGTAAAAAAAAATATAACAATGCAAGGACGTGACTACAAAAATAGAAGTCAACCCTACCCCCGATGCCAACAAGAATGGTGAAAGATGAATGCCACTGCACTATAGCAGTACCATGACACCAACTTGCCCAGTTCACATGAAGCTCCCAGACGCAACGCGATGGAAAGACTCCACCAGTAAAAGCACTGGAGAAAGCATGCTCTCTGGAAAGGACAAAATAATAAGAGGGTTCACAGTGGCAAATTGATGCTTCATACAAACTATCTCTCCTTTTCTGAATCCATCCATGCCATAAAGAAGCGACGTAGCAGCAAGGATAGCCTTCAGAAAGGTAATGAAGAGCCACCCAAAAGATTCCAGGAGGATGTGAGTGAAAAAAAATCTAACGAAGATGAAGCCTTAATTAGATTGAGGGGCAGAAGGAACGTGGGAGTGATAACCAAGAAGGAATCCTTTCCGTTCCCGTTAGTGACGTAATTACTGACTCAAAAATTAGGAAAAGATATGGTCAATACTCCCCTCCCCTCAGGGGTGCCTCCTAAAGAAAGACATAAAAGCAGTGTGGGACCCACCTCAGTAACCGTTAGTCCAAACAGATGTATAGAGTTGAAAACTCAAGGCCCAAAATCATCAATGAGGTCGACCAGCCTCTCGGGAAAGCAGAAGTGCTTGACCAGCCCAAAAGGCTATTTGGGAGAGTATAGTGGGGGTGGTTGGAATCAAAATCATCAATGAGCCCGACAAACCTAAAAGGCAGCCCGGGAGAGCACAAGTGCCCGACCAGCCCTAGAAGCTGCTTAGGATAGCCCAATGATGGTACTTGGAATCAAAACCATTAATGAGCTCGACCAACCTAAAACGCTGCTCAAGAGAGCACAAGTGCCTGACCAGTCCCAGAGGCTCCTCGGGAAAGCACGATGAGGGTACTTGGAATCAAAACCATCAATGAGCCCAACCAACCCAAAAGGCTGCTCGGGAGAGCACAAGTGCCCGACCAGCCTTAGAGGCTACTCAAGAGAGCACGTTGAGGGTACTTGGAATCAAAATCATCATTGAGCTTGACCAGCCCAAAAGGCTACTCGGGGGAGCACTAGTGCCTGACCAACCCTAAAAGCTGCTTGGGAGAGCACGGGTACTTGGAATCAAAATCATTAATGAGCTCGACCAGCCCCAGAGGCTACTCGGGAGAGCACAATAAGGGTACTTGGATTCGAAACCATCAATGAGCCCGACCAACCTAAAAGGCTGCTCGGGAGAGCACCAATGCTCAAACAGCCTTAAAGGTTGCTTGAGAGTGCACGATAAAGGTACTTGTGTTGAAAATCATTAATGAGCCCGACTAGCCTAAAAGGTTGCTCAGGAGAGCATGATGAATACTTGGAAATTTTACACTCAAATAGATTGTTCAGCAAGAAGATTGATAGCCATAAAGTTGCTCATCATAACAGAAGATAAAACGACACTAGGTCAGCTCAGTGAAGACTGAAAAGCCCATCTAGTTGCGGACATAAACTAGAAGCGCAAACAAAAGTTCAAACATTATGAAATTATGAGGTAAAGATCTCAGTTTTATTATGATCAATATCAAAGTACATCATTCCTATTACAATAAGGAACAAAAAAAGAGAGGAAAAAGAAGATCTCTAACAGGATGAACTCCATTCGCCAACTAGGCTTCCACGCTAAGAATAATGTTGATCAACAACTGCACCGGAAAGCACCTCCCAATGTTGTCAGCCAAGAAGTCCAACATCTCCGGCAGAAGAAATGGGAGGCTTGAAATCTTTGTAGTATATCTCCCTGTGAGACCTAACTGGAAGCAAAGGAAAGACGTGGTTAGGGGGGGGGGGGAACCAATGATATACCTCCCTAAAAACCCTTGGCCGGAAGCATAGTTGATTCAGTAAGATATAAGCTCATCCTCAGTGGCCCCTACCAAGGGCAAATTTGGCATAATCGAAGAAGAAGCCAAGTCCTCAGATGCAAAAAGGAGAAGACTAAGAGTCCTCCCACCAAGCCATCACGAAGCCTTGGGTTCTACTCAGCACCTCCTCTAAATGACAAGAAATATATACGTCAAAGAAAGTAATTCCCGAACCCTCCCATTCCTAAGAAAAGAAGGCATAACAAGGGAAGAACAACGTCAAAGTTCACTGCTACAAGCTAACTCTTTAGAAAAGAACCAAGAAATACAAAGAAAACAACCTAACTTCTCTCCTGGTAGAAGATCAAGCATACAACCCCTGTATATATACAACAACGGGTGTTGAAGATAGATGTGATGTTCAACCTCCCCCATTAATGGCAATAAATGCAATTAATACAACCTCAAAGCGGCAGCTAAAGCAAAATGCTCCTCAGACGTCGATTGATATGATTGAAGCATTTACGCCACATAATTAATGAGGCATGCCACCTGGCAAAAGCAAGGTCAGACAAAGGTAGCCCACAATGTTGGCTAATTTACCAAACAAAGGGTAAGGATGACAATACCCTACTCCCACCTAATTAATATAAGTCTTCATGATCACCAGGGATGAAAACACAAAGACTCAAGGGCAGAGCAAGGAAGATCAGGAAATGGTAAAGCAACAGATAGAAAGTAAAAAGAACAAAAGCAAAACAAAATAAAAACATTGTTTATAAACAAATGGGCGACAACATTGCTCCTGAGTAAAACAATGGCCAAAACAGAAGGTAAGTGTTCAAATACAGTACAAGCAACATAAAAATTCAAGCCTTGTAACTCAAGACTGAGCGTCATCAGCCAACTCCTCTCTACCAGTGGCATCAATTGCCATGAGGTAAAGTCCTCGAGCATTTCCATAGTAGAAAGGTCAAGATTGGGGAAGAGCTTGGCCGTTGTTTGCTTACAGTTTGCAAAACTTATCTGAATGCATTAGCCAGCTCCGCGTATACTCTGTGGATCCCTGATGGGAGACCATACTGCTTAGTAACTCTTGTGCCTCAGCCACTACCTTCTTGGACTACGAGGCCTTGGCTTTAGTTTCCTCCAAACTCTTCTCGGCCAACCTGGTTTTCTCTTCTGCAGCAGCCTGGGACATCTTTTCAGCCTCAAGAGCTTTGCTCAGAGCCTTTAGTTTAGCCTTAGCAAAGTCAAGCTCTTGGGTCTTACCCTTCATCTTTTCGAGGAGGACTTTCAAGACCTCGATCTCCTTCAAGGCCGCCAGCAACTCCTTTTTCTGCTCCTTAAGATGGATCTCATAAGAAACTTGGTGCTGGCCCAAACATACCAATATGGAGGTTGCCTGCAAGAAAGAAGAGTTAGAGCCAGAGTAAAAAAAAAAAAAAACACGTGTGCAACTTTAGCTTGTTACATTTGCAAAGTCCTAGAAGAGATCCTGGGTAAGGGCGGCAGCGGAAACTCCTTTCAGGGCCTCTAGGACCAATGGCATGGCGACTGCTTTGACTCGACTCAAGGCCAGGCCTAAATCATTGAAGATTATTTTGGTTGGAAAAGCGGCCAAGATCTCCTATCGACTAGAGGGCAAATCATTTGAAGCCTGGTTGTTAGACGAGCTAGAGGCCACAATAGAAGATGGGGGCAAGATCGATGAAGGGGGAGGCATTAACCCCTTACCGGTAATGACGGACCTGACACCACCCGGGGAAAGGAGTACAAACTTGGGGATGGCAGGAACAAAGGTAGTAACATCATTTTCCTTGCCCGCACAAATGGTGACCATCTTGGTCTTCTTGAAGACTTAGTTTAGGGGCTGCTCTGATTAAAGGGCCATCCGTTTGTACTAGGATTTGCTGCTTGGGGACTTTTCGGTCTGTGTAGCCAGCTGCTCCACCTGTGTCTTGTCAAACACTTTCTTGGCCATGTCAAAGTTTCCAGATAGTAATCTTGAAAGGAAAGCAATGTTACAAGTCTGGTAAAGGAAGGAAGAATGCAAAGCAGACCAGAGTGGGATGACCACACTTACTCTTTAAAGGTTCCTTGGTGGTCGCCCTGGGGTTGGGAATCAAACCTGCAAATAAACATAATCAGACTCTTGTCAGACTAGTAGAAAAAATAGCCAAGGCTAGAGCACTCACCTGTCAGGCGCTCAGCCCTCAGGACAATAATGGTAGGCACTGGGCTAAATAGATATATACCCAGCAACTTAGTGTTCACAAAGGCTTTGAAATCCTTCACAGGGTAAGCCTTGGCACTGGTCCTCCTCAATGTTCTTCTTCTGCCAAGCTGATAAGGTCCTGGCCTTCCAAGCTATGGAGAAACATAAGAATAACTCTGAACCTACTATGAACTCTCTCGCCCCAATTTTTAACCAAGCCCTCTTGACTCGAAAAAAGCACGATACTCTTTCTGTTAGAACTTACTCTCCTAAAAGGACAAGTGCGACGGGAATTTGAACTTGAAGACTTGATTTGATTAAATGCTTTTCGAAAAAGTTTTGGAGTCACCACTTAATATAGTTAAAGATGTGCTAGGTCACCTAAAACTAAGTGTAATCCAAAACTAAAATTAGGTTCTCAAAACAGTTTTGAAAATGTCCTCTAGAGAGGTGTTTTTAGAAAATAGTGTTGCTTAGCAACCTTTGAAAATGTTTAAAACCTTTTTAAAAAATAACTCTAGTTTTGGTCTTTGAAACATAGATTTATGGTCTGAGGGTTGGTTACATGTAGGGAAGATATTCTAAGATCATCACCCTACCCTACCCTTTTGGTACCTACATGTTTATTTATCCTAGGTTCACTCACTTGAATCACTGATTACTAAAATTCCACTTATATTCACTTTAGAATTTTGAAAACAGGGTTTGGTCATCACTTTTTGGATAAATGATCATGATTCAAGTTTTAGAAAAGATGTTTGAAAACAGGAAGTTTTGAAGGGATTTGAAATGGAAATTTTGACTTGATAGAAATTTTTGAGAAGGGAACTTGAGTTGAAATAAAGGTTATGACCGCACCATTTTAGGTTGCTTATGTATCTCATTTGGCAAGAATGAATTAATTTATTGTTCCGGCTAGGGCCTGATTGAAGATAGACTCATGGGAGTCTTGAAAGGTTTCTTTTGAAACTTGAAAGAGTTTGACTTGGAGTTAGACTTGGAGAGTTTTGAAAACGTCCTTGGAATAGGACTTGGAATGTTTTGAAGATGCCTTTGAAATATGGCTTGGATTATTTTGAAGATGCCTTTGAAATAGAACTTCAGAGATTTTTGGAATGTTTTGAAATAACTCAAGAGAGTTTGGAAAATGCTTTTGAAATAGAACTTGAAATTTTTTTTAAGTGTATTGGAAGTAACTCAAGAGAGTTTTGGAATGCTTTCAAATTGACTTGGAATGTTTTGAAACATCTTTGAAAGTGTTGGAATATTTTTGGAAACAACTGAAGGGAGTTTTGATAAGTTTTTAAAACAACTCAAGAGAGTTTTGGAAGGTTTTTGAAATAACTCAAGAGAATTTTTGAAATGATTTGAAACAACTCAAGAGAGTTTTGAAAATATTTGATAGCTTGATTAGAGATTTTGAAATGAGGTTTGAATTGGAATAGGGTTGGAGCTCTTGTGAACTTGCTTTTGATAAGGTTTTGGAAACAATTTTTTAATACCTTACAAAAGTTATGTTGAATATGTCATCACCTTTGAGAGTTTAGCTATTGAGACCCCAAACTCTTTAGAGGTTACGAATTTTGAAAACATGTTTAGAAAAGGGGCTAGAGACTTCCCTTAGGTTTTTAGAGCCTTAGGGTTATGGAACACTACTTGATATCTCACTTTCCTTAAGAAGCCATAATCATTGAATGACTAAATTGTCTTAAGGATGTGACTTTTGAAAATCATTTTTGACAGAGGTTTTGGGAAAACATTTAGGGTTTAGAACCCTATTTTGTACCTTTAAAAGTTACACTTAATGTATCACTTTTCCTTAGAATCCCTAACTGTGAAAGGGTTAGGAACATCTTAGGGTTGTGAGTTTTTGAAAGCATTTTAAAAATAGTTTTTGAAAAATGTTAAGTGTCTAGCCATTTTAGTCAAGACAAGTTTAAGAGAGCTCTTGGAAGCATTTTGGGGTTAAAGTGTAGATGCATTTGAAAAGATTTTGAAATTGACTTTTGAAAACTCAAGAGAGTAGGATGCTTTTGAAAGCATGCTATGAAAATTATTTTTGACTTGAAATGTGATTTGAAAAGGGTCTTTTAGAGTTGGAGTCTAGAAGCCCACTAACCATGGTTGAAGTGAACTAGGGCCAAGTTAACCTAGGGCTAAGTTGACTAGGGTTAGGTTGACCAGGGTTAACTAACTAGGGTTAGGTTAACCTAGAGTTGGATTGACCTAGGGGTAGCTAACTAGGGTTGGGTTAACCTAGAGTTTTGATGACCTAGGGTTAACTAACTAAGGTTAGGTTAACATAGGTTTTGGTTGACCTAGGATTAACTAACTTGGGTTAGGTTAATCTAAGGTTAGACAACTAGGGTTAAGTTAAACTAGGATTAGATAACTAGGGTCAAGTTAACCTAGGGTTTTGAAAGATGGTTTTGAAAAGTGATTTTGAACTAGAGTTTGGAACTAGTAGTTTTGGAAGGTTGCAAAAGTGGTTTTATGCATGAATTTTGAAAAGGGTTTTGAAAAGCATGACCTTATCATTTTATGTGAAAGCTTTTGAAATCAACTCAAAAGAGTTGCATATTTTGAAAATTATTTTTATGAAAACCACTCACGTAAGTATAGGGTTCATATGGTGGATTTTTGAAAATCACTCTGTAAGCACCCCATTTTTGACTGCTCGGCAGTCTACACTCCGTCCAGACTTGTATTCAAGTCAATATGGACGTATTCCAATCGAAACCAACTCTCTAAGTCTAAATCCCGTTTATCCATTGCTTCGCGGGCCCACCAAGCCCAAATAGAGGCAAAATGACCAAAATGCCCTTAGGGGTATTGTCTTGTCCAAATTCTATTAGACACGTCTTTTCGAAGATGATAAGACCCCTTTCCAATTCCGATCCCTCTCTCGAGACAATTGATTCCTCGAGACAGTAAATTTATTCCAATTAGGCATGTCTTTCTAAAGACGATAAGACCCCTTTCCAATTCCAATCCCTCTCTCGAGACAGTTGATTCCTCAAGACGATAAATCTACTCCAATCAAGCACGTCTTTCCAAAGACGATAAGACCCCTTTTCCAATTCCAATCCCTTTCTCGAGACAATTGATTCCTCGAGACGGTCTGACACATTTTTTGAAGAAAATTTCTTCGAGACGGTAAGTCCCTTTAAACCTGTCGACCGGGACGAGACCCCAAGTCCCCTAGATGGTAGAACGGTTCACCTTTGGCGCTTGCTAGCCCGCCAATGCAGAAATGTCCGTTTAGGCAAGCCTTCCGAGAAAGTTGACTTCTCAGGCGCTAAGTCCCCTTTAGCAGCTTCCTGAGATCAGGCAGTCTCGGGAATGATCATGAACCGTCAGAGTAGCGAAAATACTCGCAAACATCACAACCGCTAGAGTAGCAGAAATACTCACAAACAGGTCGATATAGAGAATTGCCAACAAACCCCCGTATCACGCGACCGCCGTCAGAGGGACGGAAACACTCAAAACCCAGGTCAACACCGGTGCCTGCTAGCCCACTTCGGTGAAAAGTGACCAAACTGCCCCTTGGGCCTTTTTTGGCACGTTTCTCGAGAACACACCTGAGTTCTCAGAATGGTGAGTCCAGCCGTCTAAGATTGTATTAAAAGTAATCTGGCAGAATTAAGTGCCTTCTAGTCAGTTTCGGGCCAGTTCCGAGACTTTCCGGTCAAGATGACCATTTTGCCCCTAGGCATCCCAACGCCCCGGGGACCACACCGGCTCTGGGTATCAAACCGGTAATCTCCTGAGTTTTCTTTTTATAGTATTCTCAACCTTCTTCTATCTTTCCGGATCATTCCGAGTCAGTACTGGCAAACCCGGTACAAAATGACTATTTTGCCCCTGGTGGGCCGGTTGCCTTTTCCGACCACACCGGCTCTGGGTATCAAATCGATAACCTCCTGAGATTGCTTCTTATAGTATTCTTAACCTTCCTTTACCTTTCCGGATCATTTCGAGTCAGTTCCGGCAAACCCGGTACAAAATGACTGTTTTGCCCCTAGTGGGCCGGTCGCCTTTTTCGACCACACCGGCTCTGGGTATCGAATCGGTAACCTCTCGAGAATGCTTCTCATAGTGTTCTCAACCCTCTTTTATCATTCCGGATCATTCCGAGTTAGTTCCGGTGAACTAGGTGCAAAATGACCGTTTTGCCCCTCGTGGGTGGGTCACCTTTTCCGACCACACCGGCTCTGGGCATCAAATCAGTAGCCTTTGGGAAAATTTGAAATAATGTTTCCAAATCTCGAGTCTTCTTCCGGGATATTCCGAGTTCGTCCCGGCAACTTTCCGGCCCGATTGATCGTTTTGCCCCTAAATGGCCCAGTCAATCCTTTCGACGTATCTTATCCTCATTTTTCAAGTTAAATACCTCCGGGACACTATTCTAAGTGTTCCTGCTCTTTTCCAGCCTTCTGGGTTATTCCCAGCCTCTACAAATCATTCCCAGACTTTCTGGAGTCACTCCTAGTGAAGCCAAGCTAAAAATTGCATGGTAGTCACTAGTACAGGTGCCCAAATCTGTCAAAAATACATTGCTTGTCGACTTACAAACTTTCTAACTAGATGGTGCCACTAGTAGTAGCGCCAAGCCAAGAAATGGCCTGGCGCCACTCCTAGTGGCCCTAGGAGGAAAATTTGCCTAGCGCTACTATAACAAGCGCCAGGTCTGTCCCACTTCTATAAATACAGAGCCTCCTCCAGCGTGAAAGAGGTCTGCAAACTCAGTCTGAAAATCCTATATTTTGATATACAGAGCTCGTGCACTCCCTAAACCCTAGCTTCTCTAGGTTTTCCAAACCCTAACCACCATACACAAACCCTAGCTTCCTATACACTCCTATACACTCTCATACATTTACGCACTAACTTCCAACCTTCCTTCGAAGGCTTGAAGAGCTGCAATCTGAAGTTTTGAATATTAAAGACGACTCTTGAAGATTGACGTGAAGCAAAGACTGAAGAAAAGCGAGGCGCACAAAATAAACAAGACATACGGTAGCCTTTTTCTTTAAGTTTTTGCAATTCCCCCCCTTTCTCTTCTCTCTCCTAACCCACTTAGGTTTTCTCTATTTTAATCCCCCATCTTTTTCTCCCCTTTCTTTGCATGCTTGAAACAAGGGGATTCCCGGTCCATGTGTAGGATTAGACTATTGGATGGTCACCGTGTCGGGGGCTCTCTTTTAATCTAACCAGAGACCACGAGGGTTCGGCCCCCTTGATTATGTGGTGAAGCCTTAACCTTGTATGTTCACGACCCCAAATTTGCATTGTGCATATCACGATTCTTGCATTCTTCCAAAGTCATTTTCGAGGTTGTTTTCAAAATCGTTTTCAAACTTTTTTTTCAAAATTGCGTCAAAATCTCCTTTTTCAAAACTTGTTTTCAAAATCACAATCCTAGGGTGATTCTAGCACTTTTATGGCTAAGGTTGCTTTAGGAAAGTGTTACATTTAAAGTGGCCAATATGGTCTATATTTTCAAATCCTTGTTGTTTTCAAAATCACTTTCTTAAAGTGGTTCTAGCCTTCTTATGGTTAGAATCGCTTTAGGAAAGTGAGACATTTTCATACTTTCCCAAAAAACTCTCTTTTCAAATCCCTCTTTCTAAAAACCTCTTTTTCAATATGCCTTCCTAGGTTTCCTTTTTAGAAAAACCTCTTTCTTAAAAATCTCTTTCTAAAAAACTCCTCATTAGGATCTCTTTCCAAAAACTCTCTCTTCTCAAAATTCACTTTCTAAAAACACTCCCTAAATTCGCTTTCTTAAAAACTCTCTCTAACAAACTCCTTCCAAAAATATTTCTAAAAAACTCTCTTTCCAAAATCTTCCCTCTAGAAACTCCTCTCTAGGATTTCCTTCCAAAAACTTGTTTCCAAAAAACACACTTTCCAAAAACTCTTTCCTTAGAGCTCAAGTCAAGCCCTAAAACTCACGATTAGGAAACCCTAGTTTTCTTTCCAAAAACATGGTTTTCGAACTAGCCTTAAAACCTAGGTTTCCAAAATCTTCCTTTTCACATCCAAACTATACATATTTCCAAAACCTATTTTCTACGTCAAAAACTATAGCTTTCCAAATCTAGGGTTTCCAAAACTTCCTCTTCCAAATCTTTGTCAAATCAAATCTTCCCTTTAGGAAACCAAATTTAATCTCCCCGTTTAGAAAACTAGATCTAATCCTCCGTTTTTGAAAACAAAATTAAAACACTTCTTCTTAGAAACAAAATCCAAATATTTCTTAATTCAACTCCTTCCTAATCTAGTACTTTCCTAAATCTTAAGTTTCCAAAATTTGAACATAAAAATCTTTCCTAAATTTTAAAAACTCAACTTTCACATTTTTCCTAATTCAACCCTTTCCTAATTCCATCCCTTTCCAAATCCAAATCTTCAAAATCTTTCTTAAGTTCAAATCTTTCCAAAACTCTAAACTTTCTTAAATTTAAATCTTTCTAAAATTCTAAACTTCCTAAATCTCAAATCTTTCCAAATCCAAAAACTTTCTAAATTCGAAACTTTTTTAAGTTAAAACTTTCTAAATTCTAAACTTTCCAACTTTCAAAACTTCCCTATTTCAAAACATTATAATTTCAATACTTTCTTAAAATGAAACCTTTCCTAATTTGAACACTTTCCTAATTCGAAAACTTTAAACGAAACTTTCTTAAAATGACACTTTCCTACAATGAAACTTTCCTAAAATGTAACTTTCCAAAATTCGAACCCGTCCTAAATCCAAGCTTTCCTAATCTTCCAAGTCCAATATTCAAGTCAATTCTTTTCTAAAATATTTCCAAGTCAAATCCAATCTTTCTTTTTTTTAAGTCCTTAAGTCTAGGTTTCCTAAAACCAAATTTTCCAAAGTCAAGTCTTTTCAAATCTTCCAATCAAAGTTCAATCTCTCAATCTTCCAATCCAATTTCCAATTCAATCTCTTTCTTCTAATCATATCTTCTATTTTCAATCGGACTCTTGTCCGAACTACGACTGACCTGATTCCTCCAAAAGAATACGCAGGCAACCCTCATGGATGCGGTCTCCACATTTTCCAAATCTTAAATTCCACAATCTTTTCAAATTCCTAATCTATTTTCAAACTTTTAATTTCAAATTTCTATTTCCAAATCTCTATTTCTAATTTTTCAAACTTTCTAATTTCAAATCTATCCTTTCAAATCTTTCTTCTAAAATTAAATCAAATCAAATTCTTCTTTTCAAATCTATTTCCAAATCAACTCTCTTTTCTTGCACTTGCATATCATGCATCATGTTCTTCTAAACAATATTTTCTAAAATAGATAGGATTGAACAATAGTTAGTTAAAGACTCTCATAGGTGAATCTAGGGTAGATTGACATCTAGGTATCGAAAGGGCGGGGTAGGGTGATGGCTTAGTGCATCTTCCCTACACGTAACCAATCTCCGAACCTAAGATCACTGATTTCAAAGACCAAAAATGGAGTTATTTTTCAAAAAGGGCTTAAATGTTTTGTAAAGGTTGCCAAATAATCTGTTTTCT
The DNA here is from genome assembly GCA_033060915.1 of Euryodendron excelsum. Taxonomy (NCBI): domain Eukaryota; kingdom Viridiplantae; phylum Streptophyta; class Magnoliopsida; order Ericales; family Pentaphylacaceae; genus Euryodendron; species Euryodendron excelsum. The sequence continues at coordinate 16,914,172 of CM065388.1, read as the reverse complement.
TAAAAACCCTATCTTGAGGTGGTATTTTCAAAAACCTTTTCCACAAAACCCTAAGTGTAATCTTCGGATTATGCTTAGTTTTTAGGTGACCTAACTCACCTTAATCAAGTTAAGTGACCACTCCGAATCTGTTCTAAAAGCCCTTCATTCAAATCGATTTTCAATTCAAACCTATTCGCACTCATTCTTCTAGGAGGGTGAGTTCTAACGAGAGAGTACATTATTTTTCTTGCTTGTGTGTGTATTCCTTGAGTGCGAAAAATTTGGGCGCGACACACTCCAAAGAGGGTCACCTTGGAACCGTTTCAACCACAAACTTAAGAGAGTAAAACTTTGAAAATCAATATGGAATAGGTAGTTTGGAAAACCATTTGAAAGCTTAAAAACCACTCAAGTGAGGGTTGTTTTGAAAACCACTTTTGTGTAAACCCAAGAGAGTGAGCTTTTTGAAAACCTCCATAAGGAGGGTTGTTTTGAAAACCATCTTTGGGATATTAAAACCAGCTAGTGAGCTAGGGTTCCTATGGTCCATATAGTGAGGAGACCACTCAAGAGAGTCTCTATAAGGACCATTCCAACCACAAAACTCAAGAGGGCAAAACTTTAAAAATCAAAGTGAAATAGGATGCAAAATGGAGGTTATGGGGGCTTAAGGGTGGCTTCCTAGGGCATGGAAATCTAGGGTTTTAAACTAGGCTTCAAGAAACCAATTCTTAGAACCATTTTTGGAAAAAACACTTGAATATGGAGTTTGGAAAAGACATAGAAATGGAAATAGCTAGGATTTTTGAAAATCGTGTTGAGTATGAAAATAAAGCCAAGCATACAATATATGAATACAGTAACCATATGCAAGGGGGTCATGAAAACATACAAGGTTAAAAGGCCACACTACATTGCAAAGGGCCTATGGCCCATACCATGATAAGGTAGGCTAAAGGGGGAGCCCCCAACCGGTGGCTTTTCTAAAGCTTCCCCTAGGCATGGACCTAAGGTCCTCTTGTTCAAGCAAGCAAGAAAAGGAGGTAGAAGATGGGGTGTAAAATAGAGAAAAACTTAAGTGAGCTTCAAGAGAGAGAAGAGAAGGAGTGGGGATGACAAAATGTAAAAGAGAATATCACCTTGTCTTCAAAACACCTTCAACCTTCCATGGATGACTTGACTTGAACTTGAATGGCCTTGGAAAGGCTTTGTATTGAACTTGAATGGCCTTGTAGAGGCTTGAAGAGGTTGTAAATGGCTTGAATCTTACTTTAAAGGCTTGGAGGATGAAGTGTATAAGCTTGAGATGGGTTGAATCTAGCTTAGATGCTTGAAGGGTTGAAAGAGGTGGAGTGTTTAGGGGTTTTCAAGGTTCTAGGGTGATTTTAGTAGGGCTTCGCCTCTGTTTTCGAGTCTGGAATACACAAGGGGGGAGCCTAGTATTTATAGGCAAAGGTGCTGGGGGCTAGCACATGCATCTGCCCAAAAATGGGCTAGGTGTATATACTACATGTGCCTGTCCTGGTCTAATATTTGAGTGCCATGTGGCACTCCTTGTATTGCCCCAACTTAGGCTGCAAGGCAAGTTTTGTTTGATCTGATCATTTTTTGGGCGTATGTAGCATACGCTTTGCTACCGAAAACTTTTATGTTGACTTCGTCTCAAAATCCATGCAATCCGTGAAAGATCCGGAGAAATCAGTCACGTTCATGATGTTTACTCGTTGTTTCTCTTAAACCAGGAGCCCTCGGGGAGATTCAAAGAATTTTGGATGACAGAGATATTTCATCTGGAAGCGTACATGAAAATAAGCTTCTAGAAGCATCTGTGAGAAGCTCTACGGGTTTTTGAAAATGATAGTTTCTGCACCATTTGATTGTGGCCTTTGAGAAGCAACCTCTTCAATCGAGCCTTACCGATGGGAGGTCCTCTGGACAAGCTTCAAGGAATTTCCTAATTTACGCATTTCATAAGTCGTTTGATAGTGTATTTTAATTAGGGAAGTGAAGAAAAAGTCAACCCTAGTAGAGCGTTTGTGAGACACTCTAAGGGTTTTTCAAAGTGACGACTTTCGGGCCACGCGATCGGATATTTCGAGAAATAATCTTTTCAATCGGTCTGTATCGATGGAAAGACCTATGGAAAGGCTCTTGGGAATGCCTTGATTTATGCATTTCTTAAGTCATTTGACAGTGCATTTTAATCAGGGAATCAAAGAAAAAGACAACCCTAGCAGAGCGTATGTGAGATGCTTCGGCAAGCTTTTGTTAACTTAAAGGTGTTTCAAGTTAGAGAACTCACTTACAAATAGATGGGGATGTTCAACGAGGCATCCCAATGAATGCCGGCTGGTACCCAGAGCCGGTGTGGTATAGGAAATGCCTGGGCCACCGAGAGCGAAACCGTCATTTTGACTGGAACTTTCTGGAATAGGGCTAGAGTGGACTTTATTCTTACACAAGAGTGTGTCCGACTACCTAGTGGTAGTTTGGTGTGGTCTTGCCACTTCGGAGGAATTGAACTTCGCGGTGAGCGTGCCGGGGGTGCCAAGGGGCAAAATTATCATTTTAATCGGGTATCACTGAAACGGGTCTGGAATCAGTTGGAGTGGCATGTTAAACAAGTCAGATTGTACAGGGACAATCTTGGAAGGTGGACTTATCATCTCAAGGACTTGGTGCTTTCTTGAAGATGTGTCAAGTTGGATGGACTTATCGTCTCGAGGAGTTGATACTTTCTTGTAAGACGTGCCATCATGCCCAGAGGGCAAGTTGGTCATTTTTCACCGAGATGGGCTAGCAGGCGTCAGTGTTGACCCGGGTTTATGAATGTTTCCGTCACTCCGACGGTTATGATAGATTGATTTTCGGAGGTCTTTCTTTTCTTTGATAAATGTGACACGGCCAAGAGGCGTGTTTGGTTCTGTGACAGTGGGGGTTATGATGGCATACCCATGTTGACCTAGTAAGTGTTCTCGTCACTCCAACAGCTTAATGATTTATGAGTGTTTCTATCACTCTGACAGTTTGGTGTTGGTTTCGGAGACTGCCTAATCTCAAAAAGCCACCTAATGCCAAGGTGCATAATGGACATTCTACATTGGTGGGCAAGTAGACGCCAAAAGTGAAATGCTTAAGATTTGTGAGTGTTTCTATCACTTCGAGGTTGGTGATTGGTTTCAGAGGCTGCTTGGTCTCTAAAAACTACATTGGAAAGTTTTGAGTGTTTCCGTCACTCTGACGGCGTGATAGTTTGTGAGTATTTCTGTCATTCCGATAGTGCTTAGCATTAGTTCTGGAGATCAATCAATCCCGAGAAATTAAACTGCCTGGAGTGCCTAGGGGAATTTTGGTCATTTAGCTTCAATTGGGCCCGACGAGCCTAAGAAGCGACCGATTGACTTGATTGGAGTTTGGTAGTGTTGTGACATTTTACTAGAGAATTAATTTGGACTAGAGATTGTCGAGCGGGTAAAAATAAGGTACTTACAGAATTCCATTTAACGAACAAAGAACCCGTGTTCACACCTTCGATGCTTAGCTCACACTACTCCCTACGAATGCGAATGGGGTTAGGCGTTATGTCCTAGCTGGAGATCTCCCATCCGTTTCTATAGATGAAGAAAAACTTTCTCCTTCAGCCCTTAAGCAAGTTGGGGATTCCATCAAACTTGATTCTATTTACCTTTGCCGAAAAATGCCATGAACCAGTACTAGTCTCTGCCATCTTGTGGTAGTATAGAAATTTGTCAGTGGTTAGATGCTCCTGACCATTGCTGAACGCCTCCCATAGCACCATACAACCCACAAAAAGATGCCAAGAGCTGGGGGTCAACTGGGCTGGGGCCAGATTCAGCTTGTCCAATAGCTCCCTAACTAATGGGGGGAAGGGAAGCCACATCTCGGCCAAGAAAGCCTCCTCATACAAGGTGATCTCACCCACCCTGACCTTGTGAGCCCGATCTCCATTGTCGGCATCCTAAACAAGACGGTCTTGAGGACCTGGCACGTTTGCCACACCCACGTCACCAGCTCCAAAGTTATCTTGGGTGGCACCTGTTGGGCAAGATACGCCACCTTGACCTCTTCTTGATTAGCTTCTGCCACTGCATCACCCCCGCCGGGAGGCGTAACCGCTAGACCCTCCGAAATATCAAGTGACGAAACCTTTACCACTTCGATAGAGGGGCATATACTTCCACCAAGGTACAAGCCTGGCTTGAAGGCCTAAGAAAACCCTAAGGGTGGGGATACTATGTGTGGCAGACGAGGAATCAAGATCCTCAGAGTTTGCCATGGTTCCTAAAGGCCCTAATTGATTAGAGGCTTCAAAGGCTCTTCAAATGGGGTCAGCCAAATCAATGAACACCTAGTTTGCAAAGCTTGGGTTATGCATGAACCCAGCAAGATTGGGGCCAACACTATGGGTAGTTAAGTAACAAACACAACGGAGAGAGTACCCCATCCAGAACAAATATGGTATGCAATAGGGTAAAATGAGAGTACAATAACTGAAAAGAGAGCAAGGAGGAGAAAAGAGTTACCAGATTCCCAAACAAAATGGCTTTTGAGGAGGTGCTTGAAAAGAAATGGTACCTGAGAAGTTGGCGGGTGCTTAGACAAGAATTCGAAGTGTCCAAGAGAAAGAAAACTGCCAAAACATGTTCAAGCAAATCAAGTTGAAGAAAGGGTGAAGACAAATCCATGTGGCCACCACCTCGGCACATAGCCACAGTAGGCGCGCACAACACGAGGCATGGGGACAACAACCAATCAGGCCCCTCCACTTGGCTATATCGCTGCACGTCACCATGTATGAAGGGATGCCTCTCCTTGATGACAATCAATTGGCACGCGTGCAATAAATGACACCGCCAAAACATGCAAACACGTCATCCCCGATCAGTTAGTTATTTCATTCAGTCACAATACTATGACCTCTACAATTAGAGGCAACTGATGAGTACAAATTTGACCATATTGACCAGGAGTACAGCCATCCTAGGCATTCCAAGCTAGGAGGGGCGCGACAAGTCTGACGAGGTCCCTGTTGTACCAGGTTTGCTCTTGAGCACCCTGTCGATAGCTGGAGGTCTGAGATCCCATTTGCAATACTCTCACCGTATCATCATTCATGAACGATCAACCAAGATTTAAGAAATCATAATCAATTCAAATCACTCACCGAGATTGAAGGCAAGCAGTCATTCCAAGATCGCTGAACGAGCCCACTATAAAAGAAGGATTCAATCCCATAGAAAGGTACACCATTATTCACTACTCTAAATACTATTTCAAACCTACCAACTATGCTAATTTAGACATCGAAGAGTATTGGCCCGGCACCTCACTGGTGCCCAGTACAATCGGTTTGCCCCTTGACTCTTGCAGGCATTGACCATTGATCGAAGGAGGACCTAAAAGTTTTCTACATCATCATAAGCTTTTATTTATTTATTTATTTATAATGGGCTTGGGGTTACCGTTCCGCAACGTTGCCCTGAGTTTGGCCTACCTACTCCCAAATCCACCCCTTTTCCGATTAAGGCCCCAAATTCATCCTCTTCGGGACCGGGTGGATTAGGAACATGGTCTCCTGGGGATTTTTTTGGCCATCTCCAGCTATAGTGATGCATAAATATCTGTTTGCACGTGTTTGTTTGTTTTGGGGGTGGAGGAGGTGGATGACTTCAAACTTTGAAAGTCTAAATTATGTTGTCAAGATGTTGCTCCAAGTTGTTGGTCAATTACAAATCTTGGAAATCCTGTGCCAGAGTAGAACTTCAAAATTTCTTGGACAGCTGGCTTATATTTGAGCTGTACGACTACCAAGTAAAAGAATTTTCAGTGCCGTTCATACTTTTATCTCGTTTATGAATCATGGGTAGAGAACGCGCTATCAGTTATTATGTCATTCATCAAAGTTGGATAAAAAAAAATAATAATAATTAAACCGATCCTAGGCTTTCACTATGTTTTTGACCAAAAAAAAAAAAGAATAGGACATTGACTGAGGATTTAGATTTTTTTTATAAATTCTTTTTCTTTCTTTTTCTGGAATTAGAGAGGATGTAGAATTGAACTTTTCATGCCCCCCATGTACATCTCTTGAGGTATATTAAAGTTAACATTCTCTATTAAGATTTCCATCCTACAAACTTTTTTTTTTTCTTTCTTTTTTCCTGGTACTACATCCTTTTTGCTAATGTGCCGGGTCTAGTTGACTGAACAAGTGGACCTTTGCTATTCCCAAGTCCATCCTTGGCAATTTCATTTGTAATTTTGTATTACATTCTAGTGATAATTTCTCTCTGGGATTTTACTATATCAACCGAACATTTATACATAATTTATTTTTATAGTATAATGTAGCAATTTGTGATCTATTCGTTTCAAAGATCTTAGTCTTAAGAATGTGGTATGTAATTTAGCTGGTGAAGCGTCTTGGTGGCGGCATCATAGACCAGGCGTGAAGTCCGGTCTTCATTTAGGTCGGGAGGGTTATGGGGAGGGGAGGATTATTCCCCAAATTGAAAGCTTTTCCATATAAATCTCCTTATCATGCAGTTAAATTTATTTCCATCCTCAACACATATAATCCTAGGTTATGCTTGTGAATGGAATGGAATGATCATTATTATTTTCAGTTCCATTCAATTATTTGGTACCAATGCCATTTAAAATTGGAATGTCTATTATTTAAGAATGAATATTCTCACATTTATTGGAATGATCATTCTTGTTTTTAAAAGTAAGAATGACTATTTTGTTCACTCACGTAATGAGAGCATAAAGTACTGCCATTCACCAGTATCGTTGCCACCCACTGCCCCTGGCACTGCTGCCTCCGCCAGCATCCACCACCACATGCCACCATCATCTTCTACTGCCACCATCTGCTGTCACTCCTACCACTGCCACCAACCACCACCATCGCCACCCACTATCCTTCAACTGTGACCCATCATCACCATCCATCAACTTCCAACACACCCACTACTGCCACTGCCATTTGCCATAGCAGCATTACCAAATGCCAATGATATATAATAAATAATATGTAATACTGTTAATAATTTAATTATTATATACTTATATGTCATTCTATTCTAGCATTATTAATTTGTTTTATAAACAATAAAAATGACAATGACTATACCATTCTCACTAGGTAAATAAACATGGGTATAGAAATGACTATTCCGTTCTTATTCTTATTCTATTCCATTCCATTCCATTCTCTCGTATTAAATATAACCTTATCTTGCATCATATTCTACTTTAAATGATCATTCTATTCCCATTCTTAATTCAGAATTTGAGTATTGCACAATAGCCCATATCCATTTTCTACTAATCAGTGATCTTAATGGGTTCTAAAAGGCCGAAACCATATCTATCACAGTTTCCTTTTGCTAAATTCTCATGATCCCAATTACAACCCATGACCTCAATTGGCAAATAGGAATAAGATGTAAAATCATAGAACTGTCCAAAACATAAAAGAAGAATGCATATCTTCCAAACAGTCACCATTAATAGAATGGACTTACTATTTTAGAATATTTTACAGAAGGCACAAAATCATCCAAAACCCAGCAACATATGCTAGAGCTCAATTGGCAAATAGGAATAGGAATAGGAATAGGATATGAAATCACAGAATTCCCCAAAACATAAAAGGAGAATATATATATATATATATATCTCTCTTCAAAACAGAGTCTACAACAACACATTCTTGACAGACTTAAAGTAGAATACTTTACAAAAGGCACAAAATCATCCAAAACCCATCAACATACTAGAAATATAGAGTTGTCATCCAACTTTGCTTCCTAATACTTCAATTCCCAATGGACCTTTCCAACAACTCGAGAAAGTCCATTAGCAAGCTCTTAGTCCAGCTTCCACGTAATCGAGCCTCCACTCTCCAGCTGAATATAAGACCCTTCATTGACCACAAAGAGTATATCGAGCCTATTAGTCGATGTTTGTATGATTTTTCCTGAATGAGGCAGCAAGTCACTTCTGTCACTAAAGATCATTAAATTTTAATTTGAGAAATGTATATCCACCATGTGAACAAGACAAAGCAAAACTCTGCATTTGCTCTGTTTTCTACCATTTAATTATATAACATCATTTCCTTTCTTTTTATTTTTTCTTTCCATTTTGCTTGGCTGTATGACATCATTTTAGTTGAAATGTGACACTAGCTTGTTCACTAGCAAGGGACACTTAGGGGATTAATCCAACTACGCTTGCAGCACCCAATTGGCAAGCCTTAGTTGGAAATTGAGATTTTTAGTTTACCATAAGATCTTGAACAAACTTGATAGCCATATATATAAAGTTGTACTTCAAATTCTTGTGATAATCTTGGAAATTTTGCTTCTTCTACTTTAAAAAAATGGGTGTCTATTCTTCTGAGTTGAATCGATACTTAGAAAACATTAACATGACAAGCATTGGTATGTTCATTTTGGCTGGGGCATGAACATAGTTCCAAAGATCCATGGAGAGCATATTGCTTCTCATCTCAACAGAGTTCAAAAGATCACGGGGAAAATGATACGGGCATGGCCATGGGCACATGCTAAATGGTATGTATATGCATGATGCGAGAGAGAGAGAGAGAGAGAGGGACGAACCAATTGAGGGATTAATTCATCCTCCAAATTTGCCTCTGTGGAGCTTCCTCCTTAGCCTCACTGCTATGGCTACAGATGTCCTATTGTAGCAATTTTCGAGGAACTGAAAGTAGGCGTACCTCCATGACTTCTTGAAATGCAAAGTGCCACAAACTGCCAAGAACCCAACCAAGAAACCAGGTCCAATGCCAGCACAGAACCACAAAAATTCAGTTTCATCTCCACCTCTGCTGTCACCAACATGTTCATGATCACGCTTAGATGATTTATCACCAGGACAACTCTTCAGGAGGGGTGCTCCACAAAGTCCATCGTTGCCTATATAAATGGACTGGTCGTAAAGGGTCTGAAGTTGATTTCCTCTTGGTATTGGCCCTGACAAAGCATTGAACGACAGGTTTAGGTGACTTAGATAGTTTAAAGTAGACAAGCTTGGAGGAATTGAGCCAGAAAGTTTGTTTCCAGACAAATCAAGAGATTCCAGTTGTTCCAAATCGCCAATCTTCTGAGGTATCCTTCCTTTTAGATGATTTCTAGACAAATTCAAGTTCCGTAAGCCAAAAAGGTCCATGAACTCTTCCGGAATCTCTCCAATAATGTCATTGTTCGAAAGGTCGATGGAGGTGAGAAATTTGAGTGTCTTTGTGTATTCCAATTCTCTTCCCTTGATCGATTGAAAAATGTTGTCTTCATAATGTCCATGGGAATATTCACCATAAAACCTGCCCCCAGGATCCTGTGCAACCATGGCAGTGAAGTTACAAAAACAACGAGGGATATTTCCTGTTATTTTATTCTGTGCCAAGTTTAACGATTGCAGAGCAGAGAGCTGGCAGAACTGTGGAGGAATATCACCATAGAATTTATTTGATTGAAGACTGAGAAATGTCAGAGAATGTATATCTCCAATCCATAGGGGGATCATATCGGTGAACACATTTCCACCTAGATCAAGGGTGACAAGACTTCTCAAATTCTGCAAGGACAAAGGAAGCTTCCCATGAAACCTGTTGTTACGCAAGTGTAAAGATCGGAGTCCTTGTAGGGAACCCAAAGAACTTGGAATATGACCATGTAGACTATTATTCGTCAAATCTAGCACCAACAAATCATGAAAGTATCCCAAGCACGGGGGAATTTCTCCCGATAATTGATTTTTTGAAAGATCAATGACTTTAATCATACTTGCATTGCACAAAGACACTGGAATGCTGTCGGACAAATTGTTATTTGAGAGAAGAAGAAATTCGAATCGCAATATAAAATTATCATCACTCAAAAGAATAGGTCCTGAAAGCAAGTTGTTGGAGAGATCTAATAAAACTACATCTGAAGGAAGTGGTGTTAATGGGCCCTCAAATCTGTTAGAACTCAATATCAACTGTCTGTCACAAGAATTATTAGTTTGAAATTTTGGTAGCTTACCTCTGATTTGGTTGTTGGATAGATCCAAGAAACAAATACGAGAAAAAGTAATTTCAAACCAATCAGGAATGGCTGAGATGCTTGCATTAGACATGTCAATCGTTTCAATGTGTCTTTGCGTCTGAAGCCACGGAGGAAATTGGGATCCCACTTTACAAGATGCCAATCCTATGATTTGGAGTTGAAAAGGAGGAACCCATTGGGAGCTCATATTCAGAACTAATGAGTTTGCAGACAAGATCAATGCATTTAAACTCTTGAGTTTGACAAAGAGAAGATCAGATACCACACCAACAAATGAATTGTTTGACAAATCTAGATATTCTAGTTTTGAAAGCTGTCCTAGAGTTAAGGGAATGCTCCCATTCAATTGATTATTGCTAGTATCTAACTCCCTCAAATTGGACAGTTTTCCGAGGGATAAGGGCAGCGGACCATGAAATGAATTCACAGAAATACTAAGGTGCTCTAGATTCTTAAGCTCTCCCACAGAAGTTGGAAGCATTCCACTGAACTTGTTTTTGGACAAATTAAGTACGTGCAAGCTGCTGAGGTTCCCCATGGAGTATGGTATTTCGCCTTCAAAATCATTCTTGGAGAGGTCAAGTTCTGTAAGTTGTGTCATGTTTCCCATCTCACATGGAATTGGACCTTGGAATCTATTTGTATGCAACTTCAGGACTGAAAGGGAAGTCTGGTTCCACAGGCAACGAGGAATTGATCCTTTAAACATATTAGAACTGACATCTATGTAGAGAAGACTAGTCAGATTGCACAAAAAATTCGTCATTGAAGTGTCGAAGCTGTTATGACAAAGGTCAAGCACAGTGAGAGAGATCAACCTTCCAAGAGTATCAGGAATCGGACCACTTAGGTCGTTGCCTCTAAAATTGAGATACTGCAACTTTGAAAGAGAAGCCTGACTCCCAAGGCAACCAGGAATTGATCCGTTAAACCAACTGTAACTGAGATCCATGGAGACTAGATTGCTCAGGTTACACAAAAAATATGGCATGGAACTATCGAAGGTGTTATATGAAAGGTCAAGGACAGTGAGAGAGTTCAACCTTCCAAGAGTATCAGGAATCGAACCACCTAAAGAGTTACCGCCAAGCTTGAGATGCTGCAACCTTGAAAGATTTCCCAGCTGATGAGGTATCTCTCCATGGAAAGCCGAATAAGAGAGGTCAAGATATCTCAGGCTTTTAAGGGAGCCTAAGAAATCCGGAATTTGCATATCTGAAAACCTGTTCATGCTCATGTCTAAGTAATGCAAATTCTTCAAAGCGAGTAACGAAGGATTTATCTCACCTCCCAACTGGCTAATGAAGTAATTGTCCCGTCCTTGAAAAATATTGTAATCGAAATGAATTGGATTATGTAGATCAAGCTTCACGACGTGGCCTGTTCTCCTACTGCAAGCGATTCCCTTCCATGTGCAGCAGTCTTTTCCAACCCACAACGATAAGCGGTTTGCATGATCTATGAGGTTTTCTCTGAACTTGAGAAGAGCTTCTCGCTCACTCTCTATGCAGCTTGCATTTGAAATTGTAGCAGTGCTGCCGCTGCAACTGAACTCGAGTCTTTCAATGAAAAGAAGAGCAAATAACAAGACAAAAATTCTAGTGCTTCTGCCCATGGCTTTCTCAGTTTGCAAGGTAACTCGTACAAGTTTTGAGGGTAGTATTTCAACATGAAATTGACAAATTGGTTATTATAAGACTCGTGACTTCAAAAAGTCCAAGTCAAGTCATTAATGGTAGAAATTTCTGGACAACACTCCAAACGCCCAGTCATGTCATGATAGAAAGGAGAACAAAGAATACCTTAATTTTTTGATATAATTTTTAAGTAAATTTAGAAAATTATCAACAGGTTCGAGTAACCGGGTAAATTATAAAAATGCTATCATATGAATTAGTAAATTATGGGACAACAAAAGAATGATACCTTATGCAGCTTTTATATATTTTGCTCGAAAAAATTAGTGAATGCATGGTTTCCTATATTATCCTGATAACATGTTGAGCAACTTTATACATATATATATATATTAGACTGGTTCCCATATATATAGTTATTCTGCCTGTGCAAGGTAACTCGTACAAGTTTTGAGGGCAGCATTTCAACATGAAATTGACAAACTTGTATTATAAGACTCATATGACTTCAAAAAGTCCAAGGCAAGTCATTAATGGTAGAAATTTCCGGACAACACTCCAAACTCCTAATCATGTCATGATACAAAGGAGAATAAAGAATACCTTAATTTTTTGATATAATTTTTAAGTAAATTAAAAAAATTATTAACAGGTTCGAGTCACCGGGTAAATTATAAAAACGCTATCATATACTTAGCACATGAATTAGTAAATTATAGAACAACAAAAAATAACACTTTATGCAGCTATTATATATTTTTCTCGAAAAAATTAGTGAATTCATAATTTCCTATATTATGCCGATAACATGTTGAGCAACACTACTAGAAAAAAGACTTTTTGCCTCAAAGCGTTGCGGTCGCAAAAGATGGAGTCGCTGATGCAAAAACCTTTTAGTGACAGCAGAGTGACAGCATGTGTGGCGTAGTTAAAAGTAGGGTCGCAAAAAGTATTAGCGACGGCATAGCATTTTTTTAGCGACAGTAATGGCCCATCACAAACATTTGGACTGTTGTGATCTTTTAGCGACGTTTGTTGCCGTCGCTATTGTATGTTAAAGGCGACAGCATACGCCGTCATTTAAAGTGGTAGTATATATATTTTTACCAATGGTGCATAACCGTCGCTAAACGTTAAGCTGTTTCAAAATTTTAATTTGCGACGCTTCAAAACAATTGTCGCTAATAGCCCAATTATTTGTCATTTAAACATTCCAAATAACCTATTTTTTAAAATAATTTCCCTGTAATTTAAAAAAAAAAAAATCCATCAATATTCATCAACATCCAAATAACAAAATTATAATAATTCCAAATTATATTAAAATCTCCATTCACAAAATCAATATACGTAGTTACCCATGAATTTCCATACACAAAATTAAAGTAAATAAAGTCTTTCCAAAACTAAAGTACATGTGCATCGATTGTAACATCGCCTAAACAAAATTACTTCATAAATGAAAGTAGATAACCATCTGCACAAAATCAATTCAATATACAAATTAAGCATAGCCCATCACCCACGTCCCACGTCTAGTCCGTTCATATATCATCATTCCTCTCTCGATATAACTTGAAAAAAAATTCTAATATTTATAATATATGAGATAATAAATTATAGAATATATATGCATTCAATTATAGCAACCAAAAAAAATAAAATGGTAATATACATCACAAGACCACCAAGCAACACATCGACCAATTGATTTTTCCATAGTTTTAATGCCATGGCGAGGTTTTCTCAAAAGGGCTTTAGGCTTTTTCGCCAATTCGACGAACACTCTTGAAAAATCAAGACCCAATGGTTTTGCATCTACTTTTGACAAAGGGTCCATACTAATTAGAAGTCCAATATAGTGTCCTACAAGCACAATTAAAAAATTATAATTTCATTAAAAGTTCACTATTCACGTGGCAAAAAAGTCTAGTTTAACAGTTGGATTGTGCACAAAAAGGTTCTCTCTTGATAAGGTTTCATTTTGAAAGTAATAAACTAACAATAAATAAAAGACTAGGAAGATCAACTAAGAAGACAAGATTTTCATCTTTGGCCAAGATTGCATTGAGGGCAACACCCCACTGACAGTGATGTGCAGAAAATTAAGTTCCAACCTTCACCTATAACTTTTCAACACTCAAATGTTACATTATAAATAACCTAGCCTTCAACTATACCACCACTCATCAACAAAAAATAAATGTTTTTATACATTATATCCAAATTGTGGTGGTGGTATGAGAGTTCAATATAAGTTGTTAAACTCTTTGGGTAGACCTTTGTACACTGATTCAGAAGTCAGACCACTTTCTAAATATCTATAGTCTTGACTTTAAGATCAAAACTAGCATAATAAAATTGATAACCATCTAACGTCATAGCCTCATAGGTAAGCAACTATGAAGCAAGGCCACCAAAAGAGCTCCTTTTGTAATTTAACTAGTTCTAAGTTTTTATTTTTGTGTGGGTAATTTTCCCTGACTTTGTTATACAACCTATTGAATAACCCACATTCCTTTGAATTTTCTTCATAATAAAATTGATAACCATCTAACGTCATAGCGTCATAGGTAAGCAGCTATGAAGCAAGGCCACAATCAAAAGGATGTCGATGTCTGGCATGCTTAAAAGGTACCAAGATGACAAAAAAAAAAAAAACCAGAAGTGAAGGTTGGAGTTTCCCTGCCATGTAGGTCGGCAGGTTCTCTAATTTTGGTATAATAAGAGAGAGAGACATTCTGTGATGAAGAAGGGAAAAAAAGGAAGAGAAATAGGAAGGTCTGGTTTGGCCAGTTTAGCCATGGCTGTGTAGGAGAGTGCCCCTTGTTTTCAACATTCAAGGGCATTAAAACTAGGCATGTCCTAAGCTCATCATCATTTAATGTAGAGACTATATAGATGTGTGTTTATAAGGAGCATTTTTATTTAGGTCTATTTTGTTGTGTTTGAGGCCAAGGCATGCACAAGAAAGGAATAAAGAAACTGTATTTGATCTGGAAAGGAAAGTAGACCAAAAAAAAAAAAAAACGGCAAAAGCAACTATGAGAAAACATGGCCTCATGCTTGCTTTACTAATCTTCAAGAGCTTGCCAGGGAAATAGAGGTATATCAGCCAGCACCATGTGCAAATCTCTATAAAAACAACAATGCAAAACAACTACTAACAGATGCTAACCAATAATGGGATACTAATCATTTGGGGTTCAAACTGTGAGGTGAAAATGGTCCACACGACCCTTCACTTTTCATCTTTTCTTGTTTAAATTGGTGAGTTGGTAAAGTGTCTCACTTTTCATTCTTCATCTCTCAAGCTCATGTGCACAAAAAGAAGTTTTGCACAGAAATTCAAATGTTATCATGGTGAAAGTGGAAGGGAAGACAACCAAGCAGAAATTGAAGGATGACAGATGTAAAGACAGTTGGAAAAGCAATTTACACAAAAATTCAAAATCCACTCTTGTAACAGCTTTTAAATAAACAATTAAATGTAATTCAAACAAATGCAACATATTTGGGATTTCAGTGGGCTAACCCTCAACATTTTAACACTACAAAGGGTTTTCAATAGGCTCACCCTTAACCTCAAACATGTGTGTGATTGTGTACACGTATGCCAATGAGTTGTACTTAATACCTTATCAGTAGGTATTGGAGAAGGTGATGATGGTGTAGAATTGGGGTGAGACGGTAATGTGTCCCCACCAACAGACTCTCTGAATGCATGTTGGCCACTAGATGCATCTGGAACCTACAAATATAAAACTTATATTAAACTTGGAAATAGATATGTGAAAACATATGTCAAAATAAACAACAATTCACAACCTCTCGTATACCCTCTAATGTACTCCCCCCATTAGATTTGAACAACACAAGCTGAACCCTCAATTGCGACATCTCTGCTTGCATCTCCTCTTGTTCCCTCGCTGATTGCTTAATCTTCATCTGTATCTTAACAATCGTCTTGCGCTTGTTAGGCTGAGATGGTCTAGGATCCTGTGGGTATACTGCATTCCTAGGTGTGCCACTCCCGTAGGTCAAACAATACCCATGTGCATCATCGCCTAAAATATCATGAAACAACTTGTCTTGAAACTCTCTAGTCCGCTCAGGCTTGGGTACTGCGTTAAACTGCTTGTCGTATTCAGCCTACAATTTCACAATGATACTCCATTTTAAATGCAAAATATATGGCTTCAAAGACAAAATATAACTTTTAGAACAAGTAATTACAATGATAGCTGCCACATCTGGGTCATCAACTTTATGTGTCTTCTTGAAGACACTCATCTTATCTATAAGGTCCCCTTTGGCCGCCATCTGAAATGATGAAATGAATATGAAGCAGTTAGAAAATAAAGAAATGAATATGAAGTAGTTAGAAATTGAAGCAGTTCTATAGGCATACATCAAAACGTATTTGGGATAAGTGTGTGCTCCCAGTTATATGGGGTGGGCCGCGAAGCTCTCGATTCCTATAGTTTCGTGCCGATATTGCTTAGAACATCACTTGCACGTATTAGCACAAATTTATAAACAGATATACCAATGCAAAGAAATTATGACAATACTTATTTATACCTCTGCCTTTGGGATTAGCCAGTAATCCACTAGATCTCTCCACTAATTTGGTGGGATATGGGGAGGCACTCTGGAATGGATGTCAGACAAGTGTCTAACATGCTTAAACCACTTCCTTTTTGTCTTGGTCATGTTATCCTTCCATATCCTCCTACATGACCTAATGAAAATATCTCTATATCGGTTTGGACAAAGGACCAAGGCATCTTACAAAGAAAAATTAAAATTACCTCCATTCCAACTATTATGTTAAGAATAAAATATTGCCTATGAAATGTTAGTTTTACCTTGACCTTCTTCAAAATAGAATCTATCACATCTAAGGGTGTTGCATTCCAATCAAGATATGTTAGGGGAACCTGATGTACGTCCTGCACCATGATCCCAATCTGCCCTTTAAGCTTAGTGCCTAGTGGGCCCATAGGGTGTCCCACATTGTCAAATGGGAAATCCCACTTTAACTTTCCCCAATTTTCAATGCCCTTTGCAGCGCCTCAACCTTTCTTAGTCGAGGTTGAGGACGATGTCCCTTCACTTGATAAAAAATGAACATTAATTTAGGATAGATATTAAAGAAATGAGCATTACTTGAGAATAGATGTTAACGTAATGGACATTAAAAACAACGAACATCAATTGAGAATGAACATCAATCAGATGTGAACAAACATACTTGAGAGTGTGGTGGATGATGATGGTAGTGATAATGTTGATGACAATGATAGTCCTGGTGGTCTCGCCAGTGGCAATGTCGGCTCTAGCTGTGATGGTGCCAATGGTGGTGGTGATAATGGTAAAGGTGATGATCTCGTATGAGGCAATGTCAGCGGTGGTAATGTCAACTCTAGCGGTGATGGTGCTGGGGATGTTAGTGATGGTGCCGGTGGTGGTGCTGATAATGAGGGTCCTGATCGAGATGTGCGTATATGAAAAGCCTCACACATAGTTCGAGGGGTCCAAGAATGAGATCTCTTTGTCATTTCACTGTTCTTGGTAAAACACAATGCTATTGTCAAAAAAATTGCAAGCATATTAATCAACAATGCATGATAATCAATTAAAATTGCAAGATATGTACATAAATCAGATGTGGACAAACTAAATCATATTAAAGGACAAAATACAATCTCAAAATACAAGGATAATCAGTTTTAAAATAGAAACAATAAAAGGATAATTAGTCTCAAAATGGATAAAATAATAAAATAAAAATCTTGATGAGCAGCAATTAGACATCAATGGTTACTCCTTTTGTTCTTTCACGCACCCAACCAACATTTTTATCTTGGAGCAATTGTTGACTTGCATTTGGCTCAGCTTGAGGGTCATTAGAATGCATATCAAACAACCCTCTTTTAGACATTTCACAACAACTTATCAGTCTTGTTTCAAGGGGTCTGAAGCATATCAAACTTCCACTTCTTGGGATGACTAGATAAAAGACTCATCTGATGGTTGGTTATGTTGATACAGCAAGTGCTTAAAGTTGACCAATGTGAACTTGAAGGCATCTTCCTTTTTTTCATGACCGTTATCAATCCAATCACATTTAAATAACACATGTTTCATGTTATTAGCATATTCAATTTCTACAATGTCGGTCAACTTTCCATAATAGTACAGAGCCCCCACACGAGGATTATTATTTGCCTGAGTAGTATAACTCGGGGTGTTTACCATTAAGGCTACACGACTATTTTGAGTAAATAGTTCGTCATCCTTCTGCTTCACTCAAAATTGGAACCCATTAACAGTATAACCTTTAAACCTCTTTGCTAACGTTAAAGGACCATCTCCCAAACTAATTATTTCTACGAAAAATGTTGCATTGCTTGTCCTCTGCATAGTTTGGACCTGTTTAGAACACAAATACATGAAATGATGCCAAATGTGCAAATTTACATATGGTTGGCAACATATTTAAACACATACATGTTCCTTGAACCAAATATCGAATTCTTCAAAATGTTTACTGTGGATTTGATGATCGCTGGCATAAGGCATTTAGGCCTTAAGGATTTCAAGGTGCATTCTGTTTAGGTTGGAAATTGTGTTACTATTCTATTAAAAATAAATAAATAAAATTGAAATTAAAAGATTGAGTGATAATATAACTTACTTTATGAATGGTGCTATTGATTTTGTATTGAACAAGACAAATTGATGAGTTTGTGTCCAAGCTTGAGGGTTAAGATGAAAAGTTATGCCATCCTCTGCTGCACCATCAGGGTTTTGAATTGACCGATTAGATTTGGTTTCCACATTATCGAGATATTGTGCACAAAAATGCATACATTCTTCCATCAAGTAACCTTTGGCTATTGATCCCTCTGGACGAGCTTGACTGTGCACATATTTTTTTAGGGTATGTAGAAACCTTTCAATTGGATACCTCCATCGATATTACACTGGTCTAACTAACAATGCTTCGTCATCTAAATGTATTGGCAAATGCTCTATTATATCAAAGAAGGCCGGCTGGAATATTTTCTCAAGATGACAAAATGTGACTGCAATACGATCTTTAATAGCTTGCAAGTCTGAAGCTTGATTCACCTTTGAGCACAATCTTATAAAGAAATTGCTAAGTTCAATCAAAGGTTCGATCACATTCTTAGGCAAAGATTTTCATATAGTTAAAGGAATAAGTTGTTGCATAAAGATGTGATTATCGTGACTCTTCAGACCCCAAAAAGTTCTGTCTTCTTAACAAACATGTCGTGATATATTGGATGCATACCCGTCCGGCACTCTAACTTCCTTCAATACTTTAAAAAACAAGGTCTTTTCATCCTTACTCATTGTGAACTGTGCTAGAGGTAAATATGATTTATTGGACCCTCTTTCTTGCAAGTGTAATGTTTCTCTAATCTCCATTTCTTTTAAATCACGTCGAGCATTCACATTATCCTTCGATTTTTTCACAACCCCTAGTATTGTCTATAATGCTTTGTCACATACATTCTTCTCTATGTGCATTACATCGAGGTTATGCCTAAGTAAATTGTGCTCGCAATATGGCAATTCATAAGATATACTCATTTTCTTCCAATTATGCTTCTGATCCTTCACCTGATCATTTTCTTCTATTATCCTATGCCTTTTTATAAGGTCATCCTTCTTGTATTGGGTTAAAATACCTTATGAGTCCAACTATACCAACAATGCCAATCCGGACAATGTTTTAGGTCTTCCTCTCCATTTCTGTCTGCCAACGAATGATATTTCATCCTCTCAAAATCTGTGACCCATAGGCAAGAATCTACGATGACCCATATATGCAAATGTTTTACCATGCTTCAACTGACACGACTCAGTTTTCATGTTACAACAAGGACAAACAAATTCACCTTTGATACTCTATCCTGATAACATGGCATGTGCTGGGAAATCACTAATTGTCCATAATAAAGTCGTACGTAATTGAAACATTGGATTGGTTGATGCATCAAACGTAGGCACACCTTCATTCCACAATTCCTTTAACTCCTCAATCAGTGGTTGTAAGTACATATCAATCTTGTCACCAGGCCCTTTTGGTCCATTGATTAGCACAGATAAAATAAAAAAATGGTTGTTGCATGCACATCCAAGGTGGTAGATTGTATGGAATCAATACTACAGGCCAAGTGCTATGAACAATGTTCATTGGCTCGAAGGGGTTAAATCCATTAACGGCTAACCCAAGCCTCACATTACGACTATCACTAGCAAAGTCTAAGTTTCATCGGTCAAAATCTTTCCATGCTTCTGAGTTAGTAGGATGCCTTAAGGTCCTGTCATCTGTTCGTTCTTTTGCATGCCATCTCATTACCTTGGCCGTCTTAGATAACATAAACAGCCTTTGCAACCTTGGCTTTAAAGGAAAATACCTCATCTATTTTGCAGTTATCCGCTTACCACAATTGTTACCATCATTTGAAATACCAGTACTCTGTTTCCATCTAGAACTACCACATATAACACAATCATCAAGTTTTGAGTCCTCGTTTATGAATAACATACAGCATTAAGGGCATGCATCCCATATTTCATAAGTAAATCCTAGATCTTGTGTTAACTTCTGAGCTTTATAGTATGAACTCTGTAATTCCACACCTTTAGGAAAAGCCTCCCTCAGTAACTCAAGTAACATGTTAACAGACTTGTCTGTCCACTGATTGAGCACCTTCATATGTAAAAGCCGAACAATGAACGACAAAGATGTAAATTTCTGACACCCCGGATATAATTCACATTTGGACCAGTACACTGATCATTGTGCATCTTCTAATAGTTTGAAAAAGTTTGAGGTTTCTTCATTTGGACTAGTACACTGATCATTTGCAGTAGTTTCATCATTCCCAACACTTGCATCTACATGTCGAATTCCAATAGCTTCATGTATCATTCTGACGATATCATCCCCAATGTTTGAATCGACCATGTGTGTGTCTTTCTTGGTTATTGTGCAAAGAAACATATGCTTCCCCGTGATTAGTCTAATTTTTGTACCTCTTAAAAAAGCCACGCTCAATAAGTTGCCCTCGCACATTTTCTCGTGTCAAATAGTAAAGATTCACATATTTCTTACATGGACAACTGATCATTACCTCTTGGATCTTGTTGGTATATGCAAGGAATTGATCAATACCTTCCACGTATTCCTTTGACAGCCTATTTGGCAAATCAACCCAACTCTTGTCCATCTTTTTATTTCTCCAAATATTTTTGTATTATTTTAAAAAATTAACATTACTTAGCCATTATAACAACTCAAAACCATTCATAAATGTTCATGCATGGTGAATCCTATCCATCTTACTCCTCACTAATAGGTAGATGGTTCTATCCCATTCAGGAATGTACGATATATATCAAAGAAAGTAGCTTAAATCGTCTCATCCATCTCTAAAGAAATTTTGGTAGTATTTCCCCATAGTTCTCCAAGTACACAAGCTAGAATAGGTATATTGTTACACACTTTGGCAAGTGTGTACCCGAAGAACAATTGGATCTGGCGCACAATATCTCCCATAGAGAGAACAATTTATAACGATGAACCACTAAGTCTGATATAGATTTATGCTTGGACAATTCAAGAATTGACTCATCAGAGTTGAATCCACAAATTCTGATAAGCCTTCTTGAATGGGTCTAAGGTTATGTGCTTATAATTCAACTAACTCACATGAGTTAATTAAAATATAAATGCTTGTGTATGCAACATTAATGATGTACAAAAACAATGCAGCCAGATTATTGTCCTAGGGGAGTGGCCTACATTTCCAATCACCCCATACCATAGCCCAGCTCTCCCACAACCAAATTAGTAAAATAAAAACAAAAAAAATCAACATAAACAAACACATAAACAAATACATTTAGATGTATTATTTAAAAGGAAAGATGAAAAAGCCCTACATAATATTATGAAGAAGAAGATAATGAGAACGTTGTTTCTTATTATTGATCTGAGTTTCTCTTTGAACATGCAAGTAGAAAGCATAATAGATTTCTCCTACTAGCACTAGATTATTGTCCCAATTCAACGTACGGATTAAGCAGCAATGCAATCAATATAGCACAGATGTATTTATCCTTGTAATAAATGTGTGAAGATCCTTTTGTCTTTCTTCTTTAGATATGTAAACATACACCTATGAATGTCTTTCTTCTTTCTTCTTTTAATTTTATTTTTTTGGCTCTCTCTTCGTTTGTTTTGTAGGTAAAGAAAGTAATATATGAGGAAGGTAAGAAATTTGGACCCAAGGCCTTTTGGGTTAGGGATTAGATATTATGGATTTTGCTTTCTTTTTTATTATATTTTTTTTATGAAAGTTGTTTCTTCTTCTATGAAAATTAAAAACCATACATTTTAGATTTTTGTGGTTTAGTTTTTTTCTTGATTTATTTATGTGAACCTGTTGTTTTATCTGATTTACGAGTTCTTTTGAAAATTTAAAAGGTTTGCTTACTCTTTTTTTTTTTTTTTTGTATTTGTGGCTCTTCACTGCAACATGTGTTTAACATTGGGGGGGGGGGGGGGGGGGGGGGGGGGGGGGGGGGGGGGGGGGGGGGGGGGGGGGGGGGGGGGGGGGGGGGGGGGGGGGGGGGGGGGGGGGGGGGGGGGGGGGGGGGGGGGGGGGGGGTGATATTTGTGTAGTTTGAGAGGTTTGGGTTTTTGTGATTTTAGTCAAGACTTGCAATGTGACAGTTCAGCCCTCAATTAGTTAAAAGCATAGAACTCACAAGCACTTTTGTAGATTGGAAAAAAACAAAAAGAAGTATTCCATTTGTTTGGCTTGTCAGGAAAAAAAATTATTTGTTTGCCTTACATCTAAATACAAATGAATGTTGAACTTGAAAGCTTGAAGTCCTTGTTCATTTATTTGGACAGTTGGGGCTAATCTCTAGCCTTAAACACTGAATCTTAGTATTTGGCATGGAAAAAAGATACAAAAAAAATAAAAGAAAAGGAAATAATACAACAATGTTCAGCAAGCCCACCTTCTGGCCACCTCTCACTTGAGAGAGTGGTCTCATTAAGGTAGTTAGATTTATGTTTGCCCATATATATCTATGCATATTCCTTCTGTGTTTCCAAAAAGAAAAAAAAAACAAAGATATCCGACAAAATCATGATAAATTTTCAGACTTAATGTTCCAATATTTTCCTCCATCAACAGAAATTTTACATGAATGAGAGAGTGAAGTTTTTTCCTCTAACTTGTCAAGTGGTTCCACTACTACCAAAATAGTATGAGATGGTGGTTGACGGTGGTCTGCCCCTTTGACTATTGCAAGCTAATGAATGGGAAGAGAGAATATGAAAGCGAATGAGAGAGAGAGAGAGTATGAAAGAGAATGAGAGAGAGAGAGCCAAAGAAAGTCCGAGAACTAGAGGGGATGACTCACTGTGATGTGGCTAGTCGGAGCTCTTGCCTCGCCGGTGCATAAATGTCCTTTAGATCATCGATTTGGAGAGCAATCAATTTTTCAGAGCTTCTGCCTCTTAAGACTTCACAAAACCTGGATCAATTTGGGGGAAAAAGGGAAGGGGCAATTTTTGCACCCAAGGAAGAAGACGTCGTTTTGGTTAATGAGTGGGCCAACCAAAACAACGTCATTTAATTTATTGCGTAGCACCAATTTACGATGGGGAAGACCATCGCAAAAAACTCCACCACCTCCGTCGTAAATATGTATTTGCCACCAGAAATTACGACAGTAGACGTAGCCGTTGCAAATACTTGTTATTTGCCTCGAAGTATTAGAGACGAGGCTTTGCCGTCGCAAAAAACCAGCTTTTGCAACGGCAACATCTACTGTCACTAATAATTTGAGGCAAAAAGCCTCTTTTCTAGTAGTGCAACTTTATACATACATATATATATATATATATATTAGACTGTTCCCATAGTTATTCAGCAAAACTTTATTTGAAAGAGAAATTAGTTGGGGATTATTCATTCTTGAGACAGCTCCACAGCCCAATGTTGTTTTTGGACCAAAAATAAAGAAAAGGGTTTCTTAAATTTCAAGGGCATGGGTTTCAACATAAAACATTATAGGCTTCACAATAATTATGACATTAACACTCCAAACTCCAAGTCAAATCATGAATGGCTACAAAATATATAGAAAAACAAAACATAAAACCTACTTTTTTTTTATGTAATTTTGGAAAAAGTTTTAAAAAGTTATTAATCACTATTTCTAATGATCAGTTAAGTTATAGAAATGCTATCGTACACATTTGCAAATGAAATTAGTATCCTAACTAGTAAATTATGGGAGAACAAAAGAATTATACTTTAAATAGAAGTTCAGTATAAAATATGAGAATGAAAAAAATATGCATCTGAATATATACATGTAAAATATGTATATTGGTTAAAATTTTATCATGGAAAAAATAAGAACGACAGATTAGTCGTGTGATATGTAATACTCATACGCTCAATAAAGTCAAATATAGCAGTCTGAACAGATGAATACTCGTCCATAAAGTCTTCCAGTACTATATGAAACTGAGAAAAAAAAAAACCCCAGAGTGTGAGAAGATGTCTCATTCAAAGTGGAGCTTAACAAGGTTTGTGATAAGAATAGTCTAAAGGGAGCAAGTATGAAATTGGTGTTTGATGACTGAAGGCTCCACGAGACAAGAGTAACAAGACCACACAATACGTTTCTGACCATCCAACATTATTTGTGCGAATAGGAAGAAGATTGTCTTCTGATATGATCAACTCCCAAAAGGTCTTTGACATCGACCCTGAAAAATATTTCCATGCAGATTTACTTAGACTTAAGAGCGGGGTGTCTTGTCAATTTTAATCAATTTTCCATTTAATGTTCACGCATAATCATCTAGTAAATGTAAAGAAAATGAAATGAAATGTTGGTTGGAAAAATTAGGAAAGCTAATCCAATTGATTAGTGCAGTATGAAAAAAAAAAAAAACAAAAACCAATACATGAATATAACTTACGAATCCAAGCCACAAGTGTCGAATCCTTCCACTTTCGGATGTATTTTCTTATACCATGGAATCACCAATCTACGCTTCAATGCATGCATGACAAGTATCAAACTCCACAACATTGACAGAATCCTCTAAACACTAGACTAAGTTCACCTTGCTTATCATGCATTGGAACTCTCAAGTCACACTCTATTTCTCAAACTTAATAACTAAAAGTTTTACAACATGTAGTTGGAGGCCCGAATACATAAGAGTATCATACAATCTCTTCTCAAGTCTATACACCATATTCTCAATCCATGTAACAATATAGCCTTTGGGTTAATGTATATATATCCTCCTCCAAATCACCATGAAGGAATGCTGTTTTAACATCTAACTGCTACAAATGCAAATCTTCAACTGCCAGAATTCAGAGAATAATTTTGATGATAGAAATTTTACCAGCAGTAAAGAGTATCTCAGTGTAACCAATATCTGTTTTTCGTTTGAAAACTTTCATAACCAACCTGGTCTTGTATTACTTGATGCTGTTACTTAATGTTTGGCAATTTATATGACAAAGTCACATTATGTAATTCAATTGTAAAAGTTTAACTTTTACAAGTGCTCTTGTATCAACATTGGATTAATGTTGGATCGATCCTAAGTTTTAGAGAGCCGGATTGATGTTGGATTGATGTACAATAGATCCTAATATTAAGAGAGCTAGGATTGATGTTGCATTGACATTGGATCAATCCAGAGTTTCAGAGAGCTAGGATTGAATTTATGATTGATGTTGTATCGATCCAAGTTTGAATCAATCCAAGCAAAGTTGGATCGATCCAACCTATTGAGATAAGTTCAAACCGAAATTCCATCTGCACTTAAAGACTTATTCTTAAGAACTCTCAAGCCAAGCATGAACCACCCAATCAAAGGAGTGTTTTGATTTATATAGGTGGATGTAATAAAAAACTCGGTGGGCTCTACAAAGAGATCAATAGACAAAACAACTCCCTGGATGGTAATCAGTTTATATACAATGACTTAAGAAAAAATACAAACGATGAAAAATATATAGAGAGCAATTATTCAAAGAGGACTTCTTGAGTCTAAGAGCTTTACAGATCATCAATTAGTATGTCATTATTTGAACAACAAACTTCGAGAAATAAAGAGATCATCTTGGTGGATTCCAAAGATGGAGATAAGCACTGTGGTGATTCGGTGTTAGAGTTAAGGGCTGGGAAATCAGAAAATCAAGGAGTCAAGCAAGATAGCTTAAACCGTAGTTCGTGGGGATTCAAATAACATCCGTGGAGTTTCGGTATTTGGTTGTAAGTTGGTCTTGTGTAAGTCGATTATATAGTGCTTGGCTTGCTTGACAGACTTGATTTTTTCCTAATTTGTGTTTCGCTGCTAAATCTGTGTCTCTTTACTTTGTGGATTTTATTACTGCTTTGTGATGAATACGTATGCATGATAAATAGGTAAAGATCATCAGATATAGGGTTTACATGGTCTTAGAGTAAATTATCTAGGAATTAAGAATTTTCAGATGCCATCAGTTTTTTTTTTTCAGATGATAAATCCACTTATCGTGTAATGCAAATTTTTCTTTGGTTAATTGTACTAGCTCCTACATTTCATTCATCAAGAGAGATTCTATCACAATATCCGATGCTAGCTCTCACTTTTTCATTATAGCAACATCTAAAGGTTCCTCATAGCACATAAATTCACCAATTTCAGTAAAAAAAATAGTGCAAGGAAAGAAAATAACAAACTATAAGCTTAATAGCTCCTGAAAACCTCCGCATAGGACAAAGGGTTTGTACCTCTATAGATGGTGTCAATTGGACATTCATGTCTTGAGATTTCAACACATCTCCACTAGAGATCTCCTCAAGCTTTATTATCATTGGTTTCTCATCCTTAACGTCAAGGCTATCCATGTATACGACAGACGCATTGAACACTACATCTATACTCCTAATTATTTTTCAATTTTCATAATCTTAAAATCAATGCCCATAATTATCAAAGCCATAACTAATAAAGATGCACTTACAAGACTTAGGATCAACTTTATTCCTATTACCAGGCTCATTACAAATAGAAGAGGTACAACAAAGTATTCTAAAATGCAACAAGTATATATTTTTTTTCACTTCACGCCTCTTCTGGGATTCCACAATTCTAAGAAACTGAAGGACCTCTGGAGATCAAGTAAACAATTATTCTCACTACATCAGCCCAAAACAATTTTAGCAAGCTGGCATTAATCCTAATGCTCCTAATAGGTTCCAAGATTATTCTGTTAATGCATTTTACAACACTATTCTACTTTGGTTTTCTTGGAATTATCGTCACATGTCTAATTCCACTTCTTACACAATACTTTTGAAGACTGCCATCTACGTACTCTTCAGTATTGTCGAACTTGAGACACTTCAATGTTGAACCTGTCTCATTCACAACCTAAGCTTTCCTTTTTTTCAAAAAATACCAAATGAATCAAATTTATTCTTCATAAAGTCAACCCAAAGCTTATGAGTAGCATCATCAATAGAAGTAGCAAAATAACAAGAACCAATAAGAGATGATACCTGAGATGGTACCCATTCATTCTACTCACTAGCTCCAACCATTCAAACTTGTGCATTTTTGAACTTGCTTAAACTAACCCTTTTTTGCTTTTCCAAAACACAGTCTTCACAAAAATCCAAGTTTATAGACTTGAAGCTCGGTAGCTTCCCTTTTGACTTCAGAACTTCATTCCCTTTCTTGCTCATATGCCCAAGTTTATGATGCCATGTGCTTGTTTCTGATGATGTAACTATGATTAAACTATGAATACCTTATATAATATAAAGAGTACCTTCCTTTTTGTCATGATCTACCTCCACAACTTATTTGATCATCTTCCAAGAGTCACGATTGAATGCGTCACAATTCCATAACCTCTGAGTTAACCTTTTGAAATTAAATTCTTCCGCAAATAAAGCACATAACTAACTTCCTTGATTCTCAGAACTGTTTCATTGGGCTGATTTATCTTAAACTTACTCTTGCCAATTATGTTGCATGCCTCATCGTTTCTAAGATACACCTTTACTAAAATCATTTCATACATTATTATGAAATAACTCCTTGTGCAAAGTCACATGAAATGATGCACTTGAGTTAATCACCCATATTCACTTGTTCATCTGAAATATTAAGAAATTCTACGTTGCTTTGATTGTTGGGGTTTTTTTTGGTGCTTTGTAATCTTGCTTTGTGTAACCAAACCCTGGGAAATTCTAACAATGGCCTTTGAATTTTGGTCAAGATTGTGATTAGCCATTCCTTAACTTACTTGTGTTCCGTTTGTGGTTTCCGACTATGTTAGGCTTCCTAGCTCTATCATTTGTAGCCAACACCGAACTTGAAGTTTTACCACCATCTGTCCCGTGAGTTTTTTCACTCAAAACAAAACTCACAACATGATCTATCATGAACTTTGCTAAATTGGGAATTACTCAGTGCTACAACCAAAGGGTTCCAACTCTTAAGAAGACTTGATAATGTACCGTGACTTCTTGTCAAACAAGATTTCAATGGATTTCATTTGACTTATTAGGGCATTAAATCATTAATATACTTAATCACAGCTCCTCCTTCGTACATCTTCAAGTTGAATAACTTTTTGATAAGATGAACTTTATTCATGGCCAAGAGCTTCTCATACATCCATGTCAAAACAGCCATCGTTTTCTTCTCATTCTCACACCGATAAAAATAGACAGAGCAAGGGCCAGCCTTATTATACCTAAGGTTATATGATTGAGTAACTCCCACTCTTCTTTCTTCATCTTTGTCAACTTCTTTCATATTTCCTTAAGAGGAACTTAAAGATCATTCTTATAGATATAATCCTCCATCTACATCTTCCACAAACCGAAGTATGAACCATTGAACTTTTCCATCTTAACTTTTCCTTTCTCCATCATTATTCTTGCTCTAGGAACCAATGCTATAATACCAATTGTTGCAGTTTTGAAATGAAATTAATTCACAAAACCAATCTACAGGACATGAACAACCAAGCAATATGAATAGCAAATATATAACGAAGAATATAAATCAAGCATACATACATAAGCAACACAAAGATAAACATGACTCACCCCAATGACAATGATTATGTCAATGGAATCGCTCTGATTTCACTATGATCCACAATAGAGGAGATATAAGATTTTATCAATAATCTTTAAACCTTTTTAAGGATGGTACTACACTACTGTAGCAACTATTATAATTCTTGTCACTCTATTGCACTCTTTAAATCTCTACTTTGACATAGAAGAACATTCCTCGTATATATGATACCAAAACCTCTTAAAGAACATACCCTTCCTAACACGTAATAGGATCCCCAAACCTAGATCTGATTAAGTATACCAACATGTAGTCAAACCATCAAAGGCCTTTCAAAACCGACATAATGCATTTTCAAAACAATTGGAATCTTTCTAAAACTGCATATCATGTTTTCTGCGTTAAAACCATATTTTTAATCTTTAAACTCATGTTTACGAAAATACACTTTTTGGTGTCCTAGCACATCTTAATTCTCAAGTGGCGACTCCGAAACTTTTCCAAAACTAATGGCCTTTTTCTAAATCAAATAAACTATGCGGGTTAGGACAAAGACCCCTGTATAGTCCGAAGTTAATCGAATCTTCAAGTCACATGAAAAACTCCATTCTGGGCCCTGTCTCATCCATGAGATATTTAGGCGGTCCAAAATCTGGTTGTGACAAAGACCACGACGATAAGCTCTTTCTCTATACTGGTATAGTTCATTTAAGTCTCATTAACGGTTTTGCTCACACAATATATAACATGAGATTTTTTTATCTACCCTTTGCCCCAAAATTGCCCCAACCGTGTATTGGCCTTAAGTTTATTCATATGAAATTTTATAAATGATTTGGTACGTACTTTTTCCTCTCAAATGAGTTTTCTGATAACTATGAATCAAACATGATGGCCGAGAGGCTCCACCGCTTAAGTGTGAATATATATAGTATATATATGTGTATATATATCTATCTATACTATTATAGTATTGTAAAACAAACTCATTTGATGCAGCCTCCAATTTGGTGAGAATTTTTTTGTGACAAAAATAATCCATAATGAAAAATTTGCCTAGTTTATATTCAACACATGTAAGGATAATTATGTAAAATTCATAACTAAACAATTTTTTTTAAATTTTATAACTATTCAATACTAAACTAATAATAGAGAAAGTAATTAAGTATAATATAGCATATGCAAATAACGCACGTCACCTATAACAAGTTAGCCTTACTGCGAGGACATGCTTTTGACGTGCAATTTAAGGTGAATAGACAAAAACACACATGAGAGACTCTCTTTAGCCTCAGTTTGGTTTCAAATTATCAAGCTACTCCTACGCAAAGTCCCAATCAAGTACTTGTAGCTGTCAATAGGGAAAGGTAAAAGACTCCCTATTGATTGTTCTTGTCATACTCTCGTCTCTTTGAACAAAACTTAGATTTAGAATTTTTTTAAGCCACTTTGTTTTCGTTTATCAAGGAAAATCAATTATTAGACTCTGATTTTTTACTTCTTAAGATGACATTGGCTGATAAATTCTTAATATATTATATATGTACATTTAAAGAATTTTCAATGTGCAAAAGAAAGGTAATGGGAATAACCATTACATGGAGGGTATAAGATCATAATACAAATATATGTTGAACATATAAATTTTTAATGGTAAGATAGTGACAACTATTGCGATTAAAATTTAAGCATTACAATTTGTGACCCATCACTACATGAAGGGTATAAGATTATAATGGAAGTAGTACCCTAAAAATATGAATGCTATGTAATCAGCGTGTTCGGACTAATTAATTTATGTGCACCTTTAGTACCTCCATCTCTTATCTAGTCAAAGGTCATTAATGCCAAGATTAGGGATTTATGAGGTATATCTTTCCCAGCCTAGTCCCAAAGAATTGTTAGATTTTGAACTCAAAATGTTTGAGTTTATAATTCGTTCTTATCTCCACTAGATGATGAGAATGCAAATGTTATATTTTTCTCCCTTAATGTTTAGTCTTTTATACTTAGTTAGTGCCTAAATATACTTATTATTCTTATATTTTGATTTAGAGTGTTATGGAAAGCCAAGGAAAAGGATCCTACCTTAAAAGGGGCAAAATCGTGCTAAATTGGAAGCAGCGTTCGAAAAGTGTTCGAACGATCTAGAGAGGCATTCAAACGGTTGCATATGCGTTCGAATGGTACGTCAAATGGATTTATGTCAAATTCAGATTTGAAGTACGTTCGAAATATACAGAGAGCAATTTCCCATTCGAAGTGTATTCAACGTACCGTTCGAATGATGGTCCGATGTGTTCGAACGATAGTAAGGGCGTTCGAACGATTGGACGAACCTATAAATCTTTAGAAGCCTATAAAAGCTGGGACTGTTTTGTTTCTAGGGTTGGCATTTTTCATATTATTCAAGGAGGAAAAAATAGCAGAAAACATACGTTTCTTTCTTCTGTAACTTATTCTTTGAGTTTTCTTCATGGTCCTATGTGGCTAAACTTTGAATCTTGGTCGGAGGAAACGAAAGCCTCGGAATTAACAATATACCGTGAGATCTAATTTGTTTTCATTATTTGATTCATGCTTTGAGTATCGGGTGTTCTTTTGTGCCTATTTTCATGATTGTCTGTTTTAATTACTAGGAGGCCTACTAGTTTATTATTCGTTGCAATCTACTGCTGGATTAGATATCAAATCCGTAATTGTTTGATTCCTCTGATTTGCGAAGCAACTAAGATTTAATAATTTATTGCATCAGGAATTATTATATCTTAGGAAGAACATTCGACTAAATTAAATGCAACCGCTTGTGGTTGTGTTGTTTAGTTTCATTAATCTTTATAATTCTTAAGTCTATTACTAGATTAAATCTTGAGTGCTTATCCTGGGTTGTTTAATAGTTAGGGTTAATGAGATCACTTGTTTTCTAATTAACTATGACTAAGGAGAGATAGGAAAATAATTTTGACGGTGAATATTCAGTGTGTGAATTGACATGCTTACATCAATGAGTAGTTATATAATTCCGATGGTGGATGTTGACTTAGACCAATGTTTGTTCTTTTGATTGATTTTGGCACTTTAATCTGAGTTGTTTATTACTTATTATAAAAATAATTTTCACTATATCCAAGCCTCCCCTCCAAAATCCTGGTTCACATAGCATAGAACTAAGCTAGACACTCTCCGTGAAAACGATCCTTACTCGCACTACTACATATTTAGTCTTTGGGGTACAGGTTTTACTTTTGGGTGCCCGCGACAACACACCACTAAGATGTCTCTCGAGTTTACTAGTTCTTTTTTTCTCAATGCTTAGAGACAAATAGGCATCACTTACGCCATGTTTGTTTCCAAAGATGGATAAAGCAGAATAGTTAATTGCGGGGCAATAATAATTTTGGAGTTACTACCTCATTGGATGGTAATTTTGTTATTTCCCTTTACACATAAATTATCGGTATTATCGGTATCACTAACCCACCAATTTTGCCAACTTATCCTGCCAAACGAACGAGGACTTATTGTAAAAAAAAAAAAAAATTCCCACCGACGGGTTGCCTTGCAAGGGGCCCTGGGTACCAGCATGGGATAAGTTGTGTACGGTAGATAGGAAACGGGATCGAAGTACTCAGCTACGGATATTACAATATGTGAAAAATTGATAGCAAATACAGCAACGTCTTGAAAAGGGGGCCTTTTAGTAGTGATCACATTATTATTATTATCTGTCAAAAAAACTTTATTATTTTTATTATTATTATAAAATATTCAAAATTTTTGCCGATTATTACTCAAACTTATACAAGATCACAGTTTACATAAATTATATAAAATTTATACATTATATTAATGATGACGGACTACAAAAGAAGATGAGCAGGGATCAAATTTGATGCGGATCGCATGGTCGAGGAATACTTGGAGACTCGGGACCGTCGTTATGTCCGCGCCGGTAGTCGGTAAACTTCAACTGGGTATAACTTTTGATCCGTAACTCCGTTTTTCTATTATAATATATTCTCGAAGAGCTAGCGACGAGTTGAAAAAAAAATATAAAATAATTTTCCGGCCTACGAAAATGCGAAAAAACGCTTCTAAGTGTGGTTTTCGTCCTGTTTTGTATTTTGGGCTTACTTTGTTTTGGGCTTTCGTTTTTTTTTTTTTAATTAACCCGGTTTGTCCCGGACCCTAGGGTTTCATGTCACATATTTATATTCATGTTAAGACATTTTTTAGCAGCTTTTGAAGTTTAATAAAATTTTGTGCTTAAAATTGCACTTTTTTCCAATCGTTCAGTATTCTTGCGAATCAACGAACGTTTGACGCCTTTGAATCTGTGGTTCGTGGTGATCCTACAGGTTAAAAGAAGAACTTTATTCTGACATTCGTGGTGAATTAACGGAGTAGAGTTGAATCCCTTGGGTCTTAAAGTTTTCGCTGCATCAAAATTTGAGATCTTATATTTATCATGAAAACAATCCGACTACTATACCGCCTTTTGTGGTGGTTGATGATCACATTATTGTCATTAATTTTGGTTGGTGATCACATTATTCTCATTAATTTTGATGGGTCCTATAAATATAGAGATATTTTAATTTTTAGATATGGGCATGGTATAGGGGATAGAAATGCCAATTATAGCCATAGCCTCTGCTGGCTTTCTTGAATAGTTTATTAGAAACGAATATGTCAATTGTCCACGTGAATAGTCTTTCAAGCCAAGGGCTGTTGAGTTTTTTCTTGATTTTATTTATGTATTTATTGTCTATTTTCCTTTTTTTTTTTGTTGTTTTTGTGTGGGCTGTGGCTTTTGGTTGTTCAACAAGAGAAGGTTGGTTATAATAGGTTCGAAGACTTGAATTCGGGGATAGAATTAGGAAGTTTGTTGAGAGGCTTAAATTGAACTTTTGAAGATAGTAAAATTTTATAAATTTGCAGGGCCAATACACTAAGGAAAGCTAGGTTTCTCATGCTAGTATGCAGGCCATAAAAGACTTCGAAGTTAAGTATAAAAAAAAGAGATAGGTACAGAAAATAGAACGGAACTGGTAGTCCCGAATTATTTCGGACTCAGGAGAAATTTGGTATATTAAATACTCACAATCTTTTGAGTCCAAACAAACTTTTGTCAAAGTAAGGTGTTATGGCTGTAGATAGTTTTGTAAATGCTCGAAATGCTGATTTAGGCCAAGCGAGTACATAGTTTGTTAGCATATACAAATTACTAAAAAAAAAAAAAGAAGAAGAAGGGATTTGATTTATATCAACCTTGTTTCTACCTCAACATAGGTTTACAGAAGCTAAACATTGAATAGGGTTCTATGTAAAGTATTCATGCAATATAATTATGTAATGAAGTTCACCCTTGAGGGATTTGGAGTTGCTCATATTGTACAAGAGATGCTTACTTCTAAATCTAATCATATTAGAGCTCGCGAACAATACTTAATCCTGAAGAGGGATGCTCTAGAATCTCCTCGATTGCTTGTTCGGTTTGGAAGCAGCAAACCGTAGGGGCTTTCATGAATGGGCTTATTTGAACACGGCCTTGTTCTTTGACAGGATATGGGTGCTAGACGGGCTGACATCCAAAATTAATTGACTTCTTGTTATCCAAATTTTGTAGCCATTTTGCATATTTTGAGGACCTAAAAAGAAGAAAAAATGGGCCCGGCAATCTGCAAAAGCTTTGTCTGGGTATGTGAACTAATGGGCTAACCTTGGGCCAGAACTTGATACTGCCTGGTTTTACTTAAAATGCCCAAACCAGTGCAGGTTCTAGTTTTGGTCCACCAACAAAGCCGAAGACCAATCCCAAAATTAATTCTTAATTGGGTAACATAAATTTTGCACCCTTGTACTTTATATCAAATCTTACTTTAGGACAAACACTTTTAATTGCAACAATTAAACTCATGTATTTTTAATTTGTTGCAATTCTACCATTTTATCCATTTTCATTTTGTGCAATTGACGGTCAAAAGACTTGTGCGATTCACGTGTTTTTTTTTTAAGGGCAAAAATGTATTCTCACACTAAATGATATTATTTGCCTCAATTATTTAGTTCCCAAACTTTTTGACATTAATTTTTTACCAATTTTTCCTAAACTTTCAAAAGTCATTCTATGTATAAAACGAAATTAAAGTTGCAAAATATCTCAAATCATCTTAACCGAGGAAGGGTTAAGGGCAATTGAGTACCAAAATGGTACAAGAATACATTTTTATCCTTAAAAAAAAGCTCACATGAGACACACATGACTTTTGACAGGTAATTGCAATAATAGAAGCTTAAGAAAATGTGACATTGCAACAAATTAAAAGTACATTAACTTAATTATTGCAATTGAAACTACAAGTCTTGAAGTGGGATTCGGTGTAAAGTGTAAAGGTACAAAGTGTACTTTATTCTTCTTAATTCGATGGACAACTCAAAAAATAAAACATAAACAAAATAACTCCATTGGACAAAAAAAAAAAAAAAAAGGTTGGAAAAAATGTATAAACGTAATTTTATACAAAAACTTCATCCAAAATGACGTGGTTGTTGTATTTTTGAAATTGTGAGCCACAATAGTTGATATTTTGGTTTTAAATAAAAAGATCATAAAAAATCACATAATTCAATATGAAAGTTATGTACGGAAATTTTGTTTGTATAACATTACTTAAAAAGTTTTAGGTTTAATTATACAAAAGATCATCTAACAATTAATAATATTGGGAGAATAAAAGTCATTAATTACTAGAATTATAAATATTAGGTTTATCTATAATTTTCAATGACAAGAAAATTTGCTTCTAGTTATATAACTTTTAGTATTAAAATAGGACATAAATGTATATATTTGCATGCAATGAACTTTCGTAATAAAAAACAAGAAATGTATTATATCAAATCTTGGTTGTACAAATGTTTTATTCCCTTGCCTTATTATACACAAATAAATAATACTAATAACTCCTATAGAGCAGATATGCCTTGTTCATTTTTATTTTTCTATACTATAAGACGATTTGTGCAAAGGGATTAGTCCAAAGGGAGTACTAATAGCCCCCAACCCCACCCTTCCCAATCTCCCCCCCCCCCCCCCCCCGGTCCTCCTTTTTTTCCCCTCTCCATACTGCCTGGTTTTGCTTGGACTGAAGACACATGACAACTAAAATGGCCAAACCAGTCCAGGCCCTAGTTTTGGTCCACCAACAAAGCTGAAGACCGATCCACATCGAAACTTATTCTTCATTATAAGATAGCCCAAAAAAAAAAAAAAAAAAAACAAGGTTGGAAACTATCCTACAAACATATTTTTTTATACAAAAACTCTATCGAGAATAACATGGCAATTATATTTTTGAAATTATGAGCAGCAATGATTGATATTTTGGTTTGACTGCATAATTCAGTATGAAAATTCTATAAAAAAGTTATGTTTGCCTTGCATTATTAAAAAAGTTTCAAGTTCAATTATCCAAAAGATCCTCTAACAATTAATAATATTGGGAGAATAAATATCATTAGTTTTTAGAACTCTAAAATATTTGTGACATATGAGATGGCGGCGGTTTATAGCCGCCATCCCTTTTCGTTTCCGCAGCCCCTCTCCCCCCTTGCTCTCTCTCTCTCTCTCTCTCTCCTCCCTCTTTATTCCTATAAATAGAGCTGCCTAGAATCATTCTAGACACAGAAAAGAAAAGAAGAGAGAAATTAAAAAAAGGAAAAACGAAGAGGGAAAATAGAAGAAAGAGCAGTATAGGTAAGTTGTAAATATCGTGTTGTATTGTTATTTTGTATTAGCAATAAAGTTTTGGGTGGTCCAGAAGATCAACCCTAAATATTCCAAAAGAACAAAATATGATAATATTTGATAGTTCCTGAAGAACTATTCACTATATATATACTTTGAGTTAATTTATTTTCTCCGCCTTATATTCTTTACTTTTATAACACGTTATCAGCACGAGACTCTAAGTACTTTGTGGTTTTCCTTACATTAGGATACTACTTTTCTATGTAATTTATCTTTATTTTGGATTCTTTACTGTGCACTCAATTCGCATGAATAGTATGAACAGTAATTCACTATTGATATGAATAGTATTTATTTCAAAACTTTGTTACTTTATTTATCTCAAATCTTGCATTTTTTGCCTATGATAGTTATAGATCTAGAATCTATATTTCAATAGTTTTTCATAGACATGTAATTTGACTATTTTTTTATATATGGATTGAAAGTTAGAATAGAAATAAAAATAGTAATATTATATATATCTATATATATATATATATATCGATAGATTCTACTATTCATGAATAGTGATGAATAGTACTTAACATTCTCTACATTCCATGCCTTGAATGTGTTCCTGCACCAGCAATATTGAGTGCGTAGATTTAAAAAATATTCTGAATTAATATCATGTCTTCTTGTGGCTAAGCAAAATAATGAGTTGTTACTGAAAAATTATCAGTCCCGACCTACTGCTTCAGCTCCATTCCCTAAAGTGAATGCAAGCTCATTTAGCAGACGTGGTCGAGGACATGGTCATGATAGTGGCAGGAATAATGGCTATATTCATGGACATTATCATGGAAGTTATCATATGAGGTTTAAAAATACCACACCATACCACCAACAGTGGAATAAATCTAAAAAGGGAAAAGGGTTACAGACTCAACCTTCTAAGAAATCTGAAGATACTTGTTATAGGTGTGGAATGAAAGGCCATTGGTCACGTACCTGTCGTATGCCCAAACATTTAAGAAAGCTTTATCAAGCCTCAATTAAAGATAAAGAAAAAAAATGTAAAAATGCATTTTACAGATTATGATGACCAGGTTGATATTTCTTATCTTGATATTTTAGATTTCTTTGAAGATGCAAGTGGAAGAATAGACTATTTAATTGGTGATGGAGATGTCCACACTATTAAATATTATTGTCTCCTTGTTCTAGTCTATGTAGTTTTTTATCATCTTGTGTAATGTTTCCTTTATCCGCTTGTAATAAATTATCCTGTTTTAACTAAGCACTTTTAATATGTTATATAGATACATAGATCGTACCAACACGTGAGTATGTCTAAAATGAATGGTGAAGTCATATGTCTGGTAGACAGTGGAACAACACACACAATTCTTAACGAGAAAAAATATTTCTCAAACTTGACATTACTTGAAGCTAATGTGAAGACAATCTCTGGCACAACAAAATTAATTGAAGGCTCCGAAAGGGCTAATATAATATTGCCAAGAGGAACAAAGTTATGCATTGATGTTGCATTGTATTCTACTAAATCTTACAAGAAATTTGATTAGTTTTAAAAATATTCATCGTAATGGATATCATATTGAAACGACGAATGCAGATCATGTAGAACAACTCTACATTATTTCTTACATTTCAAGAAAGAAATATATATCAGAGAAACTTGTTGCATTATCTTTTAGATTATATTATATTTCTATAAAAGCAGAAAAATCACCTGTAGTGATGCACCAAAAGTGCTTTGACCCAGAGAATTTATACTATAGCATGATCGTTTGAGTTATCCAGAGTCGACAATGATGCGTCGAATTATTGACAATTTACATGGACATCCGTTAAAGAACCTGAAGATTCTGTTGTCACATGATTATATATGTGCTACCTGTTCACAAGAAAAATTAATTGTCAGACCATATCCTTCCAAGATAATTCTTGAGTCCCCATCATTCTTACAAAGAATTCACAGGGATATCTATGGGCTAATACATCGTTAATGTGGACCATTTCATTATTTCATGGTTTTAATAGATGTATCTACACGGTGGTCATATGTTTGTTTACTTTCTACCCGTAATATTACTTTTGCTAGACTGCTTACTCAAATTATTCGCTTACGGGCACAGTTTCCAGATTATCCGATCAAGTTAATACGATTAGATATTGTTGGAGAATTTACATCCCAAGCCTTTAATGATTATTGCATGTCAATAGGGATTGATGTTGAACACCCAATTGCCCACACACATACACAAAATGGTCTTACTGAAACTTTTATAAAACGGTTTCAGGTGATTGCTCGACCTTTACTTATGAAAACAAAATTACCTATTTCTGCTTGGGGACATGCCATATTGTATGCTGCATCTTTGGTTAGACTCCGACCAACTGCTTATCATCAGTACTCACCATTACAACTTGTTATTGGTCAGCAACCAAATATTTTTCACTTACGAGTTTTTGGTTGTGCTGTATATGTACCTATCTCACCCTCACAGTGTACTAAAATGGGTCCCCAACGTAGACTTGAAATTTATGTTGGTTTTGATTCTCCATCTATTATTAGATATTTGGAACCCTTAACAGGTGATGTCTTCAAAACACGTTTTGCGGATTGTCATTTTGATGAGTCAGTCTTCCCATCATTAAGGGGAGAAAAGACGCGATTAGAAAAGTAACGAGAGATCAATGGGAATATTTCAACAATGTCTCATTTTGATTCTCGAACGAGTCAATGTGAATCAGAAATTCACATAATTCTTCATTTACAGACAATTACAAATCAATTGCCTGATGTGTTCATCGACACAAAGAATGTGACAAAATCACATATACCAGCTACTAATACTCCAGCACGTATTGATGTCCCTATAGGACAATCTATTAGTACAGCAGCAAATGAATCTAAAACACGCTTGAAGCATGGGAGACCTGTCGGTGCAAAAGACACAGTTCCTAGAAAAAGGAAGACACAAGAAAAAATGCATAAGCAAGTTGGTGCTCCTAAAGAGAATACAATATCTAAACTTCCTGAAGAAGAGAATCTTGAAGAAGAATTCTCAGAAGAGAAACCTCCTGAAGGGATATATCCTGTAAGTGATACAGTACCAAAAAATAATGAGATCTTAATAAGTTATATGAATACAGGAGAAAGTTGGAAGAGAAATAAGATGGTTATCGACAATATATTTTTATTTAAAGTAGCTTTTGGTATTACCAGAAGTAATGAAGAGACTGAACCACAGACAGTTGACGAATGTTGACGTAGAATTGATTGGCTAAAATGGAAAGAAGCTATCGAGGCAGAATTACACTCATTAGCACAACGTAAAGTATTTGGACCTGTAGTTCATACACCTGAAGATGTGAAACCAGTTGGATATAAATGGGTATTCGTACGAAAGCGAAATGAGAAAAATGAAATAGTACGATATAAAACCCGACTCGTAGCACAAGGCTTCTCACAAAGACCTGGTATTGACTACGATGAGACTTATTCTCCTGTAATGGATGCAATTACATTCAGATTCTTGCTTAGTTTATCATTCTTAAAAGGAGTAAATATGTGTCTAATAGATGTAGTGACTGCCTACTTATATGGGGAATTGAATAATGATCTATTTATGAGAATCCTTAAAGGATTTAAGATGCCTGAAGCAAATATTTGACAACCACGAGATTTGTGTTCAATCAAGCTTCAAAGATCGTTATACGAGTTAAAGCAATTTGGTCGCATGTGGTACAATCGTCTAAGTGAGTATCTCTTAGAAGAAGCATATGTGAATAATACCATTTGCCCATACGTTTTCATTAAGAAATCGAAATCCACATTTATTGTCATTGCAGTCTATGTTGACGATTTGAATTTGATTGGAACTCCTGAAGAGATTACTAAAATTGATAATTATTTAAAAAAGGAGTTTGAAATGAAAGATCTTGGGAAAACCAAGTATTGTCTTGGATTATAGATTGAGCACTTATCCAATGGAATTCTTGTCCATCAATTAGCATATACTGAAAAGGCTTTAAAGCAGTTTTACATGGACAAAGCTCATCCATTAAGTTCTCCAATTGTTGTCCGTTCACTAGATGTATAGAAAGATCTTTTCTATCCTCAAGAGGATGGTGAAGAATTTCTTGGTCTTGAAGTACTATATCTTAGTGCAATCGGTGCTCTTATGTATCTTACAAATTGTACAAGACCTGATATAGTATTCTCTGTCAATTTATTAGCACGATATAGTTTTGTACCAACACAAAGACATTGGAAATGAGTTAAACATTTATCACGTCACAACCTGAATTGATTGGCTATGTAGATGCTGGCTACCTTTCTGATTCGCATAAAGTTAGGTCTTAAACTGGGTATGTGTTTACTTATGGTAATACTGCTACATACTGGTGATTAGTGAAGCAAACATTAACTGTAACTTCTTCAAATCATTCCGAGATAATTGTAATTCATGAAGCAAGCCGATAATGCATCTGGCTAAGATCCATGATTCAACATATTCAAGAAAGCTGCGAATTATCTACAGTCAAAGATACATCGATAATATTATACCAGGATAATGCAGCTTGTATTGCACAGATTAAGGGAGGTTACATTAAAGGTGACAGAACGAAGCATATTTCTCTAAAGTTCTTCCATACACATGAGCTCCAGAAAAGTGGTGATCTTGATGTTTAGCAAATATGGTTTAGTGATAATTTGGCCGACTTATTTACTAAGGCACTACCAACTGCAACATTTGAAAAGCTTGTGCATGGTATTGGTATGCGCCATCTTAGAAATCTTTCATGAAACAAAGAATGTTTTTATTCTTCAGGGGGAGTTAAGTACTATACTTTTTTTCTTTCGCTACGGTTTTTTCCTATTGGGTTTTTCCTAGCAAGGCTTTAATGAGGCAGTTTTAACATACCCAAGAGGTCATCCCAGGGAGAGTGTAACGTATGAGATGATAGCGGCCTATAGCCGCCATCCCTTTTCGGTTCCACAGCCCCCCTCCCCCCTTGCTCTCTCTATCTCCCTCTTCATTCCTATAAATAGAGCTACCTAGAATCATTCTAGGCACAGAAAAGAAAGGAAGAGAGAAATTAGAGAAATGAAAAACGAAGAGGGAAAATTGAAGAAAGAGCAGTATAGGTAAGTTGTAAATATTGTGTTGTATTGTTATTTTGTATTAGCAATACAGTTTTGGGTGGTCCAGAAGA
This sequence comes from Euryodendron excelsum, assembly GCA_033060915.1. Lineage (NCBI taxonomy): Eukaryota > Viridiplantae > Streptophyta > Magnoliopsida > Ericales > Pentaphylacaceae > Euryodendron > Euryodendron excelsum. The sequence continues at coordinate 16,872,280 of CM065388.1, read as the reverse complement.
TCAACCCTAAATATTCCAGAAGAACAAAATATGATAATATTTGATAATTCCTGAAGAACTATTCACTATATATACTTTGTGTTAATTTGTTTTCTCCGCCTTATATTCTTTACTTTTATAACAATATTAGGTTTTTTCTAAATTTTCAATGACAACAAAATTTGCTCCTACTTATATAATTTTCAGTATCAAAATAGGACATGTATGCATATTTCTGCATGTATGAACTTCTTTCTCCACAAAAATGTGTATTATATCTAATATTGGTTGTACAAATGTTCTTGTTCCCTTGTCTTACAATAAAAGACATATATTTACTAATAACTCCTCTAGTAGAGATATACCTTATTCTGTGTTTATTTTCCTATCAACCAGTTAATATTCTACAACGATTTTACAAAATTCTGTTAATTATTAAGTGTTTGAATTATTAATTATTGACCATGGAACGGAATAGGTTTCTCAAAAAATTATTAATTAGCAGGGACTTTTAAGTTATAAAATATTTAATGTAAGAGATTCCACTATATTTAGAGTTGATTTCAGCTAGGAAACAATATATATATATATATATATATGACGAAACTACACTTTGAACTGCAGATAATTGTAAATGCAGGAAATGGGTCAGGAGGCTTCTTCACATGGGACGTGGTAGACAAACTTGATGCAGACACCTTTGGCTCCAAATCACATCCCTAACCCTGAGGACATAACTGCCATGGCCTTATCTGCACTGCTAGAGAACTCGGCTGATCTCGGAATTGTTTTCGACACTGATGTAGACCGCAGTGGTGTGGTTGATAATGCCGGAAACCCATCTGCTGATGGAATGTGATTGATAAGGAAGTTCTGCTTAATAAGGATGGTGTTGAAACCCATCTGATGACGGAAACTTCCGGACATGGTGCTCTGAAAGAGAATCATTTTCTTGACGATGGTTAGTTCTATGTGTATTTCACTTTCACATTTTCTTTATGGAAAATGCTATATGCAGGACGAAATCAGAAATTATATTGAGAGGGCCATAGAAAACAAAGGTGAAATTTTTTGGAAGTGTAGGTTCATCCCAGTTATATGTAAACTCATTTTTCAATTTTTTTTATCACTTCTAGATACAAGTGAATGGATTCTACATAAATTTAAGTGGTTCCTATAGTCTTACATAAGAGTGAGAAAATAAATTTAGAAATGGGATGGTATATAGCAATACGCTTTTATATGTCATTTATGTTTTGAATTAAATTACACTTTTACCGTTGTAGTTTATATTAAATTTCACTTTGGTCTATGCTTTTCAATTGTGTTAGTCAACCTCTTACACTAGCGATCAAGCTATAATGTAGACCTTCCCTTAGATGTTGTTTGTCTAGCTAAGAAAAAATGCTCAGGGTTAAAGTAAAATTTTGTATAAAGTAGAGGGGTGTCAAGTATAATAACTCTAGATTATAAATTATCTTTTTTATCCTTAAAATAATTACAAGTAAAAAAATAGGGTTATTACAATTAACATTCTTGCACTATACATAATATCATTTTAGTCTTTTATGGATAGTTTTCAATAGATGGACAAACAGTGGCTGATGGAAAATTCACATTGCAACTTGACTACAAATGTAGGTTTTGATTGTTACAATTAACATTCTTGCACTATACGTAATATCATTTTAGTCTTTTATGGATAGTTTTCAATAGATGGACAAACAGTGGCTGATGAAAAATTCACATTGTAACTTGACTACAAATGTAGGGTTTGATTGTTACAATTAACATTCTTGCACTATACGTAATGATACAATTAACATTCTTGCACTATACGTAATATCATTATATATGGTGTGATCTCTCTCTAAAAAGTTCATGGAACACATCACCATCGGACTTGATCTCTGCTTGGCGCACCAACTTCCCAGTTAGACCCATTTCTCCCTAGAATCCCAAAGTATAACAAACAATAGAGAATAGAATTAGAGGCTGTGGTGGAGAAACTACTTGGGTGTTAAGCCTTTATATAATGTTAGAGTAATGCTATACAACTAGAATATATAATCAAAAAATATAATCAGAATGATGTGGCTGAGTTTTGGGCCTATAATTTTAAAACAAAGAACCCATTAAAATGCATTTTAATTACAAAACTATCACTACCACATCATTTTAATTTAAAATCCTGTACAAAAATTCTAAAAGAATAACATTTTCTATAGTGTTAAGCTGAGAGTTGGGATAGCTAAGTAACCAATTTCCTAAGCGAGTGTGCGTGCATGTGCATAGGTGACAACATCATTTATTAAAATATCTCAAGAACGGAGCGCTCTATAGTCTATACACGCATGCATATTAATATATTAAACTTAAATACATACACGTATATATGTAGATATATATTTAACTAACTATTAATTTCCATATGGATCAATTTTTCAATAATACCCAACTCTATATCACTTAAAATAAATAAAAGAAAGAAAATAATCACAATAGTCATTTAGTTATTAAAAAATAAATAAATACTTAGTGGAGACGTTTACGCTTCATTTGAAACTCGGAATTTTGGTGAAAAAAAAAATGTGAAGAAAAAAAGAACAAAATAAAATAGTATTTTTGTTATCTTTTTTTCATTTTTTCATTTTTTTTTTTTTTTACTTTTTCAACAGAAAATTCTAGTTCCAAACAAAGCATTATGAAATATAGTGGAAACCTTTAAGAAACTTAGTTAAGACATTCGAAAAACTTAGTAGAAATTTATATGAATAATTCAATAGACACTTAGCTAGAACTTAAAGAGAAAAAATGTATAAAAATTAATATTTTAAGTTTTCAAAATATTTTTTCTAAATTTTTTAAAAGTTTTCGTCAAATATCCTGAGAGTTTCCTAAATATTTTTCAAAAATTTTTGAAATGTTTCTAAGAGTTTTCAAACGTTTCCTCCAAATTTTCAACACGTTTCTCCAAAATTTTAAAAAGAATTTGGTACGCATTTTTTTTTTTAAATGAGTTTTTCGATAACTATGAATCAAACATGATGGCAGAGAGGCTCCACCTCTTAAGTGTGAATATATATATATATATATATATATCTATACTAGTATAGTATTGTAAAGTAAACTCATTTGATAAAGCCTCCACTTTGGTGAAGATTATTTTTGTGATAAAAAAAACTCACAATGGAAAATTTACCTAGTTTAAATTTAACTTATGTAAGGATAATTATGTAAAATTAATAACTAAATTATTTCTTCAAATTTTATAAATGCCTACTACTAAATTAGTAAAAGAAAAAATTAAATATAGTATAACATATACAATTAATACGTGCCACCTATAACAAGTTAGCCTTACTGCGAGGGCATGCTTTTGACGTGCAATTTAAGGTGAATAGACGAAAACACACATAAGAGACTCTCTTTAGCCTTGGTTCGGTTTCAAGTTATCAAGCTACTTCCACGCAAAGTCCCAATCAAGTACTTGTAGCTGTCAAACAAAAACACACAAAAGAGACTCTCTTTAGCCTTGGTTTGGTTTCAAGTTATCAAGCCACTCCTAAGCAAAGTCCCAATCAAGTACTTGTAGCTGTCAATAGGGAAAGGTTAAAGACTCCCTATTGATTTTTCTTCTCATACTCTTATCTCCTTGCACAAAACTTAGATTTAGAATTTTTTAAGCCACTCTGTTTTCGTTAATCAAAATCAATTATTAGACTCTGATCCTTTAATTCTTAAGATGGCATTGGCTGATAAATTCTTAATATATTATATATATAAATTTAAAGAATTTTCAATGCACGAAAGAAAGGTAATGAGAATAACCATTGCATGGAGGGTATAAGATCACAATACATAAATATATTAAACATATAAATTGTTAATGGTAAGATAATAACAACTAATGCAATAAAAATTTAAGCATTACAATTTGTGACCCATCACTACATGAAGGGTATAAGTTCATAATAAAAGTAGTACCCTAAAAATATGGATTCTATGTGATCAGCGTGTTTGGACTAATTAATTTACGAGCACCTTCAATAACTCCATCTCCTATTTAGTTAAAGGTAAATCATTAATGCCCACCATCTCATTGGATGGTAATTTTGTCATTTCCCTTTAAACATAAATTATCGGTATTATCGGTATCACTAACCCACCAATCTTGCCAACTTATCCTGGCAAACAAACGAGGACTTATTGTACCAAAAAAAAAAAATTCCCACCGACAGGTTGCCTTGCAAGGGGCCTTGGGTGACAGCCTGGGGTAAGGTGTGTACGGTAGGTAGGAAACGTGATCAAAATACTCAGCTATGGATATTACTATATTTGAAAAATTGACATCAAATACAGCAATGTCTTGAAAAGGGTGCCTTTTGGTAGTGATCACATTATTATTATTATTTGTCAAAAAAATATTATTATTATTATTATTTTATTACAAAATGTTTAAAAAATTTTACGGACTATTATTCAAATTTATATGGGATACAGTTCACATAAATTATTTAAATTTTATATATTATATTAATGAAGTCAGACTACAAAAGAATATAAAGAGGGATCGAATTTGAAATCTTATGTTTATTATAAAACAATTCTGACTGTTATACCACCCCTTGTGGTTGATGATCACACTATTGTAATTAATTTTGGTTGGTGACCACATTATTCTCATTAATTTAGATGGGTCCTGTAAATATAGAGATATTTCAATTTTTAGATATGGGCGTTGAATAGAGGATAGAAATGCCATTATAGCCATAGCCTGTGCTGGCTTCCTTGAATAGTTTAATAGATGGGAATATATCAATTGTCCACGTGAATGGTCTTCCAAGCCAAGGACTTTTCAGTTTTTTCTTGATTTTATTTATGTATTTATTGTCTATTTTCCTTTTTCTTTTTTATTGTTTTTGTGTGGGTGGTGCCTTTTGGTTGTTCAACAACAGAAGGTTGGTTATAATAGGTTTGAAGATTTGAATTCAAGGATAGAATTAGAAATTTTGTTGACAAGGCTTAAATTGAATTTTTGAAGATAGTAAAATTTTGTAAATTTGCACGGCCAATACATTGAGAAAAGCTAAGTTTCTCATGTTAGTATGCAGGCCATAAAAGACTTCGAAGTTAAGTGAAAAAAGAAGAGATAGATACAGAAAATAGAACGGAATTGGTAGCCCCGAATTATTTCGGAGTCGAGGGGAAATTTTGTATGTTAAATACTCACAATCTTTTGAGTCCAAACAAACTTTTGTCAAAGTAAGGTGTTATGGCTGTAGATAGTTCCGTAATTGCTCGAAATGCTAATTTAGGCCTTGCGAGTACTTAGTTTGTTAGCATATACAAATTACTGAAAAAAAGGAAGAAGGGATTTGATTTATATCAACCTTGTTTCTACCTCAACATAGGTTTACAGAAGGCAAACATTGAATAGGGTTCTATGTAAAGTATGTATTCATGCAATATAATTATGTAATGAAGTTCACCCTTGAGGGATTTAGAGTTGCTCATATTGTACAAGAGATGCTTACTTGTAAATCTAATCATATTACAGCTTGCGAACAATACTTAATCCTGAGGAGGGATGCTCTAGAATCTCCTTGATTGCTTGTTCGGTTTGGAAGCAGCAAACCGTAGGGAATTTCATGAATTGGCTTATTTGAAGGCCTTGTTCTTTGACATGATATGAGTACTAGCCGGGCTGACATCCCAAATAAATTTACTTCTTATCCAAATTTTGTAGCCATTTTGCATATTTTGAGGACCTAAATAAAAGGAAAAATGGGCCCTTCAAGCTGCAAAAGCTTTGTCTGGGTATGTGAACTTATGGGCCAACCTTGGGCCAGAACTTGATACAGTCTGGTTTTACTTAAAATGCCCAAACCAGTCCAGGCTCTAGTTTTGGTCCACCAACAAAGCCGAAGACCAATCCACATCCAAAATTAATTCTTAATTGGATAAAATAAACTTTGCACCCTTGTACTTTATATCGAATTTTATTTTAGGACAAACACTCTTAATTATAACAATTAAGCCTATGTACTTTTAATTTATTGCAATTCTACCCTTTTATCTATATTCATTTTGTGCAATTGACGGTTAAAAGACTTGTGCGATTCATATACTTTTTTTGAAAGGCAAAAGTATTTTCTCACACTAATTGATATTATTTTGCCTCAATCATTTAGTTTCTAAACTTTTTTACAGTAATTTTTTCACCAATTCTTCCTAAACTTCTAAAAGTCATTCTATATATAAAACGAAATTAGAGTTACAAAATATCTCAAATCATTTTAACCGAGGGAGGGTTAAGGGCATTTGAGTACCAAAATAGTACGAGAATACATTTTTATCCTTAGAAAAGGATCACGTGAGACACACATGGCTTTTGATAGTCAATTGCAATAATAGAAGCTTAAGGGAATGTGACATAGCAACAAATTATAAATACATAGACTTAAATGTTGCAATTGAAACTATAAGTCCTGAAGTGGGATTCGGTGTAAAGTGTAAGGGTGCAAAGTGTACTTTACCCTTCTTAATTAGATGGACAACTCAAAAAATAAAAATAAACAAAATAACTCCATTGAAAAAAAAAAAAGGTTGGAAACAAATGTTTAAACGTAATTTTTATACAAATACTTCATCCAAAATGACATGGTTGCTGTATTTTTGAAATTGTGAGCCACAATAGTTGATATTTTGGTTTGAAATGAAAAGATCATAAAAAATCACATAATTTAGTATGAAAGTTATGTACAAAAATTTTGTTTGTATAGCATTACTTAAAAAGTTTTAGGTTTAATTATACAAAAGATCATCTAACAAGTAATAATATTGGGAGAATAAAAATCATTAATTACTAGAAATATAAATATTAGGTTTATCTGTAATTTTCAATGACAAGAAAATTTGCTTCTTAGTTATATAATTTTTAGTATTAAAATAGGACATAAATGTATATTTTTGCATGCAATGAACTTTCGTAAAAAAAATCAAGAAATGTATTATATCAAATCTTGGGTGTACGAATGTTTTATTCCCTTGCCTTATTATAAACAAATAAATAATACTAATAACTCCTATGGAGCAGATATGCCTTGTTCATTTTTATTTTTCTATACTATAAGACGATTTGTGCAAAGGGATTAGTCCAAGGGATTACTAATAGCCCTCCAACCCCGCCGCTTCCCCCTCCCCCCCCCCCCCCAACCCCCCCCCCCCCCCCCCCCCCCCCCCCCCCCCCCCCCCCCCCCCCCCCCCCCCCCCCCCCCCCCCCCCCCCCCTTCCTTTTTTTCTCTCTCTATACCGCCTGGTTTTGCTTGGACTGAAGGCACATGACAACTAAAATGGCCAAACCAGTCCAGGCCCTACTTTTGGTCCACCAAACAAAGCTGAAGACCAATCCACATCGAAACTTGTTCTTCGTTATAAGACAGCCCAGAAAAAAAAAAAAAAAAAAAAAAAAAAAAAAAACAGGGTTGGAAACTAACCTACAAACATAGTTTTTTTTTTATTCAAAAACTCTATCGGGAATAACATGGCAATTATATTTTTGAAATTATGAGCCGCAATGGTTGATATTTTGGTTTGACTGCATAATTCAGTATGAAAATTCTATAAAAAAGTTATGTTTGCCTTGCATTACTCAAAAAGTTTCAAGTTCAATTATCCAAAAGATCCTCTAACAATTAATAACATTGGGAGAATAAATATCATTAATTTCTAGAACTCTAAAATATTAGGTATTTCTAAATTTTCAATGACAACAAAATTTGCTCCTACTTATATAATTTTCAGTGTCAAAATAGGACATGTATGTATATTTTTGCATGTATGAACTTCTTTCGCCACAAAAATATGTATTATATCTAATATTGGTTGTACAAATGTTCTCATTCCCTTGTCTTACAATAAAATACATATATTTACTAATAACTCCTCTAGAAGAGATATACCTTATTCTATGTTTATTTTCCCATCTAACAGTTAATATTCTACAACGATTTTACAAAATTCTGTAAATTATTCAGTATTTGAATTATTAATTATTGAACATGGAACGGAATAGGTTTCTCAAAAAATTATTAATTAGCATGGACTTTTAAATTATAAAATATTTAATGTAAGAGATTCCACTGTATTTAGAGTTGATTTCAGCTAGGAAACAATATATATATATATATATATATATGACGAAACTACACTTTGAACTGCAGATAATTGTAAATGCAGGAAATGGGTCAGGAGGCTTCTTCACATGGGACGTGGTAGACAAACTTGATGCAGACACCTTTGGCTCCAAATCACATCCCTAACCCTGAGGACATAACTGCCATGGCCTTAACAAGATCTGCACTGCTAGAGAACTCGGCTGATCTCGGAATTGTTTTCGACACTGATGTAGACCGCAGTGGTGTGGTTGATAATGCCGGAAACCCATCTGATGATGGAGTGTGATTGATAAGGGAGCTCTGCTTAATAAGGATGGCGTTGAAACCCATCTCGGAGGCCAAGGTGAAATTTTTTGGAAGCATAGGTTCGTCCTGGTTATATGTAAACCCATTTTTCAATTCTTTTTCTCATATTTAGATACAAGTGAATGAATCTTACATAAATTTAAGTGAGTCCTATAGTCTTGTGTAGGAGTGAGAAAATAGATTTAGAAATGGGATGGTATATAGCAATACTCTTTTATATGTCATATATATTTTGAGTAAATTATAATTTTACCCTTGTAGTTTATATTTAAATTTCACGTTGGTCCATGCTTTTCAATTGTGTTAGTCAACCTCCTACACTAACAATTAAGATGTAATGTGGACCTTCCCTTAGATGTTGTTTGTCCAGCTAGCAAAAAATGCTCTGGGCTAAAGTAAGATTTTGTATCAAGTATAGGGGTGTCAAGTATAATAACTCTAGAGTATAAATTATCCTTTTTACCCTTAAAATAATTACAAGTAAAAAAATAGGGTTATTACAATTAACATTCTTGTAGTATACGTAATATCATTTCAGCCTTTTATGGATAGTTTTCAATAGATGGACAAATAATGGCTGATGAAAGATTCACATTGCAATTTGACTATAAGTGTAGGATTTGATTGTTATAATTGAAAAATGAGGTGCTAAAGGAGAATCCAGTGTAAAGTCTAAGTGGATAAGTGTATAATCTCGTTTTGATTTTTATCTTGATGTGTGCCTAAATAATTTTTTAGGTGCTTATATGGTCGTAAAAATCATAATTGAAATGGTACTGATGAAGCTTGAAGGATCAAATGAAGGCATCGACTGTTTGATCAAAGATCTTTAGGAACCATTAGAGTCCATAGGTTGAATTAAGGATGAACGTTCTCTCTAAAATTCTCAGCAATTGAAGTTAGATTCATAGTCAATAGTAGAATCATAGGTTAATACCATCAATTTGACTAGGTTCAATACAAAAATAGAGAATTAAGCATTGAATTAATCAAACATAGTCAATAACCTATGTATTCTTAAACATCTAACATTCAATCAAAGAGAATTGCAAATCTAGGAAGATGCATCACCGAAAACATGAGATAGCTTCATTGAATTCCTTGGACTATTTGAGTGATTTTCACAATTAAGTCCAATTGGAGAGTTAACTATGTATTTCCATGGAGAATTTGAAGATTTGAATTGAAATCTAATGAAACAAGACTAAATGGTGAATTTGAATTGAATTGGTATTGAAAATACCATGTTTATCTCTCTACAAGACCTATATCTAAGCTTTCTATAAACTGAAGCACATACAAAAAATCACATCCCTAATTTTAAGTACAAAAATTGTATTTATAGACTGAATTAAAACAGAGCTGCCATAAAGCGTTTAAACAGTTTGGCGGTATTCGAATAGGATTTGAATGGCTTTCGAACGAGGGGAAGTGTAAGGGTGAAAAGTATAATTAACCTAAAATAAAAATAAAAACATTTACCTTTAAATTGTTATTGATAAATGACTATTCATTTCTTTCTTATTTTCCTAATGTAACTAAATAAGAGCATAAAATTTGGAATATCGCATCCTTTTTGTTTTTCATTCGCTTTTTTTTTTTTTTTTTATTTTTCTTTAATAAATCCGGGTTTCAAACAAAGAGTAAAAGAATAGCATTTTTCAACAGATAGTAAGGTAACATGAAATGATATTGGATCTTACAATTCTCTAGAATATAAGAACTGTGAAGTCACTATAAAAACTTAAGCTGGTAAGTAATGACCCAACAATATGCCGTACATTTGATATTGTTCTAATGTTATCTACAGTGTTGGTTCAAGGGTAAAACAAGCAAAGCACCCGCTTTAAGCCCCCAATTTTTAAAACCTTGTATACTATAGTTAAAGCTCCGTATAGTTTTAACATATTTTTTGAAAAAAAAAACCCCTAATCTAAATGAGAAAAAAAACCTATCAGAGAAAAAGAAAATGACCTCAGTCTAAATGAAAAAAAAAGGCTCAGAAGAAGCCAAATCTAAATGAGAAAAAAAGCCCACAAGAGGAAAGAAAAAAGGAAGACATTTTAGTCTAAATGAGAAAAAAGGCTCACAAAAGAAAAAAAAACCTCAGTCTAAATTAGAAAAAAAGCCCCATAAAAAAATAAAACAAACACCCTAGTCCCAATGAAAAAAAAAGGCCCATCAATTACACTAGTTATCTTAAAAATATAATTACATATACTTTTATAAACAAAAGAAAGTACTTCAATTGACATATTAAATTATACAAAAAGGCTAGATTATTTTTCAAATGCATGCATTGCTCACAGAATATTATTGACAATACATGTAACAATAATTTCTGCAAAAAGAAGTTCTTTAAAATTGAAATTGATAAAATCTTATTTAAGATCAACTATGTCACAACAAAGACTAGTTATACTATCAATTGAAAGGAATTTGTTAGCTAAACTTGAATATAAAGATTTGATTAATAACTTTGCATCTCAAAAAGCTAGAAAAATAAATTTTAAGCAAAAATTTTACAATAATATTAAAAATGTAAACATTATTTTTTTTTAGAATAAAAGCCTTGTTTAAAGTTGTCGCTTTAGACTTCAAACTATCTTTAGCCTGCCTGGTTTTCTATATTGTAGTGCACAAACATGACAATTAGAAGTGACATGGGTTCACTACTGTCAGTGTTACCGTACTGTTTTATTGGAACAAAAGTGAAGATAGAGTGTAGTACGAGAATGGGCAACATAAGCTTTTGAAATTTGACAGAAGTGTTCATGGTCTTGGTCTGGGTTCAAATACGAGCCACCTAGCAACACCTTCAATTCGCAGACACACATAGAAAGAGGATGAAGTTGTCAATCTGGTGAGATTTTTTGTATAAATTTTCTAGAGAAATAGTATTTTTTTTATTGTCTTTTGAGTAAAACTATAGGAACAGAACTTTCGTAATTTGACTCCTAATTCAAAAAATAACACTTTTCTCACATAATTCTGATATTTTTTCAACAAAAGTTCTACAAGAACATGAACTTCCATTTTCTTTTATAAAACAAATCCTGGGGGTGTATACATGTAGCAAGATGCATAATAGTTCAATAGTTCAGTCATACAGGTTTGATACTTCCCTGAAAAATTCAACTAGATGTGATGTCACGGTAGAGAATTAATTGTGAAATTAATTCTAAAGACTCCACCGAGCTTGATGTGTTAGGAACTCTGCATAAGCATTGCATCCTCTCTAGTCTTTGTTTGGGGTTCAACGCCCTTCATACTTTCCTTACAAGGTGAAAAGGCAATCAACAATGTAACCACAAATCTGTTTAGAAAAACCGTTAGTTATCTTCCTATTTTTTAGCAAACATTTCCGAGTTCAAAACGAACGATGACATTGAATAGGATGGAGCTTTTCTCATATCAAGTTGCAGCATGTGTTGCGGTAGTGGTGTGTATGGATCGGCTCTATGCTAGAACTAAAACTAACCAATTCTTTTATGAAATAGAACAGAACCAACTTAGTTGGCTCGGATTGATTAATTTTGGTTCTATGTCTCGGGTTGGTTCAGGTCAAGATTGGATTAAGTTGATTTGAGTATGTTTTATTATATGAAAAATATTTTATTTGTTTAAAAATTAAGAAAAAGAAGATTAATATTTTTTATCTTTGATATTTCAAAAAATTTAAATTTAATGTACGAACATAAATTAACAATAATTAAGTATAAATAACAATAATTTAAAGGCTTCATACAATATACACACACACACACACACATATATATATATATAGAATTTAATAACAATATAAGATTGAGTTTCAGTTTGGTTTTAGTCTAGAAAATGTGAATCCAAAAACCAAACCAAATTGATCGGGTTGAATTTTTTTAGATCCAGAAGGGAATCAAACATTTGACAGATTTGAACCATACTAACCCCTAGGGGCCGAGTTGGTTTGGTTCTCTTTTTTTAAATCGTTTGTGCACATCTATGTAGCGGCACTAAAAGCCATACAGGTGTAAAACTTTTGAGAATTTGCTTCCTCAGTTCTTTGTTTTTTGGGTAAATTATACTAACATCCCTTAAGATATCTAATAATAACAAATAGCACTCGCAATATTTTTTAAGTTACACTGATCTCCCATGTCAAAGTTATCTCTCAAATGGTGTTAAAGAAAAATGATGTTTTACCATTTATTCCTTTATTGACTTAAAAAAAAAAAAAAAAACCAATCACTCAATTTGCTTTACTAATTCCCACAACCAAACACCCTGTCATCTATTCTAAGTTCTAACCCTCACCATCGACCTTCCCTGGTCACCACTCATTAGTCCTCTCTCATCTTTCAACCAACATACCTACACTCACCACCTCCGATTGTGTCCACCATCACCAACACACAACCCAAATCCTCCTTGATGCCACCATTGTCATCATCCATCAACACCTCTCTCTCTCTCTCTCTCTCTCTCTCTCTCTCTTTTACCCACATAAACAAAATCCACCAACATCGAAGCCTAATGATGCAATAAATTTGTATGGTCCTCCTTCGATCAACGCTCAAAACCTATAAGAAGCAAGAGGTAAGCCAATGGTATTGATCATCGGTGAGGTGCCGACCCAATACTCTCTAATGCCAAAGTTAGCATAGTTGGGAGGTTTGGAATGATAACTTGAACAATGAGTAATGGTGTACCTTTTTGTGGGGGTTGAATCATGTCTTTATAGTATGTAATGATATAGTTACCTCGGTATGATTGATTGCCCCCGATCCCAGTGGGTGATTTGAATTGATTCTGATTCCTTAAATCTCGGTCGACCATTTATGGAATGATACACTGAGAGGATTGAGGAAGGGATCTCGAACCTCCACCTATTGGCGTGCTTCCTGGAGACAAACCTGACATAATTGGAGCCTTGTCAAGCCTGTCACACCACTTTTGGCTTGGCATGCCTGGGGAGGTAGGTCGGCCAATTGAGGGGGGTTGGATCTATACTCATCAGTTGCCCTTTATTGCAGAGGTCACAAGTATTGTGGCTGAATGGAATAACTAGTCGATATGGGTAGCGCGCTTGCACGTTTTGGCGGTTTCATTCATTGCACTCATGCCAAACAACTATCATCATGGCAAGGTGTCCCTTCACATGTGGTGATGTATAGTGGTGCAATCAGACGAGGGAGTTTGATTGGTTGACATCCCTACCCCTCGCGGTTTGTGTGTCTACTACGGTTATATTCGCAGATGGTGGCCACGTGGATTCATCTCCATCCTTGGTTTGACTTGTTTTGCTGGGAGCATGTTTTGGCGAGTTTCTTCTCACTAGACACTTCGAATTCTCGCCCAAGCACTCATTGACTTCTTCTGTTCCTTTGCCTTTCAAGCCCTTCTTTAAAAGTTTCTTTGTTGGGAAAGTTGGTAATTTTTTTCTCTTTCTTACTCTTTTTTCCAGTTCTTGGGTTCTTGTTTTACTCTATTGCATGTCACATTCATTCTGGAGAGGATACCCTTTCTGCTGCATTTTCTATTTGATGGTTCATAGTGTTGCCCCCAATAGCTAGGTTTATTCACAACCTGAACTTCATGAACTAGGTGTCTGTTGAATTAATAGACCCTATCTGAAGAGCCTTTGAAGCTTCTGAACAATTAGGGCCTTTAGGCACCATGTCAAACCTCTAGGATCTTGATTCTTAGTCTGCCAGGCATAATGACCCTTATATTAGAATTTTTTCAGGCCTTCAAGCCAGGCCCAACACCTTAGAGGAAATGGATGGCCCTTATGCTGAAGTGGTAGAGGTCTCGTCGCCTAACGCCTCTAGGGGCCATCGAGTGCACCAGCCGGTGAGGATGACGTTGAGGCGACGACTGATCCAGATGAGGTTGAGGTGGATTTGAGGGAAGAAGTGGAGTGTTATGCCCAACGAGTATCGCCCAAGATTACTCTAAAACAAATGGTGTGGGTTCGGCAGACATGCTAGGTTGTCGAGACCGTTTTGTACAAGATGCCCGACAAAGCAGATCTGGCCTATAAGCCTAGGGTAGGTGAGATCGTGCTGTATGAGGAGGCTTTCTTAGTCAGAATGCAGGTTCCTTTCCCCCCACTACTTAAGGAGTTGTTGGACGGGTTGAACCTGGCCATAGCCCAATTGACCCCAATTCGTGATGCCTTTTGATGGGCTGCATGGTGCTGTGGGAAGCATTCAGCGAGGGTCAAGAGCATCTGACCGTTGATGAGTTGCTACATTGTCACAGAATGGCAGAGTCTAGCATTGGCCCTTTGGTATTTTTCGGCAAAGCCGAACATGATCAAACTTGAGGAGATTCCCAACTCGCTTAAGGGCAGGCACCAGAAGTTTTTCTTTATCTATAGAGAAGGGTGGGAGTTCCCCAATTAGGATCCAGTGCCTAATCCCGTTTGCGTCCGTAGGGAGTGGGGAGTGCCGAGTGTCGAAGGTGCGAACAAGAGTTCTTCCTTTGCTAGAGGGATTTCGCACCCAGTTTTGACTTACGTATAATTTTTTGTAGCTCAAAAGGCTAGAGACCTCTCAGCCCAGCAGAACAAGAACATTGAGAGGGCCAAAGCATATTTTGTGATGGATTTTTCAGTCTTGGTGAATACTGAGTCATTGTGTATGTATTTGCTTGGCCTAAACCCTATCATTTCTGCCTTAAGGGTTGAGCGTTTAATAGGTGAGTTTTCTTGCTTTGGCTCTTCTTTCTGCTAATCTGACCGAGATCTGATAACATTTATTTGCAAGCTTGATTCTCAACCCCAGGGCGACCACCGATGAGTCTTTATAGAGTAAGTGTAGCTGCCTTTCCTTGACTGGTTCTACATTCTTTCTCTAATTGGCTGATCGGAGGGGTTGGTTCTTTTGTAAGGCTATTGTTTGGAGGCTTGACCTGGCTGAGAGAGCATTTGACCAGCCGTAGATGGAGCAGTAGGCTGGACAGACCGAGAAGCCTTTTAGTAGAAAGTCTCGGTATAAGCAAATGGCCTTCTAGTCTGGAGAGTCTCTCATCCAAGTTTCCAAGAAGCTCAAACAGGGCCCTATTCAGGAGGGCAAAGAGAAGGATGTGAGTATCTTTGTCCTTACTGGCTCTAAATCTGTCACTTCTTCATCGGGTTGCTCTAGGTCTGCTCGAGCTCGGAAGGGGGTTGATGCCCCCTTCTTCTTAGTACCACCTCTGCCGCTCGTTGTTTCTTTCGGGTAGTTCGGTGGTTAGACTTCGACCCTTCTTACTTCCACTTGAGAGGAGATCTTGGCCGCTTTCCCAACCAAGACAGTCTTTAATGACTAGAACCTAACCATAGAACCGATGAAGGCGGTTGTCACCCCTTCTAATGTGGAGCCTTTGAAAGGGGATTCAGCGTTTACTCGAGACCTCTTCTATAACTTTACGAAGGTGATGAGTTCAAGGTCTGTTCGGGTTTCCCTTTTTACCCTTAGTGTTCTGATCTTGTTTCCTTACTTCGCAGGCGTCCACCAAGTTGGTTTGCTTGGGGCAACATCACATTTCCCACGATGCTTAACTTGATGAGCAGAAGAAGGAGCTGATGCCATAATCAAAGCAGATTCGAGTTTTGACGATGGAGTTTGAGGGTATGAAAAAGACGACCCAAGAGCTCAATGCTGCTCGAGCCGAGCTAAAGACTCTTGACAAGGCCCTTGAGTTCGAGAAGGCATTGCAGGCTACTACAAAAAAGAAGGCTGGCGGTGCCAAGAAGGCCTTGGAGGCTACGCTGGTCAAGGCGGAGCAAGCTGAGAAAGTAGCCGTCGATCATAATGTGGAGCTTGTTGATGTCTACAAGTAGGGTTTTGCAAATTGTATACAGACTACGGCCAAACTCTTTCCCAACCTTGATTTCTCTATCATGGAGATGTAGGAGGATTCCGCTTTTGTGGCAGTTGATTGTACCGGCGTTGACGAGATGGCTAACGATGCTTAGTCTTGAACATTTGCTTGTAATTTTTGTGTTTCGAACAGCGGCCTTCGGTCATACCGCTTTTATGTAAACTTGACTTTCCTTGACTTTAATTTCTTTGCTATGTTTTTTCCTGATTTCTTTGTTCTATTGTTCTGCTTCTAGCCCTTGCATTTGCTGCCCTATCTATTTCTGACCTGGCATTACTGCACGCCCCCTTTTTTTGTAGTCTGGTCTTTTCCTAGCCTGGTCTTGTTACATTTTACTTCTACCTCTGCCCCTAAGTCTCTTTGTTTAGTCTTTGACAAACAGAGAGACTTTATGACAATTGAAGTGTGATTTGAAACTTACGTGTATTCCATATGTCGGCTTTGATCAGGTCTGTTCCCAGGCATTCGTCATTAATTGCGACTTTGACTATTTGGTCACATCAAATATCGTTTAAAGGCTTTATTCGATGCTGTCGTTTGGGGATACATTAATAAATGTTCTTAATGGATTTTAGTGCCGTTGATGGGGGAGGTTAAACGTCTCATCTCTTTTTAATGCTCACTAGGAGTGGCGCTTATGGCAAAGTTGGCTTGGCCCCACTGCTAGGGCGCTAGGCTTGGGAACAAAATCAGAAATTTTTTTGGTTCGAACACCCGCAGGATTTTGTAGAGTTTGTGAAAGATTGAGAGTCCTTGTGCAGAAATTGACTTGAACCTTGAAGGGGCACTTCTTAGGGATCATAGGTGATTGCCAAAAGTAGACGCCGCCGTCAGAAAAGTTGCCAGAAGAGAAGATTTTGCCGGACAACTCTATAAAGTGAGTTTTCAATTTTCTGTTGATTTTGATGTGTAGAATTTCGTTTGAACTATGTGAATAGTAGAAATTGATGTTTTGATATATTTTGAACATTATGGTGATGTTATTTTTGCATTTTGGTGCTTGTTTGATTGAATTTGAGTGACTTTACGTGATTATGTGAAGAGGGCTTTCTGTAGGAATTGGGGGTTTGTTCCTACAAGCTTGGGCATTGGGTTTTCTGGCTAAATTTTTATGCCATGTGCCTTAGAAAAATGTGTTTAACAACCGTGTGAAGTTTCATATTTTTTGAAAACTTGGTGAATTTTTGATTTTTTGAAAAATAGAAAAATACTTAGAAAAGTAGGAAAATTGAAAAACTTAAGAAATTGATAGAATTTTTAGAGTTTAAAATTTGAAAAAAATTAGGAAAATTTTAGAAAACATTTGAAATGATTCTGAGGAATTTTAGGACATTTTTGAAAACTATTGATTTATTGAAAAAATAAAACATATGTTTTGAAAACTTCGAAAGTTTAAAAAGTGTGCGTGAGTGCTGATGTTATGTGATTGTAATGTTGTGAAGTGCACGGTTTGTGTTTTGTGTTGATACTATGGGTGTTGTAGGGACCATTTTTAAACAAAACTCTGCCGAGATTTTTAGAAATTAGGGAAAGAGTTGGAAAAGGTTTAGAAATAAAATCTTTTTGAAGAAAAATGATATCAAACCTTTGAGATTTGACTTGAAGTTGGAAAATCAAAAGGTATAGGAAATTCATTTTGACTTATCATTTGAAATCTTTTCACTATTATTTATTTATTATTATTATTATTTTTGGTTTAGTTGTTTATTTTATTGTTATATTTTAACTGCATGTACGGCATATTAACACCTCTTGCCTTGGCTTACCTTTTCAGGATGGCAGATGCGGGTGATGATGGTTTTGAGAGGAGACACCGCTCTGGGAAGGCGGCTCAGACAGATTCTGTTGGCAGCTCCAGTTGATCTGGGGGTAGTCACAAATCAGTAGGCATGGCATTTTCTATCTAGAAGGGAGGGGGGAATAGGCCTGTAGTCTACCCCTTCACTCCAGTTGAGCCAGCCTTCGACGATGAGATGGACGCTGAGATTTTTCACTTTTGACTTTAGGATGGCCGACGCTATTTTGAGTTAACTACGGGTTTGGTATGATAGGTATCCTCCAGATGAGCAAAACATTTTTCACTGGTTCTTTGGTTGTATGGCTTCTCTCCTATTGGCGCAACTTGTTTTTTGGCAGTGGTTCCCTTTTGGCCACCTGACCCGTCTTTTTTGGGGAATGTGAGCTTGCTCCTACTCCCCATGAGTATGGCTTCCTCTTAAGTCTTCGAGATAGTTCAACTGACGCAAAGTAATGAATGTACCTCCCCGACATCAAGCAACTTCTGGACAGTTGATCCTTGCCTAGCTGATTCCTCCTCTAATGATGATGGGGAGCGATATATTTTTGCCCCTCACTCCCAGATTTGTTGATTCATGGTTTCTCAAATCAGAAGTCCTTTAATTAGGGAGGTCGAGGGTGGGTTACTGCCACATTCTCTATTTCTTGTCGGCCATGAAAATCTGAGTTTTCTAAGGCGTGTGTCGATACTGGAGATGTTTGAGGGGTGGCTTTTAGCTCCTTTTTGTGTTTTACCTCGTTCCCTATTTTCCTATTTGAGAAATGGAGAAAGACATATAGTTTTTTTTATTTACAAAAATAGTTTATTTATGCCAATTCTAAAATACACGGATAGAGGGGTGAATGCATATCATACTCTTTTTTCCTTTTTTATGAATGCACATGGAATTAGTTGCATGACTTATTGTACATGTCCTTTTTTTTTGTACATATATATCTTTTTATAAAAGCATAGGTTCATATAGGAATGGAATTGAATGCATGCCATGCCTTTGATGAATACATGAATAGATACGAACTACACAGAAATTTAATGGATGTACAGTTTATAAATGTCATGGATGCATTAGTACTGTAAGTATATAAGTTGTTTACAAAGAATGTCCTAGGATTGCCCCAGGGCCCATACTCTCAGGATTCTGTTTTCTTTTCAGGATTCTGCCCCATTTAGTTTTGTCCCATTCTCGTTGGGGTGTGATAGCATTTGCACCATTCTCTAGGGATCTTGACCTTTTGGTTTGCTATTCTATCCTTACTTTTTACAGGGTTATTGTTTGGGATTTTTCTGATCTCACTTGGTTTTCTCTCTCAGATCTCCAAAATGCCACCATGGCTTGAGCGACAACTCACATGCCCTTTGTAAAGCGATAAACAGCTAAGCCCTTAATCCGAGAAGACTTTTTTTAGGACCGCAATATAGGCTAGGTTTAGGGGTTGTAAGAAACAAAGAGATACTTAGGCTCAAAGATCTTCTTTTAATGGGTTGTTTAAACCAAAACAATCTGAGCACACCTTAGAGCATGAGATTGCCCCTTGCATTCCCTTCCAATTCTCCTTTCTCATCTTAGTTGTCTTGGTATTATTCAGGCTTATTTGGACTAAGCAATTTTCTTTGATCAGAGAGGACTTTAATTTGGATGGTAACGTAGGCTAGGTTAAGGGGTTTATGAATGAAAAGGGTAGAAAGTCTCAAACATTATCACTTTTGGGGTTTTAAATGACCAACGATCACCTTTGGCAACTTAACTTCCTTTCACTGCTTTCTTCTTTCCTTCATACTCTTGTTATTCTTCTAGATCGCTTTCTGCCTTCTAATTTAAGATCCTATTTTCATCAAGAAATTTGTTGCTAAGTCGACTTTTGGAGATGCCAACTTTTTCATTTATATTTTGGAATGATAGTATCTTCTTTTGAAGAACCCCACGAACACAATATCTTCTTTACTAGAGAAGCCTTTGATGCCATAACTTTTTGAAGATCACTAGTTTCAACGTTGCTCATTATATCTTCTTGGAAATCACCCTTTTCATCATTGCTCATTATATTTTCTTGAAAATCACCCTTTTCATCATTGCTCATTATATCTTCTTGGAAATTACCCTTTTCATCATTGCTCATTAATTCTTACTTATGACTTTTGCCTTAACCCAGTATGGGCGGTGATCATCTGGTCAGTTTTCTTGAGGAAAGTAATCAGCTCAAGTGGGCTTTACTAAGGGATTTATTTGTGTATGGTAGAAGAAATGAGGGCCTTTTATCACTTCAAATTAAATTGCTTAGTCCATAAAGCCTTTATACAAAATGTAGATAATGTTCCTAAAAAATGGTGTGTTTCTGTCAGATCAACTACTTTGTGCTTACCCCAGTGTAGGGAATGGTTATAGGTTTGGGGATATTTGAAAAGAGATCACTGGCGGCTCCAGTGGGCTAAGCAAAAGATAGTGTTTATTTGGGATAAATAGAACAATGGCTCCCCATCATTTTGAGTACTCGGCTGCCCATTGCTTAGCCAGGATATCACGCAAGTGTCGCCTCTTCAGTGAACTCCACGCTATCTCCTTCCTATCTCTCACTCCCTCTTTGTCTCTGTAAGGTTTTAACCCCCATTTGAATGGGTTGCCTATGCTATCCAATCCTTCAAGCCGAGTCATTACAAAATGGAAAAGAATCTCTAAAAGTAATATTCATCCACAAGAGTATGAGACAAAGGGGATAAACTAGAAACTATCCATTTTTATTTTAAAATATGATTACATGGCATGCAGCTTTTATTTAAAGAAGATATGCGAGAAATAGAAAATGAAAAGAAAACAGAGGATTTTTGTGGAGACCTCCCTTTTCTTGTAGACTTTCTGATTAGAACCCCTAATAGGGTTTTGGGACTATGCCCATCTCCTTGGTATTCCATTCGCCAGACGCATCCTCAAACATCATAGGGTAGATTGACAAATCTTCTGCGACACTTGGGAAACTACCGAAAATGGTACTGCTGTTGATTTCCTCCTCTATGATTGTATTGACGGTGTGATTGCGTTGCGGACTGGCGGGGACAACCGGGACTGGTTTCACCTCCTTGATTTCGACGATCTTATCATCTATTAGATCTTGAATTTTATGTTTCAGAGATCGGCAACTTTCTGTGTCATGGCCTAGTCTGCCTGAGTGATATGCGCACCTAAGTGTTAAGTTGAAAGAGGATGGTAAAGATTTAACTAGTAGTGTAGCCGGTATTGGGCGCAGGTATCCAGCTTTCAGCAAATTATTGTAAGCATCTGTTTGGGTGCCGGCCAATTGGGTAAAGGGTCGATTTCGCCCTCTTTCTCTTTTAGGTCTAGTATACAACGATGCATAAACCAACTAAAAAGTAAGTACCCTAGGTGTTGCTGGTACAGACGGTTGTAAGGGCAGAGGGTCGAATGCTGTGGTAGTAATTCCTACTAGGTTCGCTGCTTGGGATTTGTTGAGACTTTGCATCTTCCGTTTTAGGGTATGGCAACTTCCGATGTTATGACCTTTCGGTTCAAGCGCTTTATCAAGAATGGGCTTTGGAGGTACCATGACCAGGCACCTGGATTTAGAAAGTTGCCAATAAGCTGTATCTCCAGAACATTCAGGCGGGGTGAAGCTTTGACTTTCCTTTTTTACCTTCTCTTGTGAAAGAGTATGCACGACTTCAATCTGTGTCTGATCCGCATTCTGTGAGGGGTTGGTAGGAGTTTGAGGGTGGAGTACTGTGGCAACATGGAGTTGAGGTTGTGGCAGGGGAATGATCTTCTAGCGAGAGGTTAACTTTTATTCTTTTTTCACATTGGTTATTTCTGCACGAGATAGAGGGATCACGGTCTCCAGTTTCATCATCCTTTCTCTGAGTTCTGCTTGTACTTCAAATATTAGGGTCTGTGTCGCGCCTAGATTTTTCGCACTCGAGGAATACACACACAAGCAGGAAAAACACTGTACTCTCTCGTTAGAACTCAACCTCCTAGAAGAATGAGTGCAACTAGGTTTGAATTGAAAATTGATTTGAATAAAGGGCTTTTAGAAAAGATTTGGAGTCGCCACCTAACTTGATTAAGGTAAGTTAGGTCACCTAAAAACTAAGAATAATCTGAAGACTATACTTAGGGTTTTTGGAAAAGGCTTTTGAAAATACCATCTCAAGAGAGGGTTTTTAAGAAAACGGGTTGTTTAGCAACCTTTGGAAAACATTTAAGCCCTGTTTGAAAAGAAACTCTATTTTTGGTCTTACGAAAACAGTTATCTAGGTTCGGAGGTTGGTTACGTGTACGGAAGACGCACTAAGCCATCACCCTACCCCGCCCTTGCGGTACTTACATGTCGATTTACCCTATATTCACCTATGAGAGTCTTCAACTAACTAATGTTCAATCCTATCTACTTTGAAAAAGAATGTTTAAAAAGAAATTTAACATGATGCATGATATGCAAGTGCAAGAAAAGATAATTGAAAAATAGATTTGGAAAGAATTTGATTTGATTTGAAAAGAAATAAATAGAAGTTTGAATTTGGAAAGAAGGTTTTGGAAATTGAAAATAGAGATTTGGAAATAGAAATTTGAAATTGAAAGTTTAAAAATAGATTGGAGATTTGAAAAGATTTTGTGAAAATAGAAACTTGAAAAATGTTATGACCGCACCTATGAAGGTTGCCTACGTATCCTTTTAGAGGAATCAGGTCAGTCATAGTTCAGACAAGAGTCCGATTAAGAATAGAAGAGTTGATTTGGAAAAGAGTTGAAGTTGGAATTTGAATTGGAATTGGAAGAATAGGAAATTTGGACTTTGATTGGAAGATTTGAAAAGATTGGTTTCGAAAGACCTAGACTTAGGAACTTAGAAAAGAAAGATTAGACTTGACTTGGAAAGATAGAAGTTGGAAGAAAGATTTGGACTTGTTTTGGAAAGATTGAGGCTCAGGAAACCTAGACTTAGGAAAGACTAGAGGTTTAAGAAAGATTTGACTCGACTTGGAAGGGTTTGGACAATTAGAAAAGATTGGATTCAGGAATGATTCAAATTAGGAAAGTTTCGTTTTAGGAAAGTGTCATTTTAGGAAAGCTTTGGTTTAGGAAAGTTTTGGTTTAGGAAAGTTTTGGTTTAGGAAATGTTTCGAATTAGGAAAGTTTTGAAAAAGGAAAGATTTCACTTAGGAAAATTTCAATTTAGGAAAGTTTTAACTGAAGAAAGTTTTGAATTTAGAAAGTTTTCAAAATAGAAAAGTTTTGAATTTGGAATGTTTTGAAATAGGGAAGTTTTGAAAGTAAGAAAGTTTTGAGTTTAGAAAGTTTTAGATTTGGAAAGATTTGAAGTTTAGAATTTAGAAAGTTTGGAAGTTTAGAAATATTTAACTTAAGAAAGCTTTGAATTTAGAAAGCTTTGGATTTAGAAAGATTTGAAATTTAGAAAGTTTAGGATTTAAAAAGTTTTAGAGTTTGATTTTTAGAAAATCTTGAGATTAGGAAAGGTTTGAGTTTAACAAAGATTTTGAAACTTAGATTTGGAAAGTTAAGATCTGAAAAAGAGTAGAATTAGGAAAGGGTTAAATTAGAAAAGATGTGGAAGTTGAGTTTTAAAATTTAGGAAAGATTCTTATGTTTAAGTTTTGGAAACTTAAGATTTGGGAAAGTAGAAGATTAGGAAAGATTTGAATTAGGAAAGATTTAGACTAGGAAGGGTTAAAATTCCTATTTCCTAAAACAAGGGATTGAATTTTGTTTCTAAAAGAGAAGGTTTGATTTTGTTTTCAAAAATGGAGGATAGGATCTAGTTTCCTAGACGGGAAGATTGGATTTGGTTTCCTAAAGAGAAGATGGGATTTGG
Source organism: Euryodendron excelsum (assembly GCA_033060915.1). Taxonomy (NCBI): domain Eukaryota; kingdom Viridiplantae; phylum Streptophyta; class Magnoliopsida; order Ericales; family Pentaphylacaceae; genus Euryodendron; species Euryodendron excelsum. The sequence continues at coordinate 16,848,326 of CM065388.1, read as the reverse complement.
TTTCCTAAAGAGAAGATTGGATTTGGTTTCTTAAAGGGAAAATTGGATTTGACAATGATTTGGAAAGGGAGGTTTTAGAAACCCTAGATTTGGAGGACTATAATTTTGGCATAGAAAATATGTTTTGAAAATATGTATAGTTTGGATGTGAAAAGGGAGATTTTGGAAACCTAGGTTTTAAGGCAAGTTCGAAAACCATGTTTTTGAGAAGGAAAAGTAGGGTTTCCTAATTATGGTTGTAGGGCTTAACTTGGGTACCAAGAAAAGGAATTTTTAGAAAGTGAGTTTTATGGAGGAAGATTTTTAGAAGGAGGTCCAGAGAAAGAGTTTTTAGAAAGTGTGTTTTGAAAAGAATTTTAGGAAGGAAGTTTTTGGAAAGTAAAACTTTTGAGAGAGTTTTGGAAACAAGATTTTGAAAGGAGATTGTTATAAAGAGTTTTTAGGAAAGAGATTCAGGGAGTATTTTCTAAGAAAGAAACCTAGGGAGTGTTTTTAGAAAGTGGATTTTGAAGGGAGCGTTTTGGGAAAGAGTTGAAAAGAGAGTTTTTGAAAAATAGATTTTCGGAGAGAGTTTTTGAAAACAACTTTGGAAAGAACAGTTTTAGGAAAGCATGTTGAAAAGAAAGGTTTTAGAAAGAGAGACTTTTGAAAAGAGAGTTTTTAGAAAGTATAAAAATATCTAACTTTCCTAAAGCGATTCTAACCATAAGAAGGTTAGAACCACTTTAAGATAGTGCTTTTGAAAAAAACAATGTTTTGAAAATATGGACCATATTGGTCACTTTAAATGTAACACTTTCCTAAAGCAACCCTAACCATGAAAAGGCTAGAATCACCTTAGGATTGTGGTTTTGAAAACAAGTTTTGAAAAAGAAGATTTTGATGCAATTTTGAAAACAAGTTTAATGCAAGTTTTGAAAACGAGTTTGAAAACGATTTTTGGAAGAATGTAAGATCATGATATGCACAATGCAAATTGGAGTCGTGAACATACAAGGTTAAAGGCTTCACTACATAATCAAGGGGGCCGAACCCACGTGGTCTCCGGTTAGACTAAAAGAAAGCCCGCGACACGGTGACTCTCCAATAGCCTAATCCTACACATGGATCAGGAAGTTCCTTGTTTCAAGCATGCAAAGAAAGGGGGGGGGGGGAAGAAGATATGGGATTAAAATAGAAGAAAACCCAAGTGGGTTCAGAGAGAGAAGAGAGAGGGGAAAGATGTGGAAACGTAAATTGGGAGCCTACCTTGTATCTTCTTTATTTTGCTTTGCTTTGTTTTGCTTGCCTTGCTTCAGTCTTCACTTCAGTCTTCAAAAGCTTCTCTTCAATCTTCAAAGCTTTGTAATTAAATCACTTCAAGTCTTCAATGGAGGGTTTGAGACTAGTGTATGAGTATAGGAGAGTGTGTATGAGTGTATAGGAGGCTAGGGTTTGTGTATGGACGCTAGGGTTTGGAGAACCTAAAGAAGCTAGGGTTTAGGGAGGCTACGAGCTCTGTATATCGAATAATAGGATTTTTAGACTGAGTTTGCGAACTTCCTTCACGCTGGAAGAGGCTCTCTATTTATAGAGAACAGAATCACCTGGCGCCTGTTGCAGTGATGCTAGGGCAAATTTCCCCTAGTGGCGCCAGGCTATTTTTTTGGCTTGACGCTATTACTAGTGGCCCCAGCAACTTAGAAAAGTTCATTATGTCAGCAAGCAACGTATCTTTGGAAGATTTGGCCGCTTGTACTATTCACTACCATGCAATTTTTAGCTTGGCTTCACTAGGAGTGACTCCAGAAAGTCCGGGAAGGATTTAAGGAGTCGGGAATGGTCGGGAAGGCTAAAAAGGGATAGGAACACTTAAAACAGTGTCCCGGAGGTAGTAGACTTGAAAAAGGATGATAAGATTTGTCGAAAAGGTTAACAGAGCCATTAGGGGTAAAATGGTCAACCGGGCCAGAAAGCTGTCGGGACAGACTCAGAATGTCCCGGAAGAAGACTTGAGATTTAGTAACACTATTTAGAATGTTCCCAAAGGCTACCAGTTTGATACCCAGAGCCGGTGTGGTCGGAAAAGGAGACTGGCCCACTAGGGGCGAAACGGTCATTTTGCATTGGGTTTACCGAAATTGACTCGGAATGATCTGAAAAGATAAATGAAGGTTGGGAATACTATAAAAAAATTCTTGGGAGGTTAGCAGTTTGATACCCAGAGCCAGTGTGGTCCCTAGGGCGTTCGGATGCCTAGGGGCAAAATGGTCATCTTGACCGAAAAGCCTCGGAATTGGCCCGAAACTATCTAAAAGGTACCTAATCATGCCAGATTTCTTTTAAGACAATCTTGGAAGGATGGACTTACCATTCTGAGGACTTAAGTATTATCTCTAGAAACGTGTCGAAAAATGGCCCTAGGGCCAGTTTGGTCATTTTTCACCGAAGTGGACTAGCAGGCACTGGTGTTGACCTGGGTTTTGAGTGTTTCCACCACTCTAACGGCGGTCTCACGATACAGGGGTTTGTTGGCAATTCCTTATACCGTCCTACTTGTGAGTATTTCTGCTACTCTGACGGTTGCGATATTTACGAGTATTTCTACTACTCTGACGGTTCACTATCATTCCCGAGACTGCCTGATCTCGGGAAGCTGCTAAAGGGACTTAGCGCCTGAGAAGTCAACTTTCTCAAAAGGCATGTCAAAACGGACATTTCTGCATTGGTGGGCTAGTAGGCGCCAAAGGTGGACCGTTCTACTATCTAAGGGACTTGGGGTCTCATCCTGGTCAACAGGTTTAAAGGGGACTTACCATATTCGGAAAGACGTGCCTATTGGAATTGGAAAGGGGTCTTATCGTCTTCAAAAAGACGTGCTTGATTTGAAATTAGAAAGCAGACTTACCGTCTTTGGAAATACGCGCTTGTTGGAATATGAAAAGTGGACTTACCGCCTTTGGAAAGACGTGCCTGATTTGGAATTGGAAAGGGGAATTACCGTCTTTGAAAAGACACTCCTGATTTGGAATATGGAAAGGGGACTTACCACCTTGGGAAAGACGTGCCTATCCTAGAGGAGGTGTTCGACTTCTTTTGGGCTGACATTACTAGGAATCTCTCTTGTAGTCTACGATCCTTTTGTCGTTGCAAAAGAATTTATTCAACGATTTCTAACTTCCTACTTTGTATTTTTTTTTTTTTTGTGTAATAGGAGCAATTTTATAGTTTCTCTGTGTAATAAGAAACCTATATGCAGAAATCAAATCTAATAAAATTACAACTTTTACCTCGCAATCTTTTGACGTTCAATTTTTGCTTGTGCGCTGAGTTCATATCTGCATTGCGCTTCATGTGTTGGTCGTTTACCTGACCATCCCTTAGAACCTGTGTGGTTCTACTTGGGTACTTTTATGGCTTTAAGTCTTTTGGCTTCTATCGTCAATCATCATCATGGTCCCTAGCAGTTTCTAAGACTAGTCGGGCACTCGGTTGACTTTTGTTTCCAAGAACTGCTATCGTGCTACCCTGGGTAGCTTCGGGGGTTGGTTGGGTGCTTTGAAAAGTTTAGTTCTTAGTGTTATCATCGTGCTGTCTAGGGTAGCCTCTTGGGGCAGATGGGGTGCTTGGATGAGTTTGGTTCCAAGTACCATCATCGTGCTATTCTGGGCAGCTTCTGGGGACTGGTCGAGTGCCTGGATGATTTTGGTGCCAAGTACCATCATCGCGCTATCTCAAGCAGCCTCTGGGGGCTGGCCAATGCTTGGATGTTTTTTATGGCAAGTGCCATTTTCGTGCTATCGCGGGTAGCCTCTAGGGTCTGGCTTGGTGCTTGGATGATTTTGATGCCAAGTACTATCATCGTGCTATCTTGGGCAGCCTTTGGGGGCTAGTCAGGTGCTTTGATGATTTTCATACCAAGTACCATCATTGTGGTATCCTAAGAAATTTCTAGGGGCTGGTCGGGTGCTTGGATGACTTTGACTTTGGAGATTTGTTTGGTACCGCCTGTCGCGCCTCGATTTTTCGCACTCGAGAAAAATACACACAAGTGGAAAAAATACAATATTCTCTCGTTAAAATACATCCTCCTAGAAGGATAACTGTGACTAGGTTTGAATTGAAAATAGATTTGACTAAGGGCTTTTGGAAAAGGTTTTGGAGTTGCCTCCTAACTTGATTAAGGTGAGTTAGGTCATCTAAAGCTAAGTACAATTAGAAGATTAAACTTAGGGTTTTTAAAAAAGGTTTGGAAAACTTCCTCAAAAGAGAATTTTTAATGTTTGGCAGCCTTTGGAAAAATGTATGCCCTTTTTGAAAATAACTCCATTTTGGTCTTTAAAAACAATGATTTAGATTTGGAGGTTGGTTATGTGTAGGAAAGATATTCTAAGATCATCACCCCACTCCGCTCTTGCGGTGCCTACATGTCTATTCACCGTAGGTTCACTCATTAGAATATTTGATTAACAAATGTACAATTATATCCACTTTGAAAAGAATATTCAAAAGAAGCTTGATATGATGCATTACATGTAAGTGCAATAAAAGATTTAATTTTTGAAAATAGACTTGAAAAGAAGATTTGATTTTGAAGATAGATTTGATCTCTAAAAAGATTTGAAAAGAAAGTTTGATTTTGAAAAAGATTATGGAATTGGAAATTTGAAGAAGTTTGTGATTGTACCCATGAGGGTTGCTTATGTATCTCTTTGTTGGGAATCAGGTCAGTCTAAGTTCAGACAAAGCTCCACTAGGAGTGACTCCGAAAGGCTGGGAATGGACAAGAACCCTTGAAAGAGTGTCCTGGAGGTGACGGACTTGAGAGGCAGCACTGGGATAGTTGAAAAGGTTGACCGGCCCACTAGGGGCAAAACTATGGTTTAAACCAGAAAAATATCGAATTGGACTTAGAGTGACTTATGAGAGGATTGGAAGGTTGGGAACACTATCAAGAGTGTTCGAGGAGGTTCCCGGCTTAATACCCAAAGCCGATGTTGTTCACGGAGGCAATCGGATGCCTAGGGGCAAAATGATTATTTTGACCGGATGGTGTTAGAATTGATTCGGAATTTACTAGAAGGCATTTGGATGTGCCGGATTGTCTTTGGAACAATCTTGGAAGGATGGACTTACCACTTTGAAGACTTTGGTACTTTCTTAAGAAGCTTGCCGAAATGGCCCAATGGGTAGTTTAGTCATTTTTCACCAAAGTGGGCTAGTAGGCATTAGTGTTGACCTGGGTTTTGAATTTTTTATCACTTTGACAATGTGTGATGAGTTGGTTTCCAAAAGTAAACGTGTCAAAGCTAAGAGGCGTGTTCGGTCCTGTGACATAGGGATTTTGTTGGTAATTCCTATTATCGACCTGTTTGTGAGTGTTTTCGCCACTTTGATGATTGTGATGTTTGTGAGTGTTTTCCTCACTCTAACAGTGCGCGTTCATTCTAGAAACTGTCTAATCTCGAGAAGCTGTTGGATGGTCTTATCGTTTGAGGGATCAACTTTCTTAAAAGACGTGCCGAATAATGGACTTTCTACATTAGTAGGCTAGCAGGTGCCAGAAGTAAATCGTTCTACCATCTCAGGGACTTGAGTTTCGTCCCAGTTGACAGTTTTGAGCAGTTTTCTAGGTAAACATGCTAGACTGGATGGACTTATCATCTGAGGGATCAGGTTTCTTGAAAGTCGTGCTAATTTGAGTTTGATTGGTCCAGATTGAAATTGGAACAAGAATTAAGGTTGAAATAGGGTCTTACTATCTCTAGGAAGACGTGCCCACTAGAATTGGACTGAGCAATGCTGCAAAGGCATTTTGGTTACTTTGTCCCTTATTGGGCTCAGCAGGTCTGCAAAGCGATTGATTGATTAGATTAAGTCTAGAAAACTGGTTTAGGCTTGAATGTGTTTGCGTCGATTTGAATGTGAGTTCAAGTGGGCCAGAGATCATCGGATAGGCAAAAATGGGGTGCTTACAGCTGCCTCTCTTTTTCTGTCTTGGCTTGTCGAAGGCAGAAAAATATAAAGTAAGGGTCCCATGTTGATTGCGAGGCGATTGGAGGGACTGCAGTTGGGAAATTTTGTAGACTAGAGTAGTTGGAATTTTGAATTTTGAGTTTGAAAACTAGATTGTCTTGATTTTTGAAATCTAAAATTGTGAAAACATGATTTTGAAATCGAAGGTCATTGTTTGAAATGATTTTGGAATTGCTTTCCAAAATTGATTGATTTGGATTTAAATTAGAAGGGTTTTGGAAAACTTTGAAACTTGGAACGAAACGTTTGAGGAAAAACTTAGAATTTTGAAAATTGGCTTTTTGATGTGAAAGCTTGAAAACCTAAAAAATGGGGCTTTTGAATGAAAAAGCTCAGGAAACCTATGAAATGTTTTGAGAATGAAACCTTTTAAGGAAGAAAGTTTAAAAACGTTTAGAACATTTTTGAGAACTGAGCTTTTGAAGGATAAGGTTCGAGAAACCAGAGAAATGCTTTTGAGATTAAACTTTTTGAAGGAAAAAGCTTTAGAAAATCGTGACGTGTTTTTTAAATTAAACTTTTTTTTGAAGGAAAACGTTAGAAATTGAGACAATATTTTCGAAATGAAACCTTTTGAAGGAAAAAGTTTGAAAAACCAAAGAAAGGATTTTGAAAGGAAATGTTTTTGAAGGAAGAAGTTAGAAAACCTAGAAATTTTTTTTTTTAAATAAAATCTTTTTGAAGAAAAAGAGAGATAAAACCCTTGAGAATGTGGCCTTTTTGGCAGAGAAAACCCCGAGAAACTCGGACGAAATTTTTTGAAATGAAGAAAGAGTTCGAAATTTTTAAAATAAAAATCCGTTTTTTTTTTTTTAAGGAAAAAGAGAAAATCTTTTAGAGTGGGGCCTTTTTGGCAGAGAAGATCCCGAGAAACTTAGGGGGGCTTAGAATAAAACTTTTTGAAAGAAAAACTTTGAAAAATCTTTGAGAATGAAATTTTGAATAAAACCATTGAGAGACAAGCTTGGGAAACCTTTGAAAAATGAATTTTGAATTTAGAAAACTTTGAAATTAATAAAGACTTTGGAAGGAAGAATTTGTTAGGATTGAAACCTTGAAAATCTTTGAAGATTAATTTTGAACAGGATTTTTTGAAGGAAAAAGTTTTAGAAACCCTTAAAACTTGATTGAAATAGAAACCTTTTGAAGAAGAGGCTTAGAAAAGTTTTGAGATGGATTTTGACTGAAACCTTTGAAATTTGATTTTGAAAATGAACTTTTAGAAACCATTTTGATTTGAAACTTGGACAAAACGTGTAGGGAATTCATTTGGACTTGGAACTTGAACTTTTGAAGGCAAATTGTTTAGAAAATTCATTTTAACTCGAAAATTGAATTTTTGAAAACAAAATGTATAAAAGATTTATTTAAACTCTTTGAAGACAATATGTATAGAAAATTTATTTTTGACTTGAAATTTGAATTTTTTGAAGACAAAATGTATAGAAAATTCATTTTGACTCGAAATGTGTTTTGACTCAAAATTTGAACTTTCAAAAACAAAATGTATAGAAAATTTATTTTGACTCAAAACTTAAATTTTTGAAGACAAAATATATAGAAAATTCATTTTAACTAAAAAAATTTTCCTTGTTTCTTTTTTCATGTGTACCTCTTACCTATTTATGAAACTTTACCGTATTTGTTTTCTTCTGGCATGTCTTCAGGATGACTTATGTGGGAAACAATAATCCACGCAGGAGGTAATGATGAGATCTACTTTAGTCGAGCAGAGGACTAGTGCTGCTGATGAGGAGAGGGTGGCCTCACTAGGGCTACCCTAGGTGAGGCTGTTGGAGATGTTGAGATTGCTCCTTCCAGAGTTGATGCTAAGGTTGAGGTTGAGGTAGCTTTTTTAGGGGGGTTTTCATGGAATTGTTGGTTGGGAGGCCTCTCAGCAAAATTGAGCACGAGCCGCCATGGGAAACTTCTTTGTGCTTGTGACTTTCTTGCCTTGGAATTTGAAGGAGTGGACATTGGTTCATCTTTGGTTGGGATCTCTTGGGGCTTGAATGCAGGATGTTAGCTTGACTGTTGAGTTCTGATTCTGGTAGATATGGTAGAATTCTTGTTAGCATGTCTTTGGAGGGGTAATGCTTCTCTTGAGTCAACTTTTGGGAGGACTGAGGTCACCCTTGGCCAGTTTGTTTTGAATAGATCAACAGGTTTGGAAGGCAGGTGTAGGATTGGGTATTGCCCCAAGTTTCATAGTTTGAAAAAGATTAAATCAAGGTTGATTGGGAGGTCAAGGGTGGGTTATTGCCTCATTTTCTGTTTCTTGTTGACTATAGTAGTTTGAGGATTTTGAGGCGTGTGTCGGTGCCGGAGATGTCTAAGGTTACTTAGTTGTGGGGTGGCTTTTTATCTCCTTTTTATGCTTTTCTCCATTCCTTATTTCCTATTTGAGAGAGAGAGAGAGAGAGAGAGAGAGAGAGAGAGAGAGAGAGAGAGAGAGAGAGAGAGAGGAGAGAGAGAGAGAGAGAGAGTTTTATGTAAAAATAGTTTATTTATGACAATTCTAAAAATGCACAAGTAAAGGGGTGAATGCATATCATACTTTTTAATGAATGTGCATATAGGGATGGAATTGAATGCATGTCATACTTTTTTTGATGAATGCACATAAAAGAGTAGAATTTGAATGCATGTCATATTTTTTTATGAATGCACACATAGGAATAGAATTGAATGCATGTCATACTTTTTTGATGAATGCACACATTTTACATATGGATACGAATGGATGCATGCCCCTTTGGGTTTGCCTCGGGGTTCATGTTTAGTTATGAGTGTTGTATCCTAGAAATAGGCAATCTTTTGAGCTTTGGTTTCTCTTTTGGGATTCCCATTTTTAATTTCACCATTTTCTTGTCAAGATGTGATAGTACTTGCACCACTCTCCGAGATTCAACCGATTGACTGATTTTCCCCCCTCTCTCTTGTTAAAAGGAAAAACTCTCTTTAGTGGACTTCTCTGTTTCTTCTAAGACACTTATTTGAATTGGTAGGCTCTCTCAAGTGACAGCCAGCATCGCCCTTTGGCAAAGCAATAGGTAGCTTCCTTCATCAGTTCGAGAAGACCTTGAAAGTTTATTAAGAAGTGTAGGTAAGCCCAGTTTTTGGTAGAACTATTGAACTTTTCAAATTATAGGGTCCCTATAAAGACATGATCAATCAATGAAGAGCAAGTATAAATTTATAAATATCAAGATGCAGCTCAACTTGAAAAGATCAATATCAAATATGCATAAAACCATACAAAATGAGTACAATTGGTCGTGAGATGATCAAAACCATATCAGTGGCAATGTAGTGGTGTAAGTTTGAACTTCATTGAGACTTATGAGAATACAAACCTCAATGAGAATACAGACCCTACGCATGATTGTAAGCACTGCATTTTTGACCGCTCGGCAGTCTACACTCCGTGTAGACTTGTTTTCAAGTCATTGTGGGCATATTCCAACCAAAACCAACTTTTAAAGTCCAAATCTTGTCTGTCCATCCCTTTGCGGGCCCGCTAGGCCCAAATAGAGGTAAAATGACCAAAATGCCCTTAGGGGCATTGTTTTTTTCTAATTCCAACACCTCTCTCGAGACAGTTTATTCCTCGATACGGTTCCAATCCACGCATGTCTTTTTGAAGACGGTAAGTTCCCTTTCCAACCCCTCTCTCGAGACAGTTATTCCTCGAAACGGTTCTATTGAGGCACGTCTTTTCGAAGACGGTAAGTCCCCCTTCCAATCCCTCTCTCAAGACAGTTTATTCCTTGAGACGGTTCCATCCAGGCACGTCTTTTCGAAGACGATAAGACCCCTTTCCAATCCTACTCTCGAGACAATTTATTCCTTTAGACGGTTCCAATCCAGGCACGTCTTTTCGAAGACAGTAAGTTCCCTTTCCAATCCCTCTCTCGAGACAGTTTATTCCTTGAGACGGTTCCAATCCAGGCACGTTTTTTTGAAGACGGTAAGTCCCCTTTCCAATCCCTCTCTCAAGACAGTTTATTCCTCGAGACGGTTCTAATTCAAGCACGTCTTTTCGAAAATGGTAAGACCCCTTTCCAATCCCTCTCTCGAGACAATTTATTCCTCGAGACGGTTCCAAATCAGGCATGTCTTTTCGGAGACGGTAAGTCCCCTTTCCAATCCCTCTCTCGAGACAGTTTATTCCTCGAGACGGTCCGAGTAGCGAAAATACTCGTAAATATCACAACCATTAGAGTAGCGGAAATACTCACAAATAGGTCGATATAGGGAATTGCCAACAAACCCCTGTGTCACGACGACTGCCGTCAGAGTGGCAAAAACACTCAAAACCCAGGTCAACACCAGTGTCTATTAGTCCACTTCGGTAAAAAATGACCAAACTGCCCTTTGGACCTTTTCCGAGACTTTCCGGTCAAGATGACCATTTTGCCCTTAGGCATCCGAATGCCCCGGGAACCACACCGACTCTGGGTATCAAACCGGTAACCCTTTGAGATTACTTCTTATAGTATTCCCAACATTCCTTTACCTTTTCGGATCATTCCGCGTTAGTTCCGACCAACCCGGTACAAAATGACCGTTTTGCTTTTGGTGAGCCGGTCTCCTTTTTTGACCACACCGGCCCTCTAAGATTACTTCTTATAGTATTCTCAACCTTCCTTTATCTTTCCGGATCATTCCGAGTCAGTTCCGGCAAATCCGGTATAAAATGACCGTTTTGCCCCTAGTGGGCCGGTCTCCTTTTCTGACCACACCGACTCTGGGTATCAATCCGGCAACCTTTGGGAACATTCAAAATAATGTTTCCAAATCCCAAGTCTTCTTCCGGGACAGTCCGAGTCTGTCCCGGCAGTTTCCCGGTCCGATTGACTGTTTTGCCCCTAAAGGCCTGGTCAACATTTTCGACCCATCTTATCCTCATTTCCCAAGCCAAATACCTCCAGGACACTATTTTAAGTGTTCCTACTCCTTTCCGGCCTTCCGGGTCATTCCCGAACTTTCCGGAGTCACTCCTAGTGAAGCCAGACTAAAAATTGCATGGTAGTCACTAGTACAGGCGCCCAAATCTAGTCAAAGATACGTTGCTTGCCGACCTTAAATATTTCCTAAATGGCTGGTGCCACTAGTAGTGGCGCCAAGCCAAAAATTGGCCTAGCGCCACTCCTAGTGGCGCCAGTGTAAATTTTTGCTTGGTGCCACTGCAACATGCGCCAGTGTTGTCCAACCTCTATAAATACAGAGCCTTCTCCAACGTAAAAAGGATCCGTAAACTCAATCTAAAAATCATATAATTCGATATACAGAGCTCAAACACTCCCTAAACCCTAGCCTCCTTAGGTTTTCCAAACCCTAGACACCATACACTAAACCCTAGCCTCATATACACTCATACACACCCCCATACACTTATACACTAATCTTCAACCCTCCTTCGAAGACTTGAGGAGTTGCAATCTGAAGTTTGAAGATTGAAGGCAACTCTTGAAGATTGAAGACGAAGATCAAGACGAAGACCGAAGAAAGCAAGGCGTGCAAAATAAACAAGATACAAGGTAGGTTCTCCATTTAAATTTTTGCACTTCCCCCTTTCTCTTCTCTCTCCTAACCCACTTGGGTTTTCTTTATTTTAATCCCCCATCTCTTTCCCCCTCCCCCCCCCCCCCTCTCTTTGCATGCTTGAAACAAGGGGACTCCCAGTCCATGTGTAGGATTAGATTATTGGAGAGTCACCATGTCGGGAGCTTTCTTCTAGTCTAACCAGAGACCACGTGGGTCCGGCCCCCTTGATTATGTGGTGAAGCCTTAGCCTTGTATGTTCACGACCCCAAAATTGCATTGTGCATATCATGATCTTGCATCTTCCAAAAATCGTTTTCAAAGTTGTTTTCAAAATCCTTTTGGAACTTGTTTTCAAAATTGCATCAAAATCTCTTTTTCAAAACATGTTTTCAAAATCACAATCCTAGTGATGATTCTAGCTTTTCCATGGCTAGGATTGCTTTAGGAAAGTGTTATATTTAAAGTGACCAATACGGTCCATATTTTCAAATCTTGTTGTTTTCAAAACCACTTTCCTAAAGTGGCTCTAGCCCTCTTATGGTTAGAATTGCTTTAGGAAAGTGAGATATTTTTACACCTTCTAAAAAAGCTCTTTTTTCAAAAATCTATTCTCAAAAATCTCTTTTTCAACATACTTTCCTAAAACTCTCCTTTCCAAAATTATTTTCAAAAACTCCCTCTCAAAATCTATTTTTCAAAACTCCCTTTTTCAACTCCTTTCCAAAATCCTCTCCCCAAAATCCACTTTCTAAAAACGTTCCCCAAAAATCTTTCCAAAAACTCTCTTCAACAATCTTCTACCAAAAATCTTCCTAGAAAACTCTCTCCAAAAATCTTTCTAAAAAACTCTCTTTCCAAAACCTTTCTTCTAGAAACTCTCATCTAGGATTTTCCTTCTAAAACTTGTTTCCAAAAATACACTTTCCAAAAACTCCTCTCTAAGATTCCCTTCTAAAAATCTTTGTTTCCAAAAACTCTCTCTCTCCAAAATCTTCTTTCTAGAAACTCCTCTCTAGGATTTCCTTCCAAAATCTTCGTTTCCAAAAACGTACTTTTCAAAAACACTTTCCTTAGAGCCCAAGTCAAGCCCTAGAACCCACAATTAGGAAACCCTAATTTTCTTTCCAAAAACATGATTTTCAAACTTTGCCCAAAACCTAGATTTCCAAAACCTCTTGTTTTCTATACCAAAACTATACACATTTCCAAAACCTCTTTTCTACGTCAAAATTCTACATTTCCAAACCTAGGGTTTCTAGAAATTTTCTTTTCCAAATCCTTATCAAATCAAAATTTTCCTTTAGGACACCAAATCCAATCTTCCCGTTTAGGAAACTAGATCCCATCCTCCGTTTTTGGAAACAAAATCAAACCTTTGCTTTTAGAAACCAAATCCAATCCCTTCCTAATCCAAACATTTCTTAATTCAACTCCTTCCTAATTTCTTACCTTCTTAAACCATAAGTTTCTTAAACCTAAACTTCAAATCTTTCCTTAAATTTCAAAATCTAAATATTTCCTAAATCGAATCCTTCTTAATCTTCTCATTTCCTAAATCTTAAGTTTCCAAAACTTGAATATAAAAATCTTTCCTAAATTTTAAAACTCAACTCTCAAATCTTTCCTAATTCAACCCTTTCCTAACTTTATCCCTTTCCAAATCTTAACTTCCCAAATCTAAGTTTTCAAACCTTTCCTAATCTCGAGATTTTCTAAAACTCAAATTCTAAAACTTTCTAAATTTTAAACTTCCTAAACTTCAAATCTTTCCAAATTCTAAACCTTTCTTAAACTAAACTTTTTCTATTTTCAAAACGTTCCAAATCCAAAACTTTCTTACTTTCAAAACTTCCTTGTTTTCCAAACTTTCCAATTTTCAAAACTTCCCTATTTCAAAACTTTCCTAATTCAGGAACTTTTCTAATTTGAAAACCTTTCCTTTTTCAAAACTTTCTAAATTCAAAACTTTTCAATTTTCAAAACTTCCCTAAGCCGAAACTTTCCTAATTCCAAAACTTTCCAAATTCGAAACTTTCCAAATTCGAAACTTTCCTAAATCGGACTTTTCCTAATTCGAATCTTTCATAAATCCAATCTTTCCTAATCTCCTAAACCTTCCAGGTCGAGTCAAATCTTTTCTCAGTCTAGGTTTCTTAAACCTTCATCTTTCTAAAATAAGTCTAAATCTTTCTTCCAAATTCTACCTTTTCAAATCAAAATCCAATCTCTTCAATTCCAAAATTCTAAATTCCAATTTTCAATCTTCCAATCTAAGTTCAATTTCTCAATCTTCCAATTCAAATTCCAATTCAACTTCTTCTTCCAATCCAACCTTCTATTTTCAATCGGGCTCTTGTCCGAATTACGACTGACCTGTTTCCTCCAAAAAGATACGTAGGCAACCCCATGGGTGCGGTCACAACTTTTTTCAAATTTCAAATTCCACAACTTCTTTCAAATTTTAAATTCCTCCATATCTTCCAAATTTCAAATTCCAAAATCTTTCCAAATCTCCAATCTATTTTCAAATTTCCAATTTCCAAATTTCTATTTTCAAATCTCTACTTTCAATTTCCAAAACTTTTCAATTTCAAATCTATCCAATTTCAAACCTCTTTCAAATCAAATCAATTTCTTTTCAAATTTATTTCCAAATCTTTTCTCCAACTCTTTCTTATTTTGCACTTGCATCTCATGCATCATGTTAGTTTCTTTTCAAGCATTGTTTTTCAAAGTGGATAGGATTGAACTATAATTAGTTGAAGACTCTCATAGGTGAATCTAGGGTACATTGACATGTAGGTACCGAAAGGGCGGGGTAGGGTGATGGCTTAGTGCGTCTTCCCTACACGTAACCAACCTCTGAACCTAGGATCACTGTTTTCAAAGACCAAAAAGAGTTATTTTTCTAAAAAGGGCCAAATGTTTTCCAAAGGTTGCCAAACAACCTGTTTTTCTTAAAAACCCTCTCTTGAGGATGTTTTTCAAAAATCGTTTTTCAAAAACCCTAAGTGTAGTCTTCGGATTATTCTTTGTTTTTAGGTGACCTAACTCACCTTAATCAAGTTAGGTGGCGACTCCAAATCTTTTTCAAAAGCCCTTTATTCAAATTCATTTTCAATTCAAACCTAGTCGTACTCATTCTTCTAGGAGGGTGAGTTCTAACGAGAGAGTACAGTATTTTTCCTGCTTGTGTGAGTATTTCTCGAGTGTGAAAAATCTGGGTGCGACAATGATCTAGGACGGCATGCCATGTTCAATAGCTCACAAATAAATACACCTAGAAGTCAAACCTATTTCATCCCATGATCTTGGTTTGTTTTCTCTTCTTTTTCTTCTTCTTTTTTTTTTTTTTTTTTTTATGGAATTCCAACCCTATCTCTCCAATGATTGAAATACTGAAATGTTAAAGTATCGCGGCTTTCATACACATGAGTAAGTAACATTCTCCTCTTGTCACATAAAAATGGTAGCTACACTCAGACTCACTGGTAGCCCTTTCCATACGTGATGAGAGAGGAAATCGACAAAAGGTCAATCCAAGTACGGGACAATCTACAAATATTTAACAATGGAAGAACCATTTAAAATAGACCATAAAGGCAGACTCCATATTATAAGAAGTCTCGAGAAGTGTGCATTAAGATGAACATAAAACACCAATATGGTAAAGATCATCAAAACCGTTGACTCATATTTATGTAGGTGATCATGCACACAAGATTGAACCTCAAACAAGTATGCACATCAATCTGTTCATAATTGAATATTTGCCCGAGAGATTGTGCATGTGTATGTCAAATACTATCAAAAATATTTTTGATTTTTTTTCAAAGATTTAATCACCTCGGGTTGCCAATCCATGCTAATCTTCCTTCTAAGGTGTAGTTACTTGTTGCTTTGCCAGAACATTCTTCGGGTGCCGTCGCGCCTAGATTTTTTGCACCTGAGGAATACACACACAAGCGGAAAAAATACTGTACTCTCTCGTTAGAACTCATCCTCCTAGAAGAATGAGTGTGACTAGGTTTGAATTAAAAATTGATTTGAATAAAGGGGGCTTTTGGAAAACATTTGGAGTCGCCACCTAACTTGATTAAGGTGAGTTAAGTCACCTAAAAACTAAGCACAATTCAAAAATTATACTTATGGTTTTTGAAAAAGATTTTTTTTTAAAATACTTCCTCAAGAGAGGGTATTTAAGAAAAGAGGTTATTTGGCAACCTTTGGAAATATTTAAGCTCTTTTTTAAAAATAACTCTATTTTGGTCTTTGAAAACAGTGATCTAGGTTCGGAGGTTGGTTACGTGTAGGGAAGACGCACTTAGCCATCACCCTATCTCGCCCTTGTGGTACCTATATGTCTATTCACCTTAGGTTCACTCATTAGAGTCTTTAATTAATAAATGTCCAAAACTATCCACTTTAGAAAAGAATTTTTAGAAAGAAATTGACATAATGCATGATATGCAAGTGAGAAAATACAACTTGATTTTGAAAATAGATTTGAAAAGAACTTAATTTGATTTGAAAGAAAGATTTGGAAATAGAGATTTGAAAATAGATTTTTAGAATTTGAAGTTTGAAAATAGTTATGGAATTGGAGATTTGAAAAAAAAGTTATGACCACACCTGTGAGGGTTGCCTACGTATCCCTTTTTGGAAATCAAATCAGTTATAATTCGGACAAGAGTTCGATTGAAAATAGAAGATTTTGATTGGAAAAAGAAATTGAGTTGGAATTTGGATTGGAAGATTAGGAAATTTGAACTTTGATTGGAAGATTTGAAAAGACTGGTTTTGGAACGCTTGGTTTTAGGAAACCTAGACTTAGGAAAGATGAAACTTAGGAAAGACGAGGTTTAAGAAATATTGGACTTGACTTGGAAGGGTTTTAGAAAAGATTTGACTGGAATGTTGAACTTGGAAGATTAGGAAAGTTGTGTAAGCACCCCATTTTTGCCCGCTCGGCAGTTTCCAATCCGTCCAGACTTGTATTCAAGTCAATATGGACGTATGCCAATTTAAATCAACTTTCTAAGTCTAATCCCGTCAATGATTGCTTATTTGGGCTCTTTAGGCCCAAATAGAGGCAAAATGACCAAAATGCTCTCGGGAGCATTGATTGGTCCAATCCTAATAGGCACGTCTTTCCGAAGACGGAAACTCCCCTTTCCAATTCCAATAGATACATCTTTCCGAAGACGGTAAGTCCCCTTTTCAATTCTAATTGGCACATCTTCTCGAAGACGGTAAGTCCCCTTTTTCAAGTCTAATTCCAATTCCAATCCCTCCCTCGAGAAAGTTGATTTCTCGAGGTAGTAAGGCTATCCTATCCGGCATGTTTCCGAGTGTACTCTTCGAAATGGTAAGTCCCTTCAAACCCGTCGATCGGGCAAGACCCTAAGTCCCTTAGATGATAGAACAGTCCACCTTTGGTGCCTGCTAGCCCGCCAATGCAGAAATGTCTGTTTCGGCATGCCTTTTGAGAAAGTCGATTCCTCAGGCGCTAAGTCCATTTAGCAACTTTCCTAGATCAGGCACTCTTGGGAATGATTGCGAAAGTCAGAGTAGTGGAAGTACTCGTAAGCATTGCAACCGTCAGAGTAGTGAAAGTACTTGCAAACAGGTCGATATAGGGAATTGCCAACAAACGCCTGTATCATGGGACCACCATCAGAGTGACGGAAACACTCAAAACTCAGGTTAATAACAGTGTCTGCTAGCCCACTCCAGTGAAAAATGACCAAACTACCCCTATGGCTATTTTCGATAGGTTTCTCGAGAAAGTACCTAAGTCCTCAGAACGGTAAGTCCACCTTTCCAAGATTGTCGTAAAAGCAATCCGGTATGATTAGGCGCCTTCTAGCCAGTTTTGGGCTAATTCCGAGACTTTTTCGGTCAAGATGACCATTTTGCCCCTAGGAATTCGAACACCTCGGGAACCACACCGGCTTTGGGCATCAAACCGGTAATCTCTCAAGAATGCTTTTTATAGTATTTTGGACCTTTCATTATCTCTCCGGATCATTCCGAGTTAATTTCGACAAACCCGGTGCAAAATGACCGTTTTGCCCCTAGTGGGCCGGTCGCCTTTTCCGACCATATCGGCTCTGGGTATCAAACTGGTAACCTCCTGGGACATTCTAAATAATGTTTCCAAATCTCGAGTCTTCTTCCAAGATATTTCAAGTCCATCCCGGTAGTTTGTTGATCCAGTTGACCGTTTTGCCCGTAATAGCCCGGTCAACCCTTCCAACACATCCTGTCATCATTTTTCAAGTTTATTACCTCCGGGACACTATTCTAAGGGTTCCTGTCCTTTTCTAGCCTTCCGAGTCATTCCCAACCCCTTCAAATCATTCTCGGACCTTTCGGAGTCACTCTTAGTGAACCTAGGCTAAAAATTACATGGTAGTCACTAGTACAGGCGCCCAAATCTTCTGAAAATACATTGCTTGCCCACTTAAAAACTTTTCTAAGTGGCTGGCGCCAATTTTGGACTGGCGCCACTAAGGATTTTTGGCCTAGTGCCATTACAACAGGCACCAGGTCATTCTTCTCTTTATAAATACAAAGCCTCCTCCAACATGAAAGAGGTCCACAAACTCAGTCTGGAAACCCTATTATTCAATATGCAGAGCTCGTAGCCTCTCTAAACCCTAGTCTCCTTTAGGTTTTCCAAACCCTAGCCTTCTATACACTCACATACACTCTTATACACTCATACACTAGCCTCCAAAGCCTCCATCGAAGACTCGAAGATCAAGACAAGTTCCCGAAGATCAAGACGGAAACTGAAGTGAAGACCGAAGCAAAGTAAGAGAAAAAAGCGTGCAAAGCAAAGCAAAGCAAAATAAAGAAGATACAAGGTAGGCTCTTTATTTAATTTTACGCATCTTCCCCCTCTTTCTTCTCCCTCCGAACCCACTTGGGTTTTCTTCTATTTTAATCCGTCATCTTCTTCCCCCCTTTTCTTACATGCTTGAAACAAGAAACTCCCCGGTCCATGTGTAGGATTAGACTATTGGAGGTCACCATGTCGGGGGCTTTCTTTTAGTCTAAATGGAGACCACGTGGGGTTCGGCCCCCTTGATTATGTGGTGAAGCCTTTAACCTTGCATGTTCATGACCCTAACTTGCATTGTGCATATCATGATTTTGCATCCCTCCAAAATTCGTTTTCAAACTTATTTTCAAAACTTGCATTAAATCTTCTTCTTCAAAACTTGTTTTCAAAATCACAATCCTAAGGTGATTCTAGCCTTTCCATGGCTAGGGTTGCTTTAAAAAAGTGCTATATTTAAAGTGACCAATCCTAAGGTGATTCGTTTTAAATCCTTGTTGTTTTCAAAACCACTATTTTAGAGTGGTTCTAACCTTCTTATGGTTAGAATCGCTTTAGAAAAGTGAGATATGTTATATACTTTCTAAAAACTCTCTTTTCGAATCTCTCCCTCTAAAAATCTCTTTTGTAACATACTTTTTAAAAATTCTCTTCAATCTCCTTTTCAAAATTCTCTTCTGAAATTATTTTCTAAAAAAACCCTCTCAAGTTTGTAAGCACCCCATTTTTGACCGCTCGGCAGTCTACACTCCGTCCGGACTTGTTTTTAAGTCATTGTGGGCATATTCCCATCGAAACCAATTCTCTAGGTCCAAATTCCGTCTTTCCATCGCTTCGCAGGCCTGTCAGGCCCAAATAGAGGCAAAATGACCAAAATGCCCTTAGGGGCATTGTCCTTTCCTTTCCAATCCCTCTCTTGAGACAGTTTATTCCTTGAGACGGTTCCAATCCAGGCACGTCTCTTCGGAGACAATAAGACCCCTTTCCAATCCCACTCTCAAGACAATTTATTTCTCGAGACGGTTCCAATCCAGGCACGTCTCTTCGAAGACGATAAGTCCCCTTTCCAATCCCACTCTCGAGACAGTTTATTCCTCGAGACGATTCCAATCCAGGCACGTCTCCGAAGAGACGATAAGTCCCCTTTCCAATCCCTCTCTTGAGACAGTTTATTCCTCGAGACGGTTCCAATCCAGGCACGTCTCCTTGGAGACGATAAGTCCTCTTTCCAATCCCTCTCTCGAGACAGTTTATTCCTTGAGACGGTTCTAATCCAGGCACGTCTCCTTGGAGACGATAAGTCCCCTTTCCAATCCCACTCTCGAGACAGTTTATTCCTCGAGACGGTTCCAATCCAGGCACGTCTCTTCGGAGACGATAAGTCCCCTTTCCAATCCCACTCTCGAGACAGTTTATTCCTCGAGACGGTTTCAATCTAGGCGCGTCTCTTCGGCGACGATAAGACCCCTTTCCAATCCCTCTCTCGAGACAATTTATTCCTCGAGACGGTCCGAGTAGCGAAACTACTCACAAAACCGTTAGAGTAGCGGAAATACTCACAAATAGGTCGATATAGGGAATTGGCAACAAACCCTTGTGTCACGACGACCGCCGTTAGAGTGGCGGAAACACTCAAAACCCAGGTCAACACCAGTGTCTGTTAACCCACTTTGGTGAAAAATGACCAAACTGTCCTTTGGACCTTTTCCGAGACTTTCCGGTCAAGATGACCATTTTGCCCCTAGGCATCCGAATGCCCCGGGAACCACACCGGCTCTGGGTATCAAATTGGTAATGTCCCGAGAATACTTTTTATAGTATTCTCAACCTTCCTTTACCTTTCCGAATCATTCCGAGTCAGTTCCGGCCAACCCGGTACGAAATGACCGTTTTGCCCCTGATAGGGCAGTTTTCTTTTTCGACCACACCGGCTCTGGGTATCAAACTGGTAACCTCCTGAGACTACTTTTTATAGTGTTCTCAACCTTTCTTTACCTTTTCGGATCATTTCGAGTCAGTTCCAGCAAACCCGGTACAAAATGACCGTTTTGCCCTTGGTGGGCCGGTCTCCTTTTCCGACCACGCCAGCTCTGGGAATCAAACCGGAAACCTTTGGAAATATTCTAAATAATGTTTCCAGATCCCAAGTCTTCTTCCGGGACAGTCCAAGTTTGTCTCGACAGTTTCCCGGTCCGATTGACCGTTTTGCCCCTAAAGGCTCGGTCAACCTTTCCGACACATCTTGTCCTCACTTTTCAAGTCAAATACCTCCAGGGCACTATTTTAAGTGTTCTTGCTCCTTTCAGGCCTTCCGGGTCATTCCCGGCTCCTTCAAATCATTCCCGGACTTTCCGGAGCCACTCCTAGTGAAGTCAGGCTAAAAATTGCATGGTAGTCACTAGTACAGGCGCCCAAATCTAGTCAAAGATACGTTTCTTGCTGACCTTAAACATTTCCTAATTGGCTGGCACCACTAGTAGTGGCGCCAAGCCAAAAAATGGCCTGGCGCCACTCCTAATGGCGCCAGTGTAAACTTTGGCCTGGCGCCACTGCAACAGACGCCAGTGTTGTCCGACCTCTATAAGTACAGAGCCTCATTCAACGTGAAAAGGATTCGCAAACTCAACCTAAAAATCATATATTTCGATATGCAAAGCTCGAGCACCTCCTAAACCCTAGCCTCCTTAGGTTTCTCCAAACCCTAGCCACCCTACACAAACCCTAACCTCCTATACACTCATACACACCCCCATACACTCAAACACTAGCCTTCAACCATCCTTTGAAAACTTGAGGAGCTGCAATCCAAAGCTTGAAGACAACTCTTGAAGACTGAAGGTGAAGATCAAGACGAAAACCGAAGACCGAAGACAGCACGGCGCACAAAAATAAACAAGACATACGGTAGGCTCCCTATTTAAATTTTCGCACTTCCCCCCTCTCTCTTCTCTCTCCTAACTCACTTGGGTTTTCTCTATTTTAATCCCCCAACTCTTTTCCCCCTTTCTTTGCATGCTTGAAACAAGGGGACTCCCGGTCCATGTGTAGGATTGGGCTATTGGAGAGTCACCGTGTCGGGGGCTTTCTTCTAGTCTAACCAAAGACCACGTGGGTCCGGCCCCCTTGATTATGTGGTGAAGCCTTAGTCTTGTATGTTCACGACCCCAAATTGCATTGTGCATATCATAGTCTTGCATCTTCCAAAATTCGTTTTCAAACTCGTTTTCAAAACCGTTTTCAAACTTGTTTTCAAAATTGCATCAAAATCTCTTTTTCAAAAACTTGTTTTCAAAATCACAATTATAGGGTGATTCTAGCCTTTCCATGGCTAGGGTTGCTTTAGGAAAGTGTTACATTAAAAGTGACCAATATGGTCCATATTTTCAAATCTTATTGTTTTCCAAAACCACTTTCCTAAAGTGGTTCTACCCCTCTTATGGTTAGAATTGCTTTAGGAAAGTGAGATGTTTTTATACCTTCTAAAAACTCTCTTTTCAAAAAATCCCTCTTCCTAAAAATCTCTTTTTCAACATACTTTCCTAAAACTTTCCTCTCCAAAATTGTTTTCAAAAACTCCCTCCTAAAATCTAGTTTTCAAAACTCCCTTTTTCAACTCCTTTCCAAAATCCTCTTCCCAAAATCCACTTTCTAAAAACGTTCTCCAAAAATCTTTCCAAAAACTCTCTTTAACAATCTTCAATCAAAAACCTTCCTAGAAAAACTCTTTCCAAAAATCTTTCCAAAAACTTTCTTTTCAAAATCTTTCCTCTAGAAATTCCTCCCTAGGATTCCCTTCTAGAAAACCTTCGTTTCCAAAAACGCACTTTCCAAAAACCCGTTCCTTGGAGCCCAAGTCAAGCCCTAGAACCCACGATTAGGAAACCCTAATTTTCTTTCCAAAAACATGGTTTTTAAACTTTGCCCCAAACCTAGGTTTCCAAAACCTCTTGTTTTCTACATCAAAACTATGCATGTTTCCAAAACATATTTTCTATGTCAAAATTATAATTTCCCAAATTTAGGGTTTCTAGAATCTCCCTTTCCAAATCCTTGCCAAATCCTATCTTCCCTTTAGGAAACCAAATCCAATCCTCCGTTTTTGGAAACAAAATCAAACCTTTGCTTTTAGAAACCAAATCCAATCCCTTCCTAATCCAAACGTTTCTTAATTCAATTCCCTCCTAAACCATAAGTTTCCTAAATTTAAACTTTAAATCTTTCCTTAAATTTTAAAATCCAACTCTTTCCTAATTCAAATCCTTCCTAATCTTTCACTTTCCTAAATCTTAAGTTTTCAAAACTCAACTTTCAAATCTTTCCTAAAATTCTAAAATTCAACCCTTTCCTAATTCTATCCTCTTTTCAAATCTTAGCTTTTCAAACCTAAGTTTTCAAACCTTTCCTAAATTCAAACGTTTTCCAATTTCAAGATTTTCTAAAATACAAACTCTAAAACTCTCCAAATCTTAAACTTTCCAAATTTCAAGTCTTTCTAAATTCTAAGCTTCCAAAATTCAAAACTTTCTTAACTTGAAACTTTCTAAATTCTAAGTCTTTCTTAAACTAAACTTTCTTAGTTTAAAACATTTCTAAACTCAACACTTTCCTATTTCAAAACCTTTCTTGAAACAAAACTTTCCGATTTTCAAAATTTTCCTAATTTGGGAACTTTCCTAAACTTAAAACCTTTCCTTTTTTGAAAACTTTCTAAACTCGAAGCTTTCCAATTTCAAAACTTTCCTAAAATTTCAAACTTTCCTAATTTCAAACTTTCCAAAAATGAAACTTTCCTAAATCGGACCCTTCCTAATTCGAACCTTTACCAAATCCAATCTTTCTTAAACTCTCAAGTCTTTCCTAGGTCTCCTACCTTTCCTAAGCCTAGGTTTCCTAAACCTCCATCTTTCCAAAACCAAGTCTTTCCAAAATCAATCTTTCTAAAGCAAGTCCAATCTTCTCAATTCCAGTTTCCAATCTCCTCTTCTAATCTCCAATCAAATCCAATTTTCAATTCAATCTCTTTCTTTTAATCAAATCAATCTCTTTTCAATCGGACTCTTGTCCGAACTACGACTGACCTAATTCCCCCAAAGGGATACGTAGGCAACCTTCATAGGTGCGGTCACAACACTTTTCAAACTTTCAATTCCACCCTCATGGGTGCAGTCTCCACATTTTTCAAATCCTAAATTCCAATCTATTTTCAAAATTTCAATTTCAAAATTTCTATCTTCAAATTTCTACTTTCAATTTTCAAACTTTCCAATTTCAATTCCATCTCTTCAAATCAATCTCTTTTCAAATCTATTTTTCAATTCTCTTAACTTGCACTTGCATATCATGCATCATATTAGTTTCTTTTCAAGCATTATTTTTCTAAAGTGGGTAGGATTGAACGCATGTTAATTAAAGACTCTCATAGGTGAATCTAGGGTAGATTGACATGTAGGTACCGAAAGGGCGGGGTAGGGTGATGGCTTAGTGCGTCTTCCCTACACGTAACCAACCTCCGAACCTAGAATTACTGATTTCAAAGATCGAAAAGGAGTTATTTTTCAAAAAGGGCTAAATATTTTCTAAAGGTTGCCAAACAACCTGTTTTCTTAAAAACCCTCTCTTGAGGTGATATTTTCAAAATCGTTTTCCAAAAACCCTAAGTGTAGTTTTCGAATTATGCTTAATTTTTAGGTGACCTAACTCACCTTAATCAAGTTAGGTGGTGACTCCAAATCTTTTTCAAAAGCCCTTTATTCAAACCAATTTTCAATTCAAACCTAGTCGCACTCATTCTTCTAAGAGGGTGAGTTCTAACGAGAGAGTACAGTGTTTTTCCCGCTTAGGTGAGTATTCCTCGAGTGCGAAAAATCTGGGCGCGACAAAGTTCACTTTCCAAAAAACTTCTTTTTAAGATCTCATTCCAAAACTTCTCTTTTCAAAAACTCTCTCAAAGTTTTACTTTCCAAAATCCCTTCCCAAAAAATCTTTTCAAATCCCTTTATAAAAAAACTCATCTCTAGGATTTCCTTTCAAAAATCTCCTTTTCTAAAAACTCACTTTCCAAAAATCTCTTTTCTTAGAGTCTAAGTTAAGCTCTAGAGCCAAAATTAGGAAACACTAATTTTCTTCCTAAAAACATGATTTTCAATCTTCCCCTTTACGTAAAAAATCATAAGTTTCAAAAAACCTCTTTTTTACATCAAAACTATAGTCTTCCAAATCTAGGGTTTCTAAAACTTCACCTTCCAAATCTAGGGTTTCTAGAACTATAGTCTTCCAATTCCATGTCAAATCCTATCTTCCCTTTAGGAAGCCAAATCCAATCTCCTCTTTTGGAAACCAAATCCAATTTTCTTGTTTAGGAAACTAGATCCAATCCTCTATTTTTTGAAACAAAATCAAATCATCTCTTTTTAGAAACAAAATCCAATCATTTGTTTTAGGGAATAGGAATCTCCATCCTTCTTGGTCTAAACCTTTCCTAATCCACTCCTTCCTAATCTCATACTTTCCTAAACCTTTGGTTTCCAAAACTTAAACATTTAAATCTTTCCTTAAACTTTAAACTTCCAAATCCTTCCTAGTCTAAATCTCTCCTAATTTCACATCTTTCCAAATCTAACTTTTCGAATCTTTCTAATTTCAAATCTTTCTAAACTTTCAAATTTTCTAAATTCGAAAGTTTATAAATCCTGAATTTTCCAATTCCAATACTCTCTTAAAATGAAACTTTCCAATTTCAAAACCTTCTTAAATCGAAACTTTCCTCAAATGAAACTTTCCTAAAACGAAACTTTCCTAAAACAGAACCTTTCCTAATCCAAATCTTTTCTAAATCCAATCTTTCCTAAATCTTCCAAGTCAAACACTCGAGCCAAATCTTTCTTAAATCTCAAGTCTTTCCTAAATCTCATCTTTCCTAAGTATAGGTTTCACAAAATTCTATCTTTCCAAATCTAGTCCAAGTTATCTCTCTTTCAAGTTCAATTCTAAGTCTAAGTTCGATCCTAATTTCCTAATCTTTCAATTCGAATTCCAAATTAAAATTTCTTTCTTCCAATCATATATTCTATTTTCAATCGGACTCTTGTCCGAACTATGACTGACCTGATTTCTCCAAAGGGATATGTAGGCAACTCTCATGGGTGCAGTCATCACCTTTTTCAAGCTTCTACTTCCACAACTTTTTTCCAATTTCCAATTCCATGATCTATTTCAAACTTCTAATTCCAAATTTCTATTTCCAAATCTCTATTTCCAATCTCTAAACCTTTCTAATTTCAAATCTATCTTTTCAAATTTCTTTTTAAATCAAATAAATTTCTTTTCAAATCTATTTCCAAATCTATTTTTTAACTCTCTTTCTATTGCATTTGCATATCATGCATCATTCTTTTCAAAATTATTTTCTAAAGTGGATAAAATTGGACATTTGTTAATCGAAGGCTTTATTAGGAGAATCTAGGGTGAATAGACATGTAGATACCGCAAGGGCGGGGTAGGTTGATAGCTTAGTGTGTCTTCCCTACACGTAACCAACCTCCGAACCTAGGATTACTGTTTTCGAAAGACCAAAAACGGAGTTCATTTTTCTAAAATGGGCTTAAATATTTTTTAAAGGTTGCCAAACAACCTGTTTTCTTAAAAACCCTATCTCGAGGAAGTATTTTCAAAATCGTTTTCCAAAAACCCTAAGTGTAATCTTTAGATTGTGGTTAGTTTCTAGGTGACCTAACTCACCTTAATCAAGTTAGGTGGTGACTCCAATTATTTTCAAAAAGCCCTTTGTTCAAATCAATTTTCAATTTCAACCTAGTCGCACTCATTCTTCTAGGAGGGTGAGTTCCAACAAAAGAGTACATTATTTTTCCCGCTTGTGTGTGTATTCCTAGAGTGTAAAAAATATGGGCGCGACAACTGGCGACTCCACTGAGGACACTTAGAGGGTTAGGCCATAATCATGTCTTTTGACCCTTCACCCATGTAAAGTCTTCAATTAACTTGTTCAATCCTATTCACTTTAAATTTTCAAAACCGAATTTTCAAAATTGTTTTAAAAAAAAAAACATGCATTTATTCATATTGTCTTGTATTAAGTTTGTCATCCACTTACTAACTTTTGCATCTTTGTTTTGTAGGTGCGCTTTTTATTTACAATATTATTTTATTAACTGTTACGCATGAATGTGATGAATAGGATGAATGAGAGTTGTTGGGCTCTTTCCTCCGCTTTCAAAAATCATACACACACTGCACGTGCACTTGCATTCCGCATACTTGTATTTTTACTCTGATATGACCCTTTTAGTTAGAAAGGGGGAACGGTATATTGGTTGTGGGCAAGATGCTATATCAGTTTTTTCGCCTACGGCCTCTTGATGGGTAAGAACTGATCATGACACCACCTCGGGGAGTGGGCCTAGGTTTGAAGATCTGAGAACCGAGCCTTTTTAGGATGCATTAGTCAACCCTCAACCTCATGCTTATATAGACACCTTGCATAGCCGAACCTCTGCCAGATTTAAGACACGCGCAGTGCTTTCAAAATCATGGAGGAAAAGGCGACTGCTTTTACTTTTATTTATACCTGTTTATTTCTGTTATTATTATGACTGTATTCTTACTGTTATAATGCATGTCTAACTGCTCATACATGCATATTTACTTCAACTGTATTCTCTTTCCTTAACTCTATGCATCCATTTTCATGCATCCCGTATTCCATGTCAAGACAAAAGTTCCGAATAACTCAAGTCACTGCATTCTTATGCATATGATCAATCCATTGAGAGTGACACCAAGGTCACTCTCCCTTCCATTAAACCTACCCAAACCCTAAGGGTTCTCATGTAACCCTAAGGACTCATGACATGCACATCAATTCATTCCAGAAGAGGGGCCCTAATCCCTCTATGCTTACGAAGATGGGGTTGCCAAGAAGACAAGAGGCAATAAGTCAACAAGGTTTCTCAGCGACTTCATTGACACTAACTTCAGAGAAGGCGAACCCGAAGACTCAAGAATAGTTTAGGACTTCTTATATAAAACTAGATAGGCAGAAATCCCAAAGAAACATGTTCCCTCTCCCCCTATTAAAATGTATTCCAATTCTTTTGTATCGTAAACCCAAAGTTAAAATGTATTTCTCTATTTTCCTCGAGCAAATGAATGGATGAATATATAAATGGATGCAGTTCCCCATCTGACTATAAGGTATCTGCATATAGGGGTAAATCCCACATCTCTAATAAGTAAGCCGAGTTCATCATAATTAGTTTCCCTCTCAAATAGGGATACCCTAGACCATGCATTGCATAGAGCTCTCTAAAAACCAGAAACTAACTTGCAATTTTTGTTATTGTTTTTGTTTCTTTACAAAGATCGCCTTGCATTGAGTTAACATTGCTCCCAAGAAGGGGAAACATCCACCTAGAGATCCCATTATCACCTGACAAAGAGCATCACTAATGGCTGCTAACCCTGAAGAATCATCTCAAGTTTCTCGAGAAAATATCAACGAAATGAGGACTAAGATGGATGAGATGCTCAAACTCATCCAAATTATTGCTATGAAGGATACTACTGCAGTCCCATCATCATCCATGACTTCATCCAATGACCCTGAACCCGCTAATTGAAGGATCGTGCTTCAGTCTGACAATGCTGGGAGGAAAAAGGAAGATGCCAAAGGGATCAGCGTTGAAGAAAAGGAGACCATATTACTTTAACTTGTCGTAAAGAAGGCCCCCCTAGACCTTCTCAGTATGAAATTCCAAGGGCTAGAGGATTTGCTGCGAAGTCTCCATGGCCACAACACTTACGGGTTCACTTTCTATAATGAGCTCTGTTTCTTTCCTGACCACCCGAGACCTGCTAGGTTAAAAGATGCATGACTTCCAGAAGTATGACAGCAGTGGTAACCCCGTTGCTCATCTTCGTCTCTATGCTGGAGCGCTAAGTGGTCACGGCAACGATCCGAAACTCCTCATGCAGCTATTCCAACACAGCCTCACTGGGTCCGCTCTATAATGGTTCGCCCGTCTGGACCTAAGAAAGATCACAACTTGGATCGAGCTGGTCAATGCATTCAAAGCCCAATACCGTCACAACATCGACCTTACTTCCGATCGATGGTCCCCGATGAGGATGAGTAAAGGTGAGAAGGAAACCTTTAAAGGATATGCCTTAAGATGGAGGGAGGTCGCTGCACAAGTCAATCCCCCGCTGGAAGAAAAGGAGTACGTATAACTATTTGTGCATATTTTCAAGGTATATACTATGAGAAGCTCTGCACAAGTATAGGGAAAAGCTTCTCCGAGCTCATCACGCAAGGGGAGATGATAAAAAATGGCCTCAAGACAGGGAGGATTATGGACCCCTACACCAAGACTGGAGAGTATACCGCCAACATAGCCAAGAAGGTGGCTACTACAAGGGGCACAATCAAAAAGGAAAGTAAGGTGTCTGCCATCCTGCTTGGCCAATTACCCCAACACTAACCGCCACCATAATCACCTCTTGCCCTGCCCTTACCCACTTTAACCATGCCTACTCCAACCCCTAACTACGGCCTTGCTAGGGCACGACCCAACTTTAATAGGCCTGCCCGACGCACCCATGTTTTTGATACCTTAACTTGCACCCAAATCGAGGCTTACCACAACCTTCTGAAGAACAATATTTTGAAGCCCATATCTGCTCGTCCATTGCCAAGCCCTCTACCCCCAACCTTCAATGCCACCTTTACTTGTGAATACCATTCGGGTGGCCAAGGGTATGACACCGAAAGCTGCTTCTCTCTCAAGCACAAAATTCAGGACCTAATAGACAACAAGACTATTGATCTGCAGCCGGTGAAACCCGCTCCTATTGATCTGTAGTTGGTGAAACCCGCTCCTACTCCCAATATGACCACCAATCCTTTGTCGGACCACACTATCAACATGATTCTAGTAGAAATGGAAGGCAAGGGAGAGTTCAACGAGCTCAGGGCCAAAGGTTATGAGGACGATTGGGAGGCCGATGAAGAAGATGACTGGGAGGAGGATCTCCCATTGTGCCCGATTTATCTCTATAACCTTGATGAGGTGCCTGATGCTTCTGACTGGCCCATTGAGGAGCTAATGTTCCCGAATGAATAGCATATCGAAAGCATAACTGCTGATGGATGGGGTATTGAGTTTCTACACCCGAAGTATGCAACAGCTGAACATCACTTGTTGAAAAACCCTTGGCCCGCGACCGAGTACAACTATGAAAACATGGGCTGGGGGCTAAAAGAGTCAAGAGAACAAACGGAGCCGATCGAGTTAGAAGGAGGTGAATTAGCGATCCTATTTACAGAAGGACCTGTTGCAAAGAACAAGAAGGAGATCAATGAAGCTACCAACTACACCATCACTGTAGACATATCCGGAGCTCTAGAAAAAGCCTTTGCCTGTCTTGCCCTGGCCAAGGACCCGAATCACGAATGGAGTATCGAAGACGTGGGCATTGTCCCAAGGCCGTACTGAAATGGGTTCCCTTCAAAAGCATACAAAAGAGGGGTGTTTTCACTCACTTTCTTTCTATCCCTTTTATTTTCTGTCTTCAAATTGATGTTTACATTTTCTTACTGCTTAAGAACTCTATGCTTTTCATAAAAAATGATGATAATAATAATCAAATGATAGTCCTCTTATTTACTACTGCTATTTTATATGTGTCTTGTGGATGATGATTATTTATACTGAAGGGGACATGGTTTATCTTATGGAACGGTTAAACTTGAAAGGATGATAGCATGAGTTAACTGTAAGCACCCCATTTTTGACCGCTCGGCAGTCTACACTCCGTCCAGACTTGTTTTCAAGTCATTTTGGGCATATTCCAATCGAAACCAATTCTCTAGGTCCAAATTCCGTCTTTCTATCGCTTCGCGGGCCTGTCAGGCCCAAATAGAGGCAAAATGACCAAAATGCCCTTAGGGGCATTGTCCTTTCTTATTTCAATTCCAATCCCTCTCTCGAGACAGTTTATTCCTCGAGACGGTCCGAGTAGCAAAAATACTCATAGAACCGTTAGAGTAGCGAAAATACTCACAAAACCGTTAGAGTGGCGGAAACACTCACAGAACCGTTAGAGTGGTGGAAACACTTACAGAACCATTAGAGTGGCGGAAACACTCACAGAACCGTTAGAGTAGCGGAAATACTCATAGAACCGTTAGAGTAGCGAAAATACTTGCAGAACCGTTAGAGTAGCGGAAATACTCACAAATCATCAACCCCGTCCGAGTAGCGGAAATACTCATACCGTTAGAGTGGCGGAAACACTCAAAACCTAGGTCAACACCCGTGTCTGTTAGCTCACTCCGGTGAAAAATGACCAAATTACCCTTTGGACCTTTTCCGGTCAAGATGACCATTTTGCCCTTAGGCATCCGGATGCCCCAGGAACCACACTGGCTCTGGGTATCAAACCGGTAACCTCCCGAGAATACTTTTTATAGTATTCTTGACCTTCCTTTACCTTTCTGGATCATTCCAAGTCAGTTCCGGCAAACCCGATACAAAATGATCGTTTTGCCCCTAGAGGGCCGGTCTCCTTCTTCGACCACACCGGCTCTGGGTATCAAACCGGTAATGACCCGAGAATACTTTTTATAGTGTTCTCAACCTTCCTTTACCTTTCCGGACCATTCCGAGTCAGTTCCGGCAAACCCGATACAAAATGACCATTTTACCCCTGGTGGGTCGGTCTCCTTTTTCGACCACGCTAGCTCTGGGTATCAAACCGGCAACCTCTGGGAACATTCTAAATAATGTTTCCAGATCCCAACTCTTCTTCCGGGACAGTTTGAGTCTGTCCCGGTAGTTTTCCGGTCCGGTTGATCGTTTTGCCCCTAAAGGCTCGGTCAACCTTTCCGACACATCTTATCCTCACTTTTCAAGTCAAATACCTCCAGGACACTATTTTAAGTGTTCCTGCTCCCTTCCGGCCTTCCGGGTTATCTCCGGCTCATTCAAATCATTCCCGGACTTTCCGGAGTCACTCCTAGTGAAGCCAGGCTAAAGTTTACATGGTAGTCAATAGTACAAGCGCCCAAATCTAGTCAAAGATACGTTGCTTGCCGACCTTAATTGTTTCCTAAATGGCTGGCGCCACTAGTAGTGGCGCCAAGCCAAAAAATGGGGTGGCGCCACTAGTGTATAATTTGGCCTGGCGCCACAGCAACAGGCGCCAGGTTTGTCTTCCCTTTATAAATACAGAGCCTCGTTCAACGTGAAAAGGGTCTGCAAACTTAACCTAAGAATCCTATATTTCGATATACAGAGCTCGAGCACCTCCTAAACCCTCGCCTCCCTAGGTTTTTCCAAACCCTAGCCACCATACATAAACCCTAGCCTCCTATACACTCATACACACCCCCATACACTCATACCCTAGCCTTCAACCATCCTTTGAAGATCAGAAGAGCTGCCATCAAAAGCTTGAAGACAACCCTTGAAGGTTGAAGAAAAAGATCAAGACAAAGATCGAAGACCGAAGACAAGCAAGGCGCGCAAATTAAAGAAGATACAAGGTAGACTTTCTCTTTAATTTTCTGCACTTCCCCCCTCTCTCTTCTCTCTCCAACCCACTTGGGTTCTCTCTATTTTAATCCCCCATCTCTTTCCCCCCCTTTCTTTGCATGCTTGAAACAAGGGGACTCCCGGTCCATGAGTAGGATTAGATTGTTGGAGAGTCACCGTGCCGGGGGCTTTCTTCTAGTCTAACTAGAGACCACGTGGGTCCGACCCCCTTGATTATGTGGTGAAGCCTTAACCTTGTATGTTCACGACCCCAAATTGCATTGTGCATATCATAGTCTTGCATCTTCCAAAATTCGTTTTCAAAAAGTTGTTTTCAAAAATCGTTTTCAAACTTATTTTCAAAATTGCATCAAAAGCTCTTTTTCAAAAACATGTTTTCAAAATCACAATCCTAGGGTGATTCTAGCCTTTCCATGGCTAGGGTTGCTTTAGGAAAGTGTTACATTAAAAGTGACCTTTTGGTCTATATTTTCAAATCTTGTTGTTTTCAAAACCGCTTTCCTAAAGTGGTTCTAGCCTTCTTATGGTTAGAATTGCTTTAGGAAAGTGAGATGTTTTTACACCTTCTAAAAACTCTCTTTAAAAATCTCTTCCTAAGAATCTCTTTTTCAACATACTTTTCTAAAACTCGTCTCTTCAAAATTGTCTTCGAAAACTCCCTTCCAAAATCTATTTTTCAAAACTCTCTTTTTCAACTTCTTGCCAAAATCTTTTCCTCAAAATTCACTTTCTAAAATCACTCCCTAGATTCACTTTCCTAAAAAAATCTCTCCTAAAAATCTTTCCAAAAACTCTCTTTTCTAAAATCTTCCTTCTAGAAGTTCCTCCCTAGGATTCCCTTCTAGAAAACCTTCGTTTCCAAAAACGCACTTTCTAAAATCCCTTTTCCTTAGAGCCCAAGTCAAGCCCTAGAGCTAACCATTAGGAAACCCTAATTTTCTTTCCAAAAACATGATTTTCAAACTTTGCCCCGAACCTAGGTTTCCAAAACCTCTTGTTTTCATATCCAAACTATACATGTTTCCAAAACCTCTTTTCTACGTTAAAATTCCACACTTCCAAAACTAGGGTTTCTAGGATCTCCCTTTTCAAATCCTTGCCAAATCCTATCTTCCCTTTAGGAAACCAAATCCAATCCTCCGTTTTTGGAAACAAAATCAAACCTTTTCTTTTAGAAACTAAATCCAATCCCCTCCTAATCCCAAACCTTTCCTAATTCAATTCCTTCCTAAACCATAAGTTTCCTAAACCCAAACTTTAAACCTTTCCTTAAATTTCAAAATCCAACTCTTTCCTAATTTAAATCCTTCCTAAACTTCTACTTTCCTAAATCTTAAGTTTCCAAAACTTGAACGTAAAAATCTTTCCTAAACTTTAAAACTCAACTTTCCAATCTTTCCTAATTCAACCCTTTCCTAATTCTACCCCTTTCCAAAATCAATCTTTCCAAAGCAAGTCCAATCCTCACAATTCCAATTTCAAATCTCCTTTTCTAATTTCAAATCAAATTCAATGTCCAATTCAAGTTCCTTCTTCAATCCACTCTTCTATTTTTAATCGGACTCTTATCCGAACTACGACTGACCTGATTCCCCCAAAAGGATACGTAGGCAACCTTCATAGGTGCGGTCACAATATTTTTCAAACTTTCAATTCCACCCTCATGGGTGTGGTTTCAGAATTCTTTCCAAATTTCAAATTCCAATCTATTTTCAAAATTCCAATTTCAAAATTTCTATTTTCAAATTCCTATTTCCAAAATTTTCAAACTTTTCAAATTCAATTCCATCTCTTCAAATCTATTTTCAAATCAAAGCAATTTCTTTTTAAATCTATTTTTCAATTCTCTTCTATTGCACTTGCATATCATGCATCATGTTAGTTTTCAAACATTGTTTTTCTAAAATGGATAGGATTGAACTATAGTTAGTTAAAGACTCTCATAGGTGAATCTAGGGTAGATTGACATGTAGGTACCGAAAGGGTGGGGTAGGGTGATAGCTTAGTGCGTCTTCCCTGCACGTAACCAACCTCTGAACCTAGATCACTGTTTTCGAAAGACCAAAAAGGAGTTATTTTTCAAAAAGGGCTAAATGTTTTCCAAAGGTTGCCAAACAACCTGTTTTCCTTAAAAACCCTCTCCTGAGGAGATATTTTCAAAATCGTTTTTTCAAAAACCCTAAGTGTAGTCTTTAGACTATGATTAGTTTTTAGGTGACCTAACTCACCTTAATCAAGTTAGGTGGCGACTCCAAATTTTTTTTTTCTTTTTCAAAAGCCCTTTATTCAAACCAATTTTTCAATTCAAACCTAGTCGCACTCATTCTTCTAGGTGAGTGAGTTTTAATGGGAGAGTACAGCATTTTTCCCGCTTGGGTGAGTATTCCTCGAGTGCGAAAAATCTGGGTGCGACAGTTGGCGACTCCACTGGGGAGACTTAGAGGGTTAGGCCGTAGTCATGTCTCTTTAACCTTCACCCATGTAGAGTCTTCAATTAACTTGGTTTAATCCTATTCACTTTAAATTTTCAAAACTAAATTTTCAAAATTGTTTTCAAAAAACATGCATCTACTCATATTATCTTGTTTTATGTTTGTCATTCACATACTGACACTTGCATCTTTGTTTTGTAGGTGTGCTTTTTGCTTAAGTTTTATTAACTACTTTGCATGAATGTGATGTACAGGATGAATGGGAGTTGTTGGGCCCTTTCCTCCACTTTTAAAAAATCACACACACACTGCATGTGCACTTGCATTCTGCATACTTGCATACCCTGATATGTCCTTTTTAGTTAGAAAGGGGGAACGGTATATTGGTTGTGGGCAAGATGCTGTGTCAGTTTCTTTGCCTACGGCCTCTTGATGGTTCCCCTGCTCGGATCACCAACCGATCATGGCACCACCTCGGGGAGTGGGCCTAGGTTTGAAGATCCGGGGACCGAGCCTTTTTAGGACGCATTAGTCAACCCTCAACCTCATACTCATATAGACACCATGCATAGTCGAACCTCTGCCGGATTTAGGACACAAGCACCATTTTCAAAATCATGGAGGAAAGGGCAACTGCTCTTACTTTCATTTATACTTGTTTATTCCTACTGTTATAATGCTTGTATTTATACTATTATAATGCCTATTTAACTGTTCATGCATGCATGTTTACTTCAATTGTACCCTCTCTCCTTATACTCTTGGCATATTTATGTTCATGCATTCAATATTCCATGTCAAGACAAGAGTTCCAAGTAACTCAAGTCACTGCATTCTCATGCATATGATCAACCCATTGAGAGTGACACCAACGTTACTCTCCCTTGAATTAAACCTACCCAAACCCTAAGGGTTCCCACGTAACCCTAAGGGACTCATTGCATGTATCTCGGTTCATTCCATAAGAGGGGCTCCAATCCCTCTATGCTCACGGAGATAGGGTTGCCAAGAAGACAAGGGGCAATCAATCAACAAGGTCTCTCAGCGACCTCCTTAACATCAAATCCAAGGAAGGCGAATCCGAAGACTCAAGAGTAGTTTAGGTTTTCCCTTTTGTAAAAGTAGATAGGTGGAAGTCCAAAGGAAAATGTTCCCCCTCCCCCTATTAAAATGTATTTCAATTCTTTTGTATTTCAAATCGAGAATTTAATGTACTTCTTTATTTTCATGAATGAATGCATGAATGGCTGAAGGTTCCCACCTGACGGTAAAGTGTCTGCATACAGGGGCAAACCCCCTATCTCCAAAAGTGAGCCAATACATCATGTTTAGTTTCCCTCTTTAGAAAAGGGCACCTTAGAGCATGCATTGCATAAAGACTTGTCAAGGTCAAACACTGACTCTTTCCTTTTGTTGGTTTTAGGTACCTTCCCTCGTTCCCCGATCTTACAAGCATGGAATTGCTTACTCTTGATACGTTAACTCAGTTACTAGCAGAGACAAGAGGAGTCAAGCATAAGATGATCGAAATGGAAGGCATGCTTTCCTCACTCTTATCTCACACAACCCGTGAGCAAGCAGAGTCCTTGTGGGCCCAAACCCATGATGGAGGAAAAAGGACGAAGAAGGTAGATCATGACTATGCGGCCACCATTGCTTCCCAACGACCTCCCCGGGCCGAGGGCCTTGCTCGAATGCCTTCCAAACCAACCCCTAACCAAACACAAGGATTATATGACCTTCCCTTCGGATATCATCCCGACCCTTTTGGCCCTCCACCGAGAATGGTCCCGTTCTGAAACATAGAACCCGAAGCCCTTTCAATTCCCGAACCATCAACCCAACCGCGACCTCACCAAAACGTGGTCCCCAATCATCAAAAACATCTGCAATACCTCCTTGGACTAGGCAAACAAGTGGGAAGAAGCGGACATTTACAAAACTCACGTGTTCACAGACCACGGTCTATTTTGGCCTCTTAGCAGCTGGGTACCTGAAATCTATACCTGCTCAACCTCAACCCAATCCCCCGCCTTATTACTTCAAATCTGCAGCAAGCTATAAGTATCATTCGGATAGCCAAGGACACGATACTGAAGATTGTTTGGCCCTCAAGCATAAGATTCAAGACCTGATAGATAATAAGATCATTGGGATACGACCGGAAAATCCTTCTCCGAACGGCTCAGCAAATCCTCCACTGGACCATGCTGTCAACATCATTACAAAGTTTGGTAACAACAAGGTTTGTTTTGCTGCATGCTAAGAGATATATTACAAGGACGGAAAGGAAATGGAATGCGAAGATGCCTGGTCACGATATAACCCCAATGAGATGCCGACCCCTGAAGACAAACTTGCATACGAGTCTGTGAAGAAAATTGATGAGGAACTGTCCAAACTCCGTAATAAGAATCCCCCATTGTGTACACCTGAGGAGCATCGAGCCCCAATTGGAGGCCAGAGCAGAAAACCCCGGGCACGACCTATCGAGCTGGACGAATATGAATCGCCCGAGTGGTTTGTTAGAGAAACTCCGGAGCAAACAAATGAAGGCCAGACAATCAAGAAAGCTGACGATTACATCATCACCGCCAACTCACTTGGAACTCTGGGAGAAGCATCTACCTATCCTGCCTTAGCCGAAAATCTCAACCATGGATGGAATGCAGACGAGGGCACAGGCCCAAGACCTTACTAAAAATGGGTTCCTTGCACAAGCGTACAAGAGAGGGGTGGTTTCACCCACTTTCTTTCTATCCCTTTTACTTATTGTTTTTAAATTAATGCTTACATTTTCTTATTGCTAAAGAACCTTACACTTTTCGTAAAAATAATAACAATAATCAAATGACAATCTTTTATTCCATTGCTGTTGCCTCGTCTTCCCTAGGAATAGTGACTACTTTCTACGCAAGGGGCATGGTTTGTCTTATGGAATGATCCAACTTGAAGGGATGATAGCATGAGTTAACCACTCGCCAAATGACTAGCCTTCCGCACAGAGAGAGAATAAGGATGAGTGAGGATACTACCCAAAGGCAGCACTTGCAAGACTTTGAGGCTAAGCGATGTGTGGCTAGTTTATCAAGAGGAAGAGGAGCCATCTTTCATTCCCCCACATATAAAGAATAAATAACTAAATAAATGAACAAATGTGCTCATATTCCCTTTGCTTAACCCCTAGTGCCTCGCAGAAAGCGAAAATTTTCCTTCTTAACCTTGATCCAAGACTGTCCTCCCCACACTGGGGCAGACAATAGTTGAGAACTCTAGGAGTGGTGTCCACCTCTATCATGCTAGGATAGTGTTGAAAGCTCTATAGATCAAGCAATCTAATTCAAAATGAAGAGAGGCCCTCATTTCATTTCCCATACAATTAAAAGCAACCCCTTGCCAAACCTGTTGAGCCACTTATCCTTTCTTAACAAAACCCCAACCTAGGGATCACCGCCCACACTGGGTATATTAAACTACCAAGGGAAAAGGTTTAAGGGAAAAGGATTAAAGAATTGTCCCGTTTCATAAAAGAAAAGAAAAGAAATAGAAAAAAAAGGGGCAAAAGAAAGGAGTTGCCAAGGGGCAAGAGGCCAAAAAAAAAAAAAAAAAGAAAAGAAAAAAAAAGGAACCCCTTTAAGGAAAGGCTTGAAGAACCTTATGACTGAGTTATCTTCAAAAGCATATAAAAGGATCAAATGAGAAGAAAGTTATGTCAATCTCAAAAAGGTATATAGGAAAGGGTGAAAGAACAAGGTTATTTTCACCCTGAGAAATATATGGTCAAAAGCAAGTAGGAAATTTATGGGTGATCCTAGGTTACAAGGAAACCCCAGTAGAAACAATAGGTTTGAGCCTTTACCCTTTCTTGCAAAACCTTGAAACCATGGCCTACATTACAACCCTATTAAAGTCCCCTTTGATTGAAAATAGAATGCTTGATCTAAATGAGTTAGATACGCTGCCAAAGCTAAAAACAAAAAAAAATGGATGCTAATCCTACTGAAAAACGGTTAAGGACAGTTTGGATCTAAACCCTGCTGAAAACAATATTGAATTTGAGCCTACATATCCCGTTGTTTCTAAAATCCCATAACCTAGCCTCCATTACGGTCCTAAACAAAGCCTTCTCGGATTGAAATGACTGGCCACTTATCGCTCTGCCAAAGGTCAAGTAAGTTGTTGCTAAGACCCCGAGAGTCGAGAGTCTCAGCCCAATAACCCTATACACTAACCCTAAGACAAAAGAGTTGGGGGCGATCAAGAGGTTGAGTAAACTACGAAATGCTATCATCCCATCGAGGTAAGGTTAAGCTAGAAGAGAGGCTAAACCCCCGAAGAAGAGGGAGTTACCATTTCCAAGGCTACAAGTCTAACAACACCCTGTGTCATTCTATTAACATATTTCTAACTTGTGCATTTGTTAAAAAAAAAAAAAAAAATCAGCATGAGCTTTGCATATATAGGACATAACTCCCTGTAGAAATAGAAAATCACCAATATCAACTCATGTAATAAACATCTAACATCATCATACATCACATGCCTTTGATCATATGTATATGTCTATCTGTGCATCTAAGTACCATAAACATCCATCCTTATACAAAACTATGCAAAATAAAACTGTCTAACATCAATAC
The DNA here is from genome assembly GCA_033060915.1 of Euryodendron excelsum. Lineage (NCBI taxonomy): Eukaryota > Viridiplantae > Streptophyta > Magnoliopsida > Ericales > Pentaphylacaceae > Euryodendron > Euryodendron excelsum. The sequence continues at coordinate 16,809,271 of CM065388.1, read as the reverse complement.
ATCTCAGGGACAAGGGGCAAAAGAGGATCAGAGTCTCCACAAGGGGCATCAATCACAGGTCAAAATCAATATCATCTGGATCAAAATCCCTGAAACCCGGAATCGGAGGAGGAGGATAACTACTCGAAGCACCACCATCCTGCAGGGAAGATAGAACCAAAATCAGCCGCAAGCAAAAGGAACTAAGCAACAACATAGCAATAAGGAGCAAGGAGAGAATAACTTACCCCCCCACCATCCATCTGAGATAACCGAGCTGTCAAGGAAGCTACCTCGGCCTGGTACTGGTCCCGCTCCATCTGGTACCGATCTCTCTGGTTTCTCACAGCAGTAAGCTCAGCCTGGGGCACATATCCTCCAGCCCGGTGCCATAAGTCAACCACCTCCTGGCCAACAGCATACCCGCCGACTACTACCTCAAACCGGGTGAAGGCACCAACCGAATGGGCTCCAAAATGCGCAGCGTAATCTGTATCTGGAGGAAGCAAGAACTCGGCACCTGGTTGGCGCTCCTGGTAGGGGATGGGCACTCCGGCCACTAGAGCTCCAAACATATACTCTGGTGGAGCCCCTGCTGATCGAAACTCCTCGTGAAACTACCTCCAATGCCGCTTTCCAAGATAGGACTCCTAGGTGTCATCACTGAGAAAAGCAGCTCTCGACAAGGACAACGGGACGAGGTACCGGACTGTCTCGTAATGGATTGATCCAATGAAGGGCCGCCAGGTCACATCCCTCGCCTCAATCAGCTCTAGGTTAGCCCGGAGCGTCACGAAGTCAGTAATCTCCGATTGCTGGGCTACCCGGTCACGAGCCCACCTCAAAGCACGAGGATAGAGATCATCCTCAACGACTGCAAGGCGATGCACCGGCAGGTACTCGTAACTCCACCAGACAAGGAAGGGCCAAAAGCTAGTCATGCTGCCCCAACGAGAAGAAGTCCGAACTCGCATCGATCGAAGAAAGCAGCCAAAAGAAAAAGACCCCCAGTCCAGCTCAGACAAAGCTCCCAGATCGACTACTATACTCACCAAATGACACGACACGAGTGACTTGTTGTTGTTGCAGAAGCAGCTGAAGATGATATACAACACAAGTCGCCGTCTCATGATATCCCGCCTGGCAGGCGATGGCTCAGTAGCAAAAGTACGCTCACCCTGACTAATCCAAGAGACTGGGAAGGCAGAACGCTCAGGCTGAGGCAAGTCCAACAACAAACAAGCCTCGTCCCTGCTGACCGGGTGCAGGGTGATCCGCCCGCCGACAAAGGAGAGTCCTGTAATAATCGCCCAATCTAAAGGAGTGGGGCCTAACTCGAAGCTGACGAAATGGAAGGTCCCAATCTCCCCGAACCACCGCTCAACCAATGCCAGTACCAAATGCCGGTTCAAGCAGTTAGCCTGTAATCCCATAAAGGCGCCAAACCCGATCTTTGCCAAGAAGGCGCGGTATGATGGGGCAGCCTGCTGCATGGTCACAAACACCTGATGAACAGCCCCTCGGAAAGCTGTGTGTACCCGCGGAGGTGGTAAATGCTGTCTGGAATATACACTAGGGTGATAGGCCAAATCCCCGAGAGGTGGGACATCTGGTATCTGCAAATCTCCCAAATCGGTGTCTGTCTGCCTATGCTTGGAAGAAGCTCTCCCATAGCCGGTCACCTGGTCCCCAAGGCCCGGTACCTCCTCCTCGGCATCAACCTCCTCGGCAAAAGCCTGCTCAACCGGAGGAAAAGGGTCGACAGGTAGTCTACTCCCCTGCCCGCTCTGGCTGGATGAAGATCGTCCGGTAGATTGTCGACTACCTCTAGATCGACTAGAGCCGCCAGCAGAATCTGTCCGGGCCGCCTCCTCGAGCGGCGCCTCCTCTCAGAGCCGTCATCACCTGCATCTGTCCTACTGAAAAGGTAAGCCAAGGTAAGTGATGTTAATATACCATCCATGCAGTTTAAATAACAGTAAAATAAAACAAACAAATAACACAAAACAAATAAAGGATTTCGCAATAACAAACCAAAGAAAAAATCTTCACACATCTTGATTTTCTAACTCCAAATCACGTCTCAAGGGTTCTTTGCCTTTTCCTTCAAAAAGATTTTATTTCTAAAATTTTAACCAACTCTTTCCATAATTTCTAAAAATTTCGGCAGACTCCTGTTTAAAAATGGCCCCTACAACGCCCATGACATCAACACAAAACATGAAATATGCACCTTCCAACGCCACAATCACATGACAATGGCATCCGTGCAAACTTTCAAAATTTTCAAAACACATGTTTATTTTTCAAATAAATCAATGGTTTTCAAAAGGCTTCCAAAATTTTTCAAAATCACCTCAAATGTTTTCAAAATATTCCTACATTTTTCCAAATTTCAAACTTCAACAATTTCATCAATTTCTTGAATTTTCTCATTTTTCCAAATTTTCTAATTATTTTTCTATTTTTCAAAAAATCAAAAATTCACCGAGTTTTCAAAAAATCATGAAACTTTATACGGTTGTTAAACACATTTTTCTAAGGCACATTGCATAAAAACATAGCCAGAAAACCTAATACTCATGCTTATAGAAACAAATTTCCTATTCCTGCAGAAAACCCTCTTCGCATAATTATGAAAAATCACTCAAATTCAATCAAACAACCATCAAATTGCAAAAACATCACCAAAGTGTTCAAAACATATCAAAACATCAATTTTCACTATTCACATGATTCACACGAAGTTCTACACATCAAAATCAACAAACTTTGAAAACTCACCTTTTGGAAGTTCTCCGGCGAAATCTTTACTTCCGGCGACTTTTCCGGCGACGTGGACTCCCTTCGGCAATCACCCGTAGTCCCCAAGGGGTGCTCCTTCAATGTTCAAGACGGATTCCTCGCAATGCCTCACAAATTTGCAAAAAACTCTTCAAATCCCGTGGGTGTTCGAACCAGAAATTTTCTGGTTTTTAACCTTAAGCCTGGTGCCACTAGCAGAGGCACCAGTGCTTTTTTACCAAAGGCGCCACTGCTAGTGGCGCCAGTTATAAATTTTGGGCAGTTTTGCCCTTTTTCCCGCCAAAACTTGTTTTCGAAGGCCTTTTTGGTCTGTTATCCGTTTTCGACCCCCGTTGTCGAAAGATTTCCGGTGTCCGTCCCTCCGACTGCCTCGCGGTCAACATGGGACTCTTACTCTTATTGTTTTCTGTCTTTGACAAGCAAAGACAGAAAAAGAGGAGCAGCTGTAAGCACCCCATTTTTGACCGCTCGGCAGTCTACACTCCGTCCAGACTTGTTTTCAAGTCATTTTGGGCATATTCCAATCGAAACCAATTCTCTAGGTCCAAATTTCGTCTTTCTATCGCTTCGCGGGCTTGTCAGGCCCAAATAGTGGCAAAATGACCAAAATGCCCTTAGGGGCATTGTCCTTTCTTATTTCAATTCTAATCCCTCTCTCGAGACAGTTTATTCCTCGAGACGGTCCGAGTAGCAAAAATACTTATAGAACCGTTAGAGTAGCAGAAATACTTCAAAACCGTTAGAGTGGGGGAAACACTCACAGAACCGTTAGAGTAGCGAAAATACTCACAGAACCGTTAGAGTAGCGAAAATACTCGCAGAACCGTTAGAGTAGCGGAAATACTCACAGAACCGTTAGAGTAGTGGAAATACTCACAGAACCGTTAGAGTAGCAGAAATACTCACAAATCATCAACCCCGTCCGAGTAGCGAAAATACTCAACCCCGTCCGAGTAACGGAAATACTCACAAATCATCAACCCCGTCCGAGTAACAGAAATACTCATACCGTTAGAGTGGCGGAAACACTCAAAACCTAGGTCAAGACCTGTGTCTGTTAGCTCACTCCGGTGAAAAATGACCAAATTACCCTTTGGACCTTTTCTAGTCAAGATGACCATTTTTGCCCCTAGGCATCCGGATGCCCCGGGAACCACACCGGCTCTGGGCATCAAAACGGTAACCTCCCGAGAATACTCTTTATAGTATTCTCGACCTTCCTTTACCTTTCCGGATCATTTCGAGTCAGTTCCGGCAAACTCGGTACAAAATGACCGTTTTGCCCCTAGAGGGCCGGTCTCCTACTTCGACCACACTGGCTCTGGGTATCAAACCGGTAATGACCCGAGAATACTTTTTATAGTGTTCTCAACCTTCCTTTACCTTTCCGGACCATTCCGAGTCAGTTCCGGCAAACTCGGTACAAAATGACCATTTTGCCCCTGGTGGGTCGGTCTCCTTTTCAGACCACGCCGGCTCTGGGTATCAAACCGGCAACCTCTGGGAACATTCTAAATAATGTTTCCAAATCCCAAGTCTTCTTCCGGGACAGTTTGAGTCTGTCCCGGCAGTTTTCCGGTCCGGTTGACCGTTTTGCCCCTAAAGGCTCGGTCAACCTTTCCGACACATCTTATCCTCACTTTTCAAGTCAAATACCTCCAGGACACTATTTTAAGTGTTCCTGCTCCCTTCCGGCCTTCCGGGTCATCTCCGGCTCCTTCAAATCATTCCCGGACTTTCCGGAGTCACTTCTAGTGAAGCCAGGCTAAAGTTTACATGGTAGTCACTAGTACAGGCGCCCAAATCTAGTCAAAGATACGTTGCTTGCCGACCTTAATTGTTTCCTAAATGGCTGGCGCCACTAGTAGTGGCGCCAAGCCAAAAAATGGGGTGGCGCCACTAGTGTATAATTTGGCCTGGCGCCACTGCAACACGCGCCAGGTTTGTCTTCCCTCTATAAATACAGAGCCTCGTTCAACGTGAAAAGGGTCTGCAAACTTAACCTAAGAATCCTATATTTCGATATACAGAGCTCGAGCACCTCCTAAACCCTCGCCTCCCTAGGTTTTTCCAAACCCTAGCCACCATACATAAACCCTAGCCTCCTATACACTCATACACACCCCCATACACTCATACCCTAGCCTTCAACCATCCTTTGAAGATCAGAAGAGCTGCCATCAAAAGCTTGAAGACAACCCTTGAAGGTTGAAGAAAAAGATCAAGACAAAGATCGAAGACCGAAGACAAGCAAGACGCGCAAATTAAAGAAGATACAAGGTAGGCTTTCTCTTTAATTTTCTGCACTTCCCTCCTCTCTCTTCTCTCTCCAACCCACTTGGGTTTTCTCTATTTTAATCCCCTATCTCTTTCCCCCCCTTTCTTTGCATGCTTGAAACAAGGGGACTCCCGGTCCATGTGTAGGATTAGACTGTTGGAGAGTCATCGTGTCGGGGGCTTTCTTCTAGTCTAACTAGAGACCACGTGGGTTCGGCCCCCTTGATTATGTGGTGAAGCCTTAACCTTGTATGTTCACGACCCCAAATTGCATTGTACATATCATAGTCTTGCATCTTCCAAAATTCGTTTTCAAAAAGTTGTTTTCAAAAATCGTTTTCAAACTTATTTTCAAAATTGCATCAAAAGCTCTTTTTCAAAAACATGTTTTCAAAATCACAATCCTAGGGTGATTCTAGCTTTTCCGTGGCTAGGGTTGCTTTAGGAAAGTGTTACATTAAAAGTGACCTTTTGGTCTATATTTTCAAATCTTGTTGTTTTCAAAACTGCTTTCCTAAAGTGGTTCTAGCCTTCTTATGGTTAGAATTGCTTTAGGAAAGTGAGATGTTTTTACACCTTCTACAAACTCTCTTTAAAAATCTCTTCCTAAGAATCTCTTTTTCAACATACTTTCCTAAAACTCGTCTCTTCAAAATTGTCTTCGAAAACTCCCTTCCAAAATCTATTTTTCAAAACTCTCTTTTTCAACTTCTTGCCAAAATCTTTTCCTCAAAATTCACTTTCTAAAATCACTCCCTAGATTCACTTTCCTAAAAAAATCTCTCCTAAAAATCTTTCCAAAAACTCTCTTTTCTAAAATCTTCCTTCTAGAAGTTCCTCCCTAAGATTCCCTTCTAGAAAACCTTCGTTTTCAAAAACGCACTTTCTAAAATCCCTTTTCCTTAGAGCCCAAGTCAAGCCCTAGAGCTAACCATTAGGAAACCCTAATTTTCTTTCCAATAACATGATTTTCAAACTTTGCCTCAAACCTAGGTTTCCAAAATCTCTTGTTTTCATATCCAAACTATACATGTTTCCAAAACCTCTTTTCTACATTAAAATTCCACACTTCCAAAACTAGGGTTTCTAGGATCTCCCTTTTCAAATCCTTGCCAAATCCTATCTTCCCTTTAGGAAACCAAATCCAATCCTCCGTTTTTGGAAACAAAATCAAACCTTTTCTTTTAGAAACTAAATCCAATCCCCTCCTAATCCCAAACCCTTCCTAATTCAATTCCTTCCTAAACCATAAGTTTCCTAAACCCAAACTTTAAACCTTTCCTTAAATTTCAAAATCCAACTCTTTCCTAATTTAAATCCTTCCTAAACTTCTACTTTCCTAAATCTTAAGTTTCCAAAACTTGAACGTAAAAATCTTTCCTAAACTTTAAAACTCAACTTTCCAATCTTTCCTAATTCAACCCTTTCCTAATTCTACCCCTTTCCAAAATCAATCTTTCCAAAGCAAGTCCAATCCTCTCAATTCCAATTTCAAATCTCCTTTTCTAATTTCAAATCAAATTCAATGTCCAATTCAAGTTCCTTCTTCAATCCACTATTCTATTTTCAATCGGACTCTTGTCCGAACTACGATTGACCTGATTCCCCCAAAAGGATACGTAGGCAACCTTCATAGGTGCGGTCACAATATTTTTCAAACTTTCAATTCCACCCTCGTGGGTGTGGTTTCAAAATTCTTTCCAAATTTTAAATTCCAATCTATTTTCAAAATTTCAATTTCAAAATTTCTATTTTCAAATTCCTATTTCCAAAATTTTCAAACTTTTCAAATTCAATTCCATCTCTTCAAATCTATTTTCAAATCAAAGCAATTTCTTTTTTAAATCTATTTTTCAATTCTCTTCTATTGCACTTGCATATCATGCATCATGTTAGTTTTCAAACATTGTTTTTCTAAAATGGATAGGATTAAACTATAGTTAGTTAAAGACTCTCATAGGTGAATCTAGGGTAGATTGGCATGTGGGTACCAAAAGGGCGGGGTAGGGTGATAGCTTAGTGCGTCTTCCCTACACGTAACCAACCTCTGAACCTAGATCACTGTTTTCGAAAAAGCAAAAAGGAGTTATTTTTCAAAAAGGGCTAAATGTTTTCCAAAGGTTGCCAAACAACCTGTTTTCCTTAAAAACCCTCTCCTGAGGAGATATTTTCAAAATCGTTTTTTCAAAAACCCTAAGTGTAGTCTTTAGACTATGCTTAGTTTTTAGGTGACCTAACTCATCTTAATCAAGTTAGGTGGCGACTCCAAAATTTTTTTTTTTCTTTTTCAAAAGCCCTTTATTCAAACCAATTTTTCAATTCAAACCTAGTCGCACTCATTCTTCTAGGAGGGTGAGTTCTAACGAGAGAGTACAGCATTTTTCCCGCTTGGGTGAGTATTCCTCGAGTGTGAAAAATCTGGGCGCGACATTAACCACTCGCCAAATGATCATCTTTCCGAATAAAGAGTGTAAGGATGAGTGAGGAGATTACCTAAAGGTAACACTTGCAAGTCCCTAAAGCTAAGCGATATATGGACAGTTTATCAAAATGAAGAGGAGCCATCTTTCACTTCCCCACATAAATAATAAAAAAAAAGTGCTTATATTCCCTTTGCTTAACCCTTAGTGCCTCACAGAAAGCATAAACTTTCTTTGTCAACCCCGATCCAAGACTGTCCCCCCACACTGGGGCAGACAATACCTGAGAATTTTAGGAATTGTATCCCTTCTCTAATGTGTTAGGGCAGCATAGGAGGCTTTATGGATCAAAATCTGGTTCAAAGTAAAGAGAGGCCTTCATTTCCTTTTCCATACAGTCAAAAGCAACCCCTCGCCAAATCCGTTAAGCCATTTATCCTATTTCGAGAAAACCCCCAACCTAGGGATCACCACCCACATAAGGTTAGATTGGACTGCTAAAGAGAAGGTCTAGAAAGAGAAAGGGTTGTAGAACTATTTGTTTCATAAAAGAAAAGAAAGGAGATGAAAAAGGAAAAAAAAAGAGAAAGAAAGAATAAACCCTGAAGAAAACCATGATTATGCCATCTTGAAAAGCATAAGAAAAGGACCAAAAGAGAAGAAAGTCATGTTTATACAGAAATGGCGAAAGAAACGAGGCATTTTCACATTGAAAGTACATAGTAAGAGCAATGAGGAAATTAAAGGTGATCCTAGGTTACAAAGAAAGCCAGTAGAAATAATAGGTTCGAGCCTCTACCCTTTCTTGCAAAACCCCGAAACCATAGCCTACATTACAACCTTACTAAAGTCCACTCTGATTGAAAATAGATTGCATGATCTAAATGAGCTAGACACGCTGCCAAAACTAAAGAAGGATGTTAACCCTATTGAAGAATAGTCGAGGATGGTATGGATCTAAACCCTGTTGAAAGTAACATCGAATTTGAACCTACATATCCTGTTGTTTTGAAAACCCCATAACCTAGCCCACATTACGGTCCTAATGCAAAGCCTCCTCGGATTGAAAGATTGGCCGCTTATCGCTCTGCTAAAGGTCAAGTAAGCTGTTGCTAAAACCCCAAGAGTTGAGAGTTTCAGCCTAAGAACCCTATATACTAACCTCGAGGCAGAGAGTCAAAGGCAGTTCAAAGGGTGAGAAAGGTACGAAATGCTATCATTCAGTCAAGGTAAGATTGAGCCAAAGGGGTGGCCAGGCCATCCCGAAGATAACAAGTTCGACAGCACCCCTTGTCATTCTATTAGCTAATATATTCCTAATATGTGCATACATTCTAAAAAAAAAAATCGGCATAAGCTTTGCATACATAGGATATAACTCCCTGTAGAAATAAAGATCACCAATACAATATTATCTCATGTGATAAATATACACCATCATCATTTCTACACATGCATCTGATCATATACTTAGCTATCAAAATCATAAATGTCTTTGCATGTCCATATATCTAACTACGATAAATATCCATCTGTGTATAAAATTTACAAAAAATAAAGCTGTCTAACATAAATGCATCTCAAGGATAAGGGGCAAAAGCAAATCAGGATCTACAGTAAGGGGCATTTGTCAAAGGTCAAAATCAATGTCCTCTGGATCAAAATCTCCAAAGCCCAGCATCGGAGGAGGTGGATAACTACTAGAAGCACTAGCGTCCTGCGAAGAGGGCACAATTGGAATCAGCAAAATAAGGGAATAACTAAATAATAACAGAGTGAATAGAGGAAGGAGAGGAAGGACAACATACCCCGCCACCATCCATCGGGGATAACCGAGCCGTCAAGGAAGCTACCTCCGCCTGGAACTGATCCTACTCCATCTGGTACTGGTCCCTCTGGTCTCTCACTATAATAAACTCAGCCTGGGGCACGTATCCCCCCTTGCACAACTCCACAAGTCAACCACCTCCTGGCCAACAGCATACCCGCCGACTACTACCTCAAACCAGGCGAATGCACCAACAGAATGAGCCCCAAAATGCACTACATAATCTGTATCAGGAGGAAGTAAGAACCCGACACCCGGCTGGCGCTCCTGATAAGGGATGGGAACTCCCACCACCAAGGCTCCAAACATATACTCTGGTAGATCTCCTGCTGATCGGTACTCCTCATGAAACTGCCGCCAATGTCACTCTCTTAGATAGGACTCCTAAGTATCGTCACTGAGAAAAGCAGCCCTCGACAGAGACAATAGGACCAAGTACCGCACCATCTCATAATGAATTGACCCGATGAAGGGCCGCCCAGTCAATTCCCTCGTCTCAATCAACTCCAGGTTTGCCCGTAGCATCATAAAGTTAGTAATCTCTGATCACTGAGCTACCCGGTCATGAGCCCACCTCAAAGCACGAGGATAAAGGTTATCCTCAACAATCGCATGGCAATGAACAGGCAGGTACTCGTAACTCCACCAGACAAGAAAGGGCTAGAAACTAGTCATGCTGCCCTAACGGGAAGAAGTCCGGACCCGTATCGATTGAAGGAAGTACCCAAAGGAGAAGGACCCCCAATCCATCTTAGATAAAGCCCCAAGATTAACTACTATGCTCACTAACTGAAAAGGCACAAACGACTTGTTGTTGTTGCAGAAGCAGCTGAAAATGATATACAGAACAAGTCATTGCCTCATGAGGTCGAGCCTAGTAGGGGATGGCTCAGCAGCAAAGGTACTGTCATCCCGACTGAGCCAGGAAATTGGGAAAGCAGAACGCTCGGGAGGGGGCAAGTCCAATAGAATGCACGCATCGTCTCTACTAACCGACTGCAAGGTGATTTGCCGACCAACGAAGGAAAGGCCCGTGATGATGGCCCAGTCCAAGGGGCTAGGACCCAACTCAAACCTAACAACATGAAAGGTCTTAGTCTCTTCAAACCATCTCTCGATAAGTGCTAGCACCAGATGTCGGTTCAGGCAGTTAGCCTGTAATCCCATGAAAGCTCTGAATTCGATCTCAGCCAAGAAAGCACGATATGATGGAGCAGCCTGCTGCATGGTCATGAAGAACTAGTGAACAGCCCCTCTAAAAGCTGTGTGCACTTGCGGAGGGGGCAAATGCTGTCTAGAATATACACTGGGGTGATAAGCAAGATCCCTAAGCGGTGCGATGTCCGGTGTCTTCAGGTCGCCCAAATCAACATCTATGTGTCTGTGTCTAGAGGAGGCTCTCCCATAGCTAGTCACCTGATCCCCAAGACCCGATACCTCCTCCTTAGCACAAATCTCCTCCGCAAAGGCCTGCTCCCCTGTCCACTCTGGCTAGACGATGCATGTCTGGTAGATCGTCGGCTACCTCTGGATTGACTGGAACCACTGGCGAAATCTGTTCGGACCGCTTTCCCAGAGCGGCGTCTCCTCTTGGAACCATCATCACCCGCATCTGCCATCCTGAAAAGGTAAGCCAAGGTAAAAGGGGTTAATATACGGTACATGCAAATAAAAATAATAATAAAATAAAATAAAATAAATAATAAAAACAAACAAAAAATAACAAATAATTAAAAGAGTTCAAGCGAAAAGTCAAAATGAATTCATTACACATTTGGATTTTAAATCCAATTCTAAGTCAAAATGAATTTCCTACACATTTTTATTTTAAATCTAATTCTAAGTCAAAATGAATTTCCTACACATTTTTATTTTAAATCTAATTCTAAGTCAAAATGAATTTCCTACACATTTTGATTTGTAAACTTCGAGTCAAAACAAGTTTTCTAAAATTTCTGGGGTTTTTTGTCTTTTTTCTTCAAAAAGATTTTATTCAAAACCTTTCCCAACTCTTTTATGAATTTCTAAAAATTTCGACAAAGTTTCGCTTGAAAAACGGTCCCTACAACACCTACGACATCAACACAAAACCCAAATCGGGCACTTCGCAACATCACGACCACATAACGTCAACATCCGCGCACAATTTTTAAAATTTTAAATTTTTCAGAACACATGTTCTCTTTTTCAATAAGCTAATGGTTTTCAAAGATGTCCTAAAATTCCTCAAAATTGTTTCAAATGTTTTCTAAAATATTCCCTAACTTTTTAAATTTTAAATTCTAAAAATTTCATCAATTTCTTAAATTTTCTTAATTTTCAAGTATTTTTCTATTTTTCAAAAAATAAAAAAATTCACCGAGTTTACAAAAAATCACGAAACTTGATACGGCTATTGAACACATTTTTCTAAGGCACACAATATATAAATCTAGCTGAAAAACTTAACACCCAAGCTTGTAGGAACAAACCTCCAATTCTTGCAGAAATTCCCTTCACATAATTATGCAAAATTCAATTAAACAAACATCAAAACGCAAAAATAACTTCACCACATTGTTCAAAGCATATCAAAACATCAATTTCCACTACTCATATGGTTCAAATAGAATTCTACACATCAAAATCAACATAAACTAAAAAACTCACCTCTCGAGTTCTTGGGCAAAAACTTCTCTTTCGGCGACTTTTTCGGCAACGGCGTCTACTTTCGGCAATCCCCCGTGGTCCCTAAGAAGTGCTCCTTCAATGTCCAAGTCGGTTTCCTTGCAATGCCTCCCAGATTTGTGAAAATCATCTAGAATCCTGCAAGTGCTCGAACCAAAAATTTTTTTGGTTTTACTCCCAGGCTTGCTAGTGGCACCAAGCCATTTCTTCCAAAGGCGCCACTACTAGTGGCGCCAGTTGCCAATTCCAGGCAACTTTGCCCTTTTTCCCGCCAAAACTCGATTTTAAAGGCTTTCTGGGCCCAATATCCGTTTTCACACTCTCGTCTTCAAAAATTTTCAAAGTCCGTCCCTCCGACCGCTTCACGGTCAACATGAGAACTTTACTTTATCGTTTTCTGTATTTGATAAGCAAAGACAGAAAAAGAGGGGCAGCTATAATCCTATTTTTGCCCGCTCGGCAGTCTCCAGTCTCTTCAGACTTGTATTCAAGTCAATGTGGATGTATGCCAATCTAAATCAACTTTCCAAGTCTAATCTTGTCAATCGATCGCTTCGCGGGCCCTTTGGGCCCAAATAGAGGCAAAATGACCAAAACGCCCTTAGGGGCATGGATCGTTCCAATCCCAATAGGCACGTCTTTCCGAAGATAGTAAGTCTCTTATCCAATTCCAATAGGCATGTTTTTTCGAAGACGGTAAGTCCCCTTTCCAATTCCAATAGGCACGTCTTCTCAAAGACGGTAAGTCCCCTTTTTCAAGTCCAAGTCCAATTCCAATTCTAATTCCAATCCCTCCCTTGAGAAAGTTGATTCCTTGAGGTGGTAAGTCTATCCTGTCCGACACGTTTTCGAGTGAACTCTTCGGAATGGTAAGTCCCTTCAAACCCGTCGACCGGGACGAGACCCCAAGTCCCCTAGATGGTAGAACGGTCCACCTTTGGCGCCTGCTAGCCCGCCAATGCAGAAATGTTCGTTTTCGCATGCCTTTTGAGAAAGTTGATTCCTCAGGCACTAAGTTCATTTAGCAATTTCCCAAGATCAGGCAGTCTCGAGAATGATCACGAACTGTCAGAGCAGCAGAAGTACTCGTAAGCATCGCAACCGTTAGAGTAGCAGAAGTACTCGCAAACAGGTCGATATAGGAAATTACCAACAAACCCCTATATCACGGGACCATGGTTAAAGTGGTGAAAACACTCAAAACCCAGGTCAACACCAGTGCCTGCTAGCCCACTCTAGTGAAAAATGACCAAACTGCCCCTAGGGCTATTTCGGACACGTTTCTCGAGAAAGTACTTAAGTCCTCAGAACGGTAAGTCCACATTTCCAAGATTGTTTTAAATACAATCCGGTATGATTAGGTGCCTTCTAGCCAGTTTCGGGCCAATTCCAAGACTTTTCGTTAAAGATGACCATTTTGCCCCTAGGTATCCGAACGCCTCGGGAACCACACCGACTCTAGGTATCAACCCGGTAACCTCACGGGAATGCTTTTTATAGTATTTTTAACCTTTCATTATTTCTCTGGATCATTCCGAGTCAATTTCGGCAAACCCGGTGCAAAATGACCGTTTTGCCCCTGGTGGGCCAGTCGCCTTTTCTGACCACACCGGCTCTGGGTATCAAATCGGTAACCTCTTGGGATATTTCGAGTCCATCCCGGTAGTTTTCCGATCTAGTTGACCGTTTTGCCCTTAATGGCTCGGTCGACCCTTCCAACACATCCTGTCATCATTTTTCAAATTTATTACATTTGGGACACTGTTCTAAGGGTTCCTGTCCTTTTCCGGCCTTCCGGGTCATTCTCGGCCCCTTCAAATCATTCTCGGACCTCCCAGAGTCACTCTTAGTGAATCCAGGCTAAACATTGCATGGCAGTCACTAGTACAAGCGTCCAAATCTTTTGAAGATACGTTGCTTGCTAACTTAAAAACTTTCCTAAGTGGCTGGCGCCAATTTTGGCCTGGCGCCACTAAAGATTTTTGGCCTAGTGCCACTATAACAAACGCCAGGTCATTCTTCTCTCTATAAATACAGAGCCTCCTCCAGCGTGAAAAAGGTCCGCAAACTCAGTCTGAAAATCCTATTATTCGATATACAGAGCTCGTAGCCTCTCTAAACCCTAGTCTCTTTTAGATTTTCCAAACCCTAGCCTCCTATACACTCACATACACTCTTATACACTCATACACTAGCCTCCAAAGCCTCCATTGAACACTCAAAGATCAAGACAAGTTCCCGAAGATCAAGACGGAAACTGAAGTGAAAACCGAAGCAAAGCAAGAGAAACAAAGTGCGCAAAGCAAAGCAAAATAAAGAAGATACAAGGTAGACTCTCTATTTAATTTTACGCATCGTCCCCCACTCTTTTCTCCCTCCGAACCCACTTGGGTTTTCTTCTATTTTAATCCCCCATCTTCTTCCCCCCTTTCTTGTATGCTTGAAACAAGGGACTTCTCGGTCCATGTGTAGGATTAGACTATTAGAGGTCACCATGTCAGGGGCTTTCTTTTAGTCCAACTGGAGACCACGTAGGTTCGGCTCCCTTGATTATATGGTGAAGCCTTTAACCTTGTATGTTCACGACCCCAACTTGCATTGTGCATATCATAATTTTGCATCTCTTCAAAATTCGTTTTCAAACTTGTTTTCAAAACTTGCATTAAATCTTCTTCTTCAAAACTTGTTTTCAAAATCACAATCCTAAGATGATTCTAGCCTTTCCATGGCTAGGGTTGCTTTAGGAAAGTGAGATATTTTATATACTTCCTAAAAACTCTCTTTTCAAATCTCTCCCTTTAAAAATCTCTTTTTTAACATACTTTCTAAAAACTCTCTTCAATCCCCTTTTCAAAATTCTCTTCCGAAATTATTTTCTAAAAACTCCCTCTCAAGTTCACTTTCCAAAAAACTCCTTTTTAAGATCTCCTTCCAAAACTTCTCTTTTCAAAAACTCTCTCAAAGTTTTACTTTCCAAAATCCCTTCCCAAAAAAACTTTTAAAATCCCTTTCTAAAAAAGTCCTCTCTAGAATTTCTTTCCAAAAATCTCATTTTCTAAAAACTCACTTTCCAATAATCTCTTTTCTTAGAATCTAAGTTAAGCCCTAGAGCCAACAATTAGGAAACCCTAATTTTCTTCCCTTCAATCTTGCCTTAAAACCTAGGTTTTCAAAATCTTTCCTTTTACATCAAAAATCATAAGTTTCCAAAAACATTTTTTCTACATCAAAACTATAGTCTTCCAAATCTAGGGTTTCTAAAACTTCACCTTCCAAATCCATGTCAAATCTTATCTTCCCTTTAGGAAGCCAAATCCAATCTCCTCTTTTGGAAACCAAATCCAATTTCCTTGTTTAGGAAACTAGATCCAATCCTCCGTTTTTGGAAACAAAATCAAATCATCTCTTTTTAGAAACAGAATCCAATCATTTGTTTTAGGGAATAGGAATCTCCATCCTTCTTGGTCTAAATCTTTCCTAATCCACTCCTTCCTAATCTCATACTTTCCTAAACCTTTGGTTTCCAAAACTTAAACATTTAAATCTTTTCTTAAACTTTAAACTTCCAAATCCTTCCTAGTCTAAATCTCTCCTAATTCCACACCTTTCCAAATCTTAATTTTCTAAATCCAACTTTTCAAATCTTTATAATTTCAAATCTTTCTAAACTTTCAAATTTTCTAAATTTGAAAGTTTCTAAATCCTGAACTTTCCAATTCCAATACTCTCTTAAAATGAAACTTTCCAATTTCAAAACCTTTCCTATTTCAAAACCTTCTTAAATCGAAACTTTCTTCAAATGAAACTTTCCTAAAACGAAACTTTCCTAAAATAGAATCTTTCCTAATCCAAATCTTTTCTAAATCTAATCTTTCCTAAATCTTCCAAGTCAAACATTCGAGTCAAATCTTTCTTAAACCTCAAGTCTTTCCTAAATCTCATCTTTCCTAAGTCTAGGTTTTCCAAAATTCTATCTTTCCAAATCTAGTCCAAGTTCTCTTCCAAGGGTCAAATCCTCTTTCAAGTTTAATTCTAGATCTAAGTTCGATCTTGATTTCCTAATCTTCCAGTTCGAATTCTAAATCAAAATTTCTTTCTTCCAATCATACATTCTATTTTCAATTAGACTCTTATCTGAATTATAACTGACATGATTCCTCCAAAGGGATACGTAGGCAACCCTTATGGGTGCTGTCACAACCTTTTTCAAGCTTCTGTTTTCACAACTTTTTTCAATTTTCAATTCCATGATCTATTTCAAACTTCTAATTCTAAATTTCTATTTCCAATCTCTGAATCTTTCCAATTTCAAATCTATATTTTTAAATTTCTTTTTAATTCAAATCAATTTCTTTTCAAATCTATTTTCCAACTCTCTTTCTATTGCACTTATATATCATGCATCATTCTTTTCAAAATTATTTTTTAAAGTGGATAGAATTAGACACTAGTTAATCGAAGGCTTTATTAGGTGAATCTAGGGTGAATAGACATGTAAGTACCGCAAGAGCAGGGTAGGGTGATAGCTTAGTGTGTCTTCCCTACACGTAACAAACCTCCGAACCTAGGATCACTGTTTTCGAAAGACCAAAAATGGAGTTCATTTTTCTAAAAATGGCTTAAATATTTTCCAAAGGTTGCCAAACAACCTGTTTTCTTAAAAACCCTCTCTCGAGGAAGTATTTTCAAAATCGTTTTCCGGAAAACCCTAGGTATAATTTTCATATTGTGCTTAGTTTTTAGATAATCTAACTCACCTTAATCAAGTTAGGTGGCGACTCCAATTATTTTCCAAAAGTCTTTTATTCAAATTAATTTTCAATTCAAATCTAGTCACACTCATTCTTCTAAGAGGGTTAGTTCTAACAAGAGAGTACAATATTTTTTCCACTTGTGTTTGTATTCCTTAAGTGCCAAAAATTTGGGCGTGGTAAGTTGGAATTTAAGAAAATTTTTAAAATATGAAAGGTTTTGAAATTGAAAAGTTATGAATTTAGAAAGTTTCAAATTTAGAAAGTTTTGGATTTGGAAAGATTTGAAATTTAGAAAGTTAGAATTTTAGAAAGATTCGAAGTTTGAGTTTTAGAAATACTTGAAATTAGGAAAGGTTTGAGTTTAAGAAAGATTTGAAAAATTAGATTTGGAAGGTTGAAATTTGGAAAGGTATGAAATTAGGAAATGTTGGAATTAGGAATATTAAGAAGCTTAAAGTTTAAGGAAAGATTTGAAAGTTTAAGTTTTGGAAACTTAAAGTTTAGAAAGGTATGAGATTAGGAAATATTGGATTAGGAAAAATTTAGATTAGGAAGGATTGAGATTAAGAAATGTTTGGATTAGGAAAGATTGGGATTCCTATTTCCTAAAACAAAAGATTGGACTTTATTTCTAAAATGAGATGATTTTATTTTATTTCCAAAAATGAAGGATTAGATCTAGTTTCCTAAATGAGAGATTGAATTTGGTTTCCTAAAATGGAGGATATGATTCGACATAGAATTGGAAAGATGAAGTTTTGAAAATCCTAGATTTTTGGGGTAGAAAATAGGATTTGAAAATATACGATTTTGATGTAGAAAATAGAATTTGGAAACCTAAATTTTGAGGCAAAAATAGGAAATTAAAAATTATGTTTTTGGAAAGAAAATTGGGGTTTCCTAACCATGGCTCTAGGGTTTAACTTGAACTCCAAGAAAAGAGATTTTGAAAAGTAGAACTTTTGGAAAGAATGATTTTTGGAAGAAGATCTTAGAAAGGAGTTTTTAGAAAGTAAACCTGAAAAAAAGAGTTTTTGACAAGGGATTTTTGGAAAGAGTTTTTTAGGAAGGAGTATTTTTAGAAAGTGAATTTTGAAGAGAGCTTTTTGGAAAGGAATTTGAAAAGAAGTTTTGGAAAAATAGATTTTTTTAAGGGAATTTTAGAAAACAATTTTTAGAAAGCAATTTTGGAAAGGAGATTGGAGAGAGTTTTTAGAAAGTATATTGGAGAGGAGATTTTAGAAAGTAGATGTAAAAAGAGATTTTGGAGTTGAGTTAAAAAGAGGTTTTGGAAAATATGTTTGAAAAGCAATTCGGAAAGGGATTTGAATGTAGAATTTTGCAAGCCTCTAAAAATATCTCACTTTTCTAAAACGACTCTAACCATAAGAAGATTAGAACCTTTCTAGGATTGTGGTTTTAAAAACAACAAGGATTTAAAAATATGGACCATATTGGTCACTTTAAATATAACACTTTCCTAAAGCAACCCTAACCATGGAATGGCTAGAATCATCTTAGGATTATGGTTTAGAAAACAAGTTTTGAAGAAGAAGATTTTAACACAAGTTTTGAAAACGATTTTGACACAAGTTTCGAAAATAAGTTTGAAAATAATTTTTGGAGAGATGCATGATCATGACATGCACAATGCAAGTTGTGGTCATGAACATACAAGGTGAAATGCTTCATCACAAAATCAAGGGGGCCGAATCCATGTGGTCTCCGGTTAGACTAAGAGAAAGCCTTTGACATGGTGACTTTCAATAGCCTAATCCTACACATGAACCGGGTAGTCCCTTGTTTCAAGTATGCAAGAAGGAGGGGGGGTAGAAGATGGGAGATTAAAATAGAAGAAAATCCAAGTAGGTTAAGAGAAAAAAAAGAGAGGGGGAATTGTGTAAACGTAAATAGGAAACCTACCTTGCGTCTTCTTTTGTTTGCTTTGCTTTATTCGCTTTGCTTTTCTTGCTTCGGTCTTCGCCTTGATCTTCAAGAGCTTATTCTGATTTTCGAGAGCTTTTATGTTGCAGTACTTCAAGTCTTCAATGGAGGTTTTGGAGGCTAATATATGAGTGTATGTATGCTAGGGTTTGTATATGGAGGCTAAGGTTTAAAGAACCTAAAGGGAAGTAGGGTTTGGAAAGACTTTGAGCTCTGAATATTGAAGAGCAGAGTTTTTAGACTGAGTTTGTGGACTCTTTTCATGCTGGATGAGGCTTTGTATTTATAGACAGAGGACTGGCGCTTGTTGCAGTATCGCCAGGAAACATTTCCTACTGGCGCCACTCCTAATGGCACTAGTCACTTAGGAAAGTTTTAAGTTCGGCAAGCAACGTATCTTCAAAAGATTTGGGAGCCTGTACTAGTGACTACAATGCAATTTTTAGCCTAACTTCACTAGGAGTGACTCCGAAAGGTTCGGAAATGATTTAGAGGGTCGGGAATGGCCCGGATGGCTGGAAAGGGATGGGAACTCTTTGAATAGTGTCTCGGGGGTAATAGCCTAGAAAAATGATGTCAGGATTTTGTTGGAAGGGTTGATCGGGCCATTAGGGCCAAAACGGTCAATCGGGTCAGAAAACTATCGGGATGGACTTCGAATGTCTCAAAAGAACACTCAAGGCTTAGAAATATTACCTAGAATGTTTCAGGAGGTTACCGGTTTGATACCCAGAGCCGGTGTGGTTGGAAGAGATAATCGACCCACTGAGGGCAAAACGATTATTTTACAAAAGGTTTGCCGGAACTGACTCGGAATGACCTAGATATGTATTGGAAGGCCAAGGATACTATTAGAAACATCCCTGGGAGGTTACCGATTTGATACCCAGAGCCGGTGTGGTTCTCGGGGCACTCAGATGCTTGGGGACAAAATGGTTAACTTGACAGGAGGGACTCGAAATTGGCCCAAAATTGACTGGAAGGCACTTAAACAAGCCATATCGTCTTTGGGATGACCCTGAAAGGGGGACTTACTGTTCTGAGGACTTAGGTACTTTCTCAAGAAACATGCCAGAAATGGCCCTAGAGGTAGTTTGGTCATTTTTCACCTGAGTGGGCTAGCAAGCATTGGTGTTGACATGGATTTTGAGTGTTTCCGCCACTCTGACGGTGGTCCTGTGACATGGGGGTTTGTTGGCAATTCCCAATGTTAACCTATTTACGAGTGTTTCCGCCACTCTGACGGTTGCGATGTTTACAAGTATTTCCAATACTCTAATGGGTCGCGATCATTCCAGAGACTGCCTGATCTCAGGAAGCTGCTAATTGGATTTATTGCCTGAGGAATTAACTTTCACAAAAAGCGTGCTGAAGGTGGACCGTTCTACATCTCGGGGACTTGGGGTCTCATCCTAGTCGACGAGTTTGAAGAGACTTACGGTTCTGAAGAGCTCTCTCGAAAAACATGCTGGACAGGATGGACTTACCACATTGTGGAATCAACTTTCTCAAAAGGCATGCCGAATTTAATTAGAATTGGAATTTGAATTGGACTTGAAATTCGATTTGAGATTAAAACGGGGACTTACATCTTCGAAAAGACATGCCCACTAGAATTGGACCGAACAATGACCCAGTGAGACTTTGGTCATTTTGCCTCCATTTAGGCTTAATGGGCCCGCGAAGCGATTGATTGACAGGATTATATCTAGAAAATTGGTTTAAACTATAATATGTCCATATTGACTTGAATACAAGTCTGGACAGACTGGAGACTGCCGAGCAGGCAAAAATAGGGTGCTTACAGGTGCCACTACTTGGATTTCAACGAGTTACGTGATTGACCTTCATCTTTCACCCTTCTGTATTTCCCCTTTCTCTCCACTTTCTGTTTCTCTCTCCCCTCTTTTCGGAGTCATAGATTATTTCTTCTGAAAGTGGTGCTTATTCTATCCCATCCTCCAAATCAAGGTAAAAAATTTCGAAGGAAATCCCTAAAAGAAAACATCATTCATAGAATGCAACGAGATAGTTGATATAAACATGAAAATTTTGAATCCTTTTCATCATATGATGTTGTTTTCATGCTCACATCTGAATTAAAAGCTGAAAGACGGGTTTGAAAGAAATCACCCTTTTCCAGAATAGCCGCCCAGACAGATTTTGGAATCATGCCGGTGTCCATCATACTCCCTTTGTCGTATGTTGCATCTGATTGTGCAAGGGTGGCTAAGCTTGAGGACTGGGTGGAGTGGCAACATGGTACCAAGATGATGGCTAAGAAGGAGCGTCTTATGGATGGATGGTCCACTCCTTCTTGTTCTTTTAATGTGGATCACCTCCTCCAACAATTGGGTTAGTCTTTGCATGAGTTGCGAACGGGGTGGGATGCAGGAGGGTCTCATAGGGTTGGTTGTGCTCTTGGTCCTGGTAAAAAGAAAAAGAAAAACAAAATGCAATTAGCATGTGGAGTTAAATATTTTATGCAATGCATGCCCTATGGAGGTCCATTTTTTGAGGGAATCTAAACATAATGCTAAATCCATTTTGGAGGTAGGGTTTTGCCCCTATTATGCAATAAAATACCTATTTGGCATGGACCGATTGATGTTTCTTTGTCTGGGTAATCCTGTCTTTATGGACGAAGAGAGATTTGAGCCTCTCTTGAGATATGGTTCAATGTATATCATGAATCCTTAGGGTTGAGGAACCTTTAGAAGTTTTGGTAGGTTCGATTAACATGAGATTGGATTGCTCCTTTCTCTCTACGGTTGATTAAATGTATGAGAATGCAATGACTTGAGTTTCTTAGAACTCTTGTCTTGGAATATATATGGATGCATGAGCATAATAGAAGTGAATATGTAAGCAACACGATAACAGTGAATGAATGGTTTAGAAGACCCACTTCTTCTCATGCTTCTGCCTTTAGTTATCTTGGTACTTGGAGATAAAAGGGGGGGGGGGGTAGAAGACAAGAAACAAAAGATAAGTTAGTGCCTTAATTTGGAAGTTTTTATGCAATGTATGTCTTAGGGGTGACCCTGTTCTTTGAGGGAGGGACTAAACATGATGCATTTGGCTCACTTCTTAGAGATAGGGAGTTTGCCCCTATATGCAAATACCTTACCATGGATTGAGAATATACATTCATTCGTACATTCATTAGCAAGAAGTAAAAGGATACATTGAATTTTGAGTTTAAGATACTAGAGAATCAAAGTACACTTTAATAGGAGGAGGGGAAATATTTTTCTTGGGACTTTTGCCTATTTACTTTGACATTTGAGATTCTATACTACTCTTGAGTCTTTGTCTTTTTTGAGTTTGATGTTGAGGAGGTCATTGAAAGACCTTACTATTTGATTGCCCCTTGTCTTCTTAGCCACCTTATCTCCATGAGCATAGAGGGATTGGGGCTCATCTTTTATGGAATGATTTGAAATGTATGCCATGAGTTCTTAGGGTTACGCTGGAACCCTTAGGGTTTTGGTAGGTTTTATGCAAGGGAGAGTGACCTTGACGTCACTCTCTATGGGTTAATCATATGCATGAGAATGCAGTGACTTGAGTTATTTTGAAACTCTTGTCTTGAAATAGAATATTAAATGCATGAACATGTATGCATAAAGTATAGAGAGAATGCAATTGTAAAGTAAATATGTATGCATGAGCATCTATACAAGCATTATAATAGCAGGAAAAGACAAGAATAAAGAAAAGTAAAGTAGTCACCCTTTTCTCCATAGTTTTGAAATTGTTGTGCGTGTCTTAAATCTGGAAGAAGTTCGATTATGTATGCCTTTTACATGAGCATAAGCTTGAGGGTTTACTAATGCTTCCTAAGAAGGTTCGATTCCCAGATCTTTGAATCTAGGCCCACTTCTCGAGGTGGTGCCAATATAGGTTGGTGATCCAAGTAGGGGAACCATCAAGAGGCCGTAGGCTAAGAAACTAACACAGCATCCGCCCATAACCAATATACTATTCCCTCTTCTAACTAAAACGGTCATAATCAAGTAAAGAATCCAAGTATGCAAATGTAAGTGCATGTGCAGTGTATGTGTGAAATTTTAAAAAATAGAGGAAAGGGCCAAACAACTCCCATCCATCCTATCCATTCCATCCTATTCATTCATGACATACATGGCAATTAATATAACATAAAATAAAAATGTGAACAAAGATCCACCTACAAAAATAAAGATGCAAAAAGTCAGTACTCAAATCACGAACTTAATGCAAGATAGAATGATTGAATATGAATTGAATGTAAACAATGACATGTTTTTGAAAATAGCTTTGAGAAGTTTGATTTTGAAAAATTTAAGGTGGATAGAATTGGACAAATTAATCGTAGACTCTAGATGAGTGAGGCGTGGAGAGACATTATAATAGCCTAACCCTCTAAGCATCCTTAACAGAGTTGCCAGTTGTCGCGCCCCAATTTTTCACACTCAAGAAAATACACACAAGTGAGAAAAATACGGTACTATCTCGTTAGAACTCATCCTCCTAGATGGACAAGTGCGACTAAGTTTGAATTGGAAATTGATTTAAATAAGGGCTTTTTTGAAAAAAGTTTAGAGTCACCACCTAACTTGATTAAGGTGAGTTAGGTTACCTAAAACTAACTGCAATTCAAAGATTAAACTTAGGGTTTTTGAAAAGGTTATAAAAACTTCCTCAATAGAGGTTTTTTTTTTCTTTTGAAAAAATAGGTTGTTTGGCAACCTTTGAAAAGATTTAAGCCCTTTTTTGAAAATAACTCGGTTTTTGATCTTTTAAAAATAGTGATTCTAGGTTCAGAAGTTGGTTACATATAGGGAAGATGTACTAAGCTATCACCCTATCTCACCCTTACGGTACCTACATGACTATTCACCCTAGGTTCACTCAATTAGGATCATCAATTATTTATTGTCCAATATTATCTACTTTGGAAAGAATTTTAGAAAGAGGTTTGATATGATGTATGACATGCAAATACAAGAAAAGAATTTAATTTTAAAAATAGATTTGAAGAAAAAATTTGAAGCTTGAAAAAAGGTTGTAGAAATTAGAAACTTGAAAAATGTTATGGAATTGGAAACTTAAAAAAGGTTATGGAATTATCAATTTGAAAAAGGTTGTGAAATTGAAAACTTGAAAAAAAATTGTGGAATTAGAAATTTGAAAAAGGTTGTGAAATTAAAAACTTAAAAAAGATTGTAACCACACCAATGAGGGTTGCCTACGTATCCGTTTGTTGGGAATTAAGTTAGTCGTAGTTCGAACTTGGGGTCAAATTGAAAATAAACACTTTGAGGTCTTTTGGAAAGTTTGATTTGAAAATATTTAATTTGAATCTTGATTGGAAGATTTGAAATTGAAATTTGATTTGAAATTAAATTTGAGGATTTGAAATTGAATTTGGACTTGATTTGAAAAGATTGAGTTGAACTTTGAAAACATCTTGACTTAGATTAAAGTTTGAAAATCATCTCGGTTTAGAAAAAAAGTTTTAGAAAAGAGTTGAAGCTTCCTAACTTTAGGGTCGGGGTTGAACTAGAGTTTTGACATCCTAGTACTTAAGTAACTTAAGGTTGAAGCATGCAATTGAATTGAAAAGATTTGGTTTGAACATGAGAGGTTGGATGAAGGAATGTTTTGATTTTAAAAAACTTAGAATTAGGAAAGATGGGATTTAAAAAAGATTGGAAACGGTTTGATTTGATTTAGAAACACTTGACTTGAATATTTGATTTGAAAGAATTTAGAAAGTTAAGGTTTATGAAAGATTGGATTTTAGAAAACTTTGGATTAGGAAAGTTTCAAAATTGGAAAGTCTCATTTTAGGAAAGTACCAAATTAAGAAAGTTTCATTTTAGGAAAGTATTGATTTTGAAAAGATGTGAATTTGGAAAGATCCATTTAAGAAAGGTCTTGATTTAAGAAAAGTTTGAACTTAGAAAGATTTAAAATTTGGAAATAAGATTTGAAAAAATTAAATTAGGAATTGTTTGAAAGTTTAGAAAGATTTGATAAGTTGAATTTAGAAAGTTGAGATTCGAAACGATTAGAATTAGGAAAAATTTGATTTCTATTTCCTAAAGTTGAAGATTGGATTTTATTTCCAAAAATAAATGATTTCTTTTTATTTCCAAAATTGGAGGATTTGAGTTGGTTTCCTAAATTGAAAAATTTGATTTGACTTGGAATTGGAAAGGTTAAATTTTGAAAATCTTGGATTTGGAGATCTAAGATTTGGTAAGAAAAGAGGTTTTTGAAATCTATGATTTGATGTCGAAAATAGAAAGTCATTACTTTAGGAAAAGAATTAGGGTTTCCTAATCATGGATTCTAGAGCTTGACTTAAACTTCAAGACAAAAAGTTTTTGGAAAATAGATATTTGAAAAGAGTTTTTAGGAATTAGATTTGCAAAATAATTTGGAAAGAGGTTTGAATATGGACTTTTACAAGTCTCTTAAATATCTCACTTTCTTAAAACAATTCTAATCATGAAAACATTAGAAATATTCTAAGGTTATGATTTTGACAATAAATAGGGTTTGAAATATGGACTACAATAATCACATTGAATATAACACTTTTCTAAAACAACACTAGCCATGGAATGACTAGAATCACTATAAGATTGTGATTTTGAAAACAAGTTTGAAAGAAAGAAGTTTTGAATGCAACTTTTGGAAGAGAACTTTGATGCGAGTTTTGAAAACAACTTTGAATGTAATTTTGAATGCAATGCATGAATATGATAACTACAATGCAATAGGGTCATGAACATACAAGGCTAGATTTCACCACATAATCAAGGGGGCCGAACCGACATCATCAAAGGTTGAACTAGAAGAAAGCCCTAACACGGTGACCTTCAACAGTCCTTCCTAAGCATGAATCAGGGTGTCCCTTATTTCAAGCATGCAAGACGAGGAGTTAGAAGATGGAGATTAAAAAAGAAGAAAACACAAGTGGGTTAGAAGGGAGAAGAGAGAGGGGGGATTACATAAAAGTAAATAGAAAACCAACATCGTATTCTTCTTGCTTTGATTGCTTGGTTTGCTTTACTTGACTTGTTTCGCGTTCAGATTTTTCACACTCGAGGAATACACACACAAGCAGGAAAAATACTGTACTCTCTCGTTAGAACTCATCCTCCTAGAAGAATGAGTGTGACTAGGTTTGAATTGAAAATTTGATTTGAATAAAGGGCTTCTAGAAAACATTTGGAGTCACCACCTAACTTGATTAAGGCGAGTTAGGTCACCTAAAACTAAGCACAATCCGAAGACTACACTTAAGGTTTTTCAAAATGATTTTGAAAATATTTCCTTAAGAGAGGGTTTTTAAGAAAACAAGTTATTTGGCAACCTTTGAAAAATATTTAAGCCCTTTTTTTAAAAATAACTCTATTTTGGTCTTTCGAAAATAGTGATTCTAGGTTTGGAGGTTGGTTACGTGTAGGGAAGACGCACTAAGCCATCACCTTACCCTGCCCTTGCGGTACCTACATGTCTATTCACCCTATATTCACCCAATAGAGTCTTCGATTAACAAATGTCCAAAACTATTCACTTTTAGAAAAGAATTTTTAAAAGAATGATGCATGATAGGCAATTGCAAGAAAAAGATTTGATTTTAAAAATAATTTAAAAGGACTTAATTCGATTTTAGAAATAGATTTGATTTGAAATTGGAATGGATTTGAAAAGATAAATTTGATTTTGGAAATAAAGTTTTAGAAATTGAAAATAGTGATTTGAAAGTAGATAACTGGAATTGGAAGTTTGAAAAAAGTTATGACCGCAACCATGAGGGTTGCCTACGTATCCCTTTTAAGAAATCAGGTTAGTCGTAGTTCGGATCAAAGTTCGATAGAAAATAGAAGATTTGACTTGGAAAAAGAGATTTTGATTTGGAAAAGGGCTTGATTTGAACTCAGAATATAAGATTGGAAATTGGAATTTGGAATTGAAAAGATTAGATTTTGATTTGGAAAGATAGAACTTGGAAGAAAGATTTGGACTTGTTTTGGAAAAATTGAGATTTAGGAAACCTAGACTTAAGAAAGATAGGATTTAGGAAAGACTTGAGATTTAAGAAAGATTTGACTCGAATGTCGGACTTGGAAAATTAGGAAAAAATTAGATTTAAGAAAGGTTTGAATTAGGAAAGTGCCGTTTTAGGAAAGTTTCGATTTAGGAAAGTTTTGAATTAGGAAAGTTTCAAAATAGGAAATGTTTCGATTTAGGAAAGTTTTGAATTAAAGAAGTTTAGGATTTTGGAAAGATTCGAAGTTTGAGTTTTAGAAATTCTTGAAATTAGAAAAGGTTTGACTTTAAGAAAGATTGAAAAATTTAGATTTAAAAAGTTAAAATTTGGGAAGGTATGGGATTAAGAAAGGTTGAAATTTTAGAAAAGATTTGGAAGCTTAAAGTTTAAGGAAAGATTTAAATGTTCAATTTTTGGAAACTTAAGATTTAGGAAAGTAGGAGATTATGAAGGATTTGAATTAGAAAAGATTTGGATTTCGTTTCTAACAAAAGTGTCTTGATTTTGCTTCCAAAAACGAAGGATTGGATCTAGTTTCCTAAATGGGGAGATTGAATTTGGTTTTCTAAAATGAAAGATTTAATTTGGTTTCCTAAAGCAAAGATAGGATTTGGTTTCCTAAAGGGAAGATTGGATTTGACATGAAGTTGGAAGAGGAAGTTTTAGAAATCCTAGATTTTGGAGTAGAAAATAGGTTTTCGAAATATATAGTTTTGATGTAAAAAATAGGATTTGAAAATCTAAAGTTTGAGGCCAAAATAGGGAATTGGAAATCACATTTTTGGGAAGGAAAATTAGGGTTTCCTAATTGTTGGCTCTAGGGCTTGACTTAGACTCTAAGAAAAGAGATTTTTGAAAAGCTAGTTTTCGGAAAAAGAGATTTTGTAGGAGATCTTAAAAATGAGTTTTTTGGAAATTAAATTTTGAAAAGAGAGTTTTTAGAAAGAGATTTTTGGAAAGAGCTTTTCTAGGAAGGAGTTTTTAGGAAGTGAATTTTAAAGAGAGCTTTTTTGAAAAAAAGCTTGAAAAGGAGTATTGAAAAATAGATTTTTTAAGGGAGTTTTTAAAAAGCAATTTTGGAAAGGAAATTGAAAAGAGTTTTTAAAAAGTATGTTGAAAGAGAGATTTTTAGAAGGAGAAATTTGAAAAGAGAGTTTTTAGAAAGTATATAAAATACCTCACTTTCCTAAAGTAATTCTAACCATAAGAAAGTTAGAACCGCTCTATGGTAGTGGTTTTGAAAACAACAATGTTTTAAAAATATGGACCATATTGGTCACTTTAAATGTAACACTTTCATAAAGCAACTCTAATCATGGAAGGTTAGAATCACCTTAGGATTGTGATTTTGAAAACAAGTTTTGGAAAAGGAAATTTTTGACGCAAGTTTAAAAACAACATGAATGCAAGTTTTAAAAAAACAAGTTTGAAAATGAATTTCGGAGAGATGCAAGATCATGATATGCACAATGCAAGTTGGGGTCGTGAACATACAAGGTTAAGGCTTCACCACATAATCAAGGGGGCCGAATTCACGTGGTCTGGCGAGACTAAGAGAAAGCCCCCGACACGGTGACTCTTAATAGCCTAATCCTACACGTGGACTGGAAAGTCCCTTGTTTCAAGTATGCAAGAAAGGGGGTGGGGTGGGGTGGGGGGGGGGGGGGGGGGAGGGAGATGGGAGATTAAAATAGAAGAAAACCCAAGTGGGTTCGGAGAGAGAAGAGAGAAAGGGGAGTTGCTTAAATGTAAATAGGAAGCCTACCTTTTATTTGCTTTACTTTGCTTGCTTTCTTCTACGGGAGCTTCAAGTTGCAGCACTTCAAGTCTTCAATGTAGGCTTTGGAGGCTAGTATAGAAGTGTATATGTGTGTATGAGAGCTAGGATTTGTGTATGGAGGCTAAAGTTTGGGGAAACCTAAAGAGGACCAGGGTTTAGGGAGGCTATGAGCTTTGTATATCGAAGATGGGAGTTTTTAGACTGAATTTGCCAACCTTTTTCACGCTGGAAGAGGCTTTATATTTATAGACAAAGGAGTGCACAAGCACCTGTAGCAGTGGCGCTAAGCCAAAAATTACACTGGCGCAAGGCCATTTTTTGGCTTGGGGCCACTAGTAGTGGCGCCAGCCATTTAGGAAATATTTAAGGTCAACAAACAACATATCTTTAGAAGATTTGGCTGCCTGTACTAGTAACTACCATGCAATTTTTAGCCTGACTTCACTAGGAGTGGCTCCGGATGGTTTGGGAAGGATTTAGAGAACTGGGAATGGCTCGAAAGGTCGAAAAGGAATAGGAACCCTTAGAATAGAGTCCCAGAGGTATTAGACTTGAAAAATGATGATAGGATGCATTGAAAAGGTTGACCGGGCCGTTAGGGGTAAAACGGTCAATCAGACCAAAAAACTACCAGTATGAACTTGGAATGTCCCGGAAGAAGACTCAAGGTTTGGAAACATTACTTAGAATGTTCCAAGAGGTTATTGGTTTGATACCTAGAGTCGGTGTAGTTGAAAAAGGCGACCGACCCACCAGGGGCAGGGGTAAAATGGTCATTTTGCATCGGGCTTACCGGAACTAACTCGGAATGATCTAGAAATGTATCGAAAGGTCGAGGATACTATCAGAAGCATCCCCGGGAGGTTACCAGTTTGATACCCAAAGCTAGTGTGGTTCCCAGGGCACTCGAATGCCTAGGGGCAAAAATGGTTATTTAGCTTCATGTGGGCCTTACGAGCCCAGGAAGCAACCGGTGGACTAAATTGGAGTTTAGAAGTCGGGTTAGAGTTTGAATATGCATGTGTTGGGTGAAAGTGAGCCCAGTCGGGCCAGAGATTGCCGAGCGGGCAAAAATAGGGTGCTTACAACTTGAACTTTGAAAGCCTTGAAGATGCTGCACTTGAGTCTTCAATAGATGTGTGGAGGCTTGTGTTTGAGTGTATAAGGTGTATAGAGGCTAGGGTTTGAAGAGGCTTGAGAGAATTAGGGTTTGGAGAGACTTCGAGCTTTGTTTTCAGAGAGATAGAGTTTCTAGATTGAATTTGCAGACCTTTTTACACAAGGAGAGGGGGTTTATAGGCAATTAAAACAACCTTAGCGCCTCTTGTAGTGGCGCTAGGATAAACCCTCCAATAGCGCCACTAAGAGTGGCGCTAGGCCATTTATTGGCTTGGCGCAACTACTAGTGGCGCCAGCCACTTAAGAAAACTTTTGGGGCGGCAAGAAACGTATCTTTCGACCCTTGAAACGCAAGGTAAAAGATTTGGGCACCCGTCCCAGTGACTACAATGCAATTTTTGGCTTGGTTCCACTAAGAGTGACTTTGGAAGGTTCGAGAATAATCTAGAAGTCTAGGGATGGATAGGGACCCTTGGAGGAGTGTTCCGGAGGTAACGGACTTGAGAGGCAGCATCGGGATAGTAGAAAAGGTTGACCGGTCGACTAGGGGCAAAACGGTCATTTGAACTAGGAAAACACCGGAATGGACTTGGAGTGACTTGTGAGAAGACTGGAAGGTTGGGAACACTATTGAGAGTGTTTTGAGAGGTTGCTGGTTTGATACCCAAAGTCGGTGCAATTCTCGGAGGTGATCGGATGCCTAAGGGCAAAATAATCATTTTGACCGGATGGTCTTGGAATTGATTCGGAACTGACTGGAAGGTACTTGGATGTGCTGGATTATCTTTAGGACAATCTTAGAATAATGGACTTACTGCTTTGAGGACTTAGGTACTTTCTCAAGAAGTGTGCCGAAAAGGCCTAAAGGGCAATTTAGTCATTTTTCATCGGAGTGTGCTAGCATGTACTAGTGTTGACCTGGGGTTTTGAGTGTTTTTGTCAGTCTGACGGTGTGTGACAAGTTGGTTTCCAAAGGTATCCCATCCTTCGGTAAATGTGCCACGGCCAACAGGCGTGTTCAATCCCGTGACATAGGGGTTTTGTTGGCAATTCCCAATGACGACCTGTTTGCGAGTGCTTCCACCACTCTAACGATTATGTTATTTGTGAGTGTTTTCATCACTTTGATGGTGCACATTAATTTTAGAGACTGCCTGATCTCGGGAAGCTGCTGGATAGTCTTATCATCTAAAGGATCAGCTTTCTTGAAAGACATGCCAAATAATGGACATTCTACATTGGTTGGCTAGCAGGGGTTAGAAGTGAACCTTTATACCATCTCAGGGACTTCGGTTCCATCCCGATCGACAAGTTTTAAGGGACTTACCGTTTTAAGTAATTTTCTTAGTAAATGTGCTGGACTAGATGGACTTACTCTATAAGGAATCACCTTTCTTGAAATATGTGCCGGTTTGAGTTTGATTGGTCCAGATTAGAATTGGAACTAAAATTAAGGTTAAAATAGGGACTTACCTTCTTTAAGAAGACATGCCAACTAGAATTGGACTGAGCAATGCTGCAAGGACATTTTAGTCATTTTGCCCCTTATTGGGCTCGACGAGTCCACGAAGCGATTGATTGATTGGTTTGAGTCTAGAAAACTAGTTTAGGCTTGAATGTGTTTGTGTTGGTTTGAATGTGAGTCCGGTCGAGCCAGAGATTGTCGGGAGAGCAAAAATAGGGTGCTTACACCGCTAATTGCAGCCTTGTTTCCTTGAGTAAGGCAAGATTTATAGCTAGAGCCTCATTGTTCGTCTCTGGTTATTGTTTTAGACCCTTGCACTATGAAGACCGAACTCGACGGGAATCACGACTTTTGTTCCGAACATGAGTGTAAAAGTGTTTTGGCCAGTTGAAACTCTCTGAGTAGTTCAGTAGGCCTATAGTATGTTGGGAAGCTCTTTGGCCCATAGGCCCTTAGCTTTCTCGAGCTTGGTCTTGATGATCTTCAGGAGGGATCAGTTTGTCACTTCTACTTATCGGTTGGCCTGGGGATGTTCTGGTGAAAAGCAATGGTGGTTGATCTTCATGTCTAAATAAAGTTGATTGAATTGTTTTTCTTTAAACTGTTACCTGTTATCTGTAATTACTACCGTGGGGATTCCAAAGCAGGAAGCGATATTCTTCCATATAAAAGTCTTCATCTTCTGTTCCATAATGGTGGGTAGAGCTTGTACCTTAGCCCACTTGGTGAAATAGTTAATGGCCAATACTGTGAACTTGTTCTGCCCCCTGTCTAGTGGCAATAGTGCCACTATATCGATTCCCTACTGGACGAAGGGCTAGGGGCTCTAGATAGGAGTTAACTCTTTAGCTGGTTGCCTTGGGATGCTTGCGAAGCTCTAGCACTTGTAATATTTCTTCATGAAGTCCCGAGCATCTTTGCTCATGCTCGACCAATATTATGCTGCTCGGAGTATCTTGTTGGCCAACGAACGTCCTTTAGAGTGATTCTTGCAAATCCCTTTGTGGACTTCCCTCATTATGTATTCTACCTCTTCTTTTGTGGCACACTTGAGTAGAGGTAAAGTGTGTCCTCTTTTGTAGAGAACACTATCGATTATCACGTACTGGCTTGCTCAAAGCTTTATTCTTCTTACTCTCATCTTATCCTCTAGGAGGATCCCATGCTCCAAATACTTCCTGATAGGCTTGGACCATGGGGCCTCTGTCCCCACGTTGTTAACTTTTGGGGTTTAGATTCTTGGTAAATCCAGTATCTCCGTAGGCATATCAAGGTTTACTTCTTTGGACGAGGCAATCTTTGCTAGTCTATCAGCCTCCTTGCTTTCAAATCTAGGAACTCTTTTTAGCAACACCTTGTTAAATTTCCTAGGCAGGTTCTTTGCCATTTGGCAGTACTCTTTCATCTTTTCTCCTTTGGCCTCGTACTCCCTTTGGACTTGTTCAACCACTAGTTGAGAATGGCCCTGTACTATGAGCTATTTTGCCCTTAGTTCACTGAGCTATCTGCAGTCCAGCTATTAAGGCCTCGTACTCTGCCTCGTTGTTGGTTGTTGGGAACTTGAATATGAGGGCGTACTCAATCTTATGCCCATTTGGTGTGACAAGGACGACGCTTGCCCCACTTGACTGTTCGTTGGAGGAGCCATCAACATTCAACACCTGGTCGTGCTCGGTGATTGTTTAATCAGGTTGGGTGCTTGGGTGGGTTGTGAACTTTGCTATGAAATTTGTTGCAGCTTGTCCTTTTTTCCAATTGTGGTTGGTACTGGATATTAAATTGGCTGAGCTCGATTGACCACTTCATCAATTGCCTCGAGGTTTTCAGTTTATGTAAAACATTCTTTAGGGGTTGGTCTGTCAAGACCATATTGGTATGTTCCTGGAAATACGGTCTAAGCCTCCGAGAAGCTGTCACCAAGGCCAAGGCCATCAATTCCATTTTTGGATATCTTTCTTCAGCTCCTCTGAGGGCTTTGCTAGTGTAGTAAATTCGCTTTTGTATTCCTTGCTCTTCTCTCACCAAGGCTGAAACTACCAAGTAGGGGTAGAGTTCCTCTCATGTGACTGTTCGCCTAGGTATTGCTTAAATTGTTGAAAAGCTCCTTCACATTCCTTTCTCCACTAGAACGCCTTAAGCAAAATTTTGAAGAATGGGAGGCATTTGTCGGTGGATCTACATATGAATCTATTTAGGTTGCTACTATTCCTGCCAGCCTCTGAACATCTTTGATCATCTTTGGGGCTTACATGTCCAGTTTGGCCCTGATTTTCTTTGGGTTAGCTTCTATCCCTCTGTGGGACATCATAAAGCTAAGAAATTTTTTGGATGCTACCCCAACCCCACATTTAGTATGTTTTAGCTTAATGTTGTACGTTCTTAGGGTCTGAAAAGTCTCCTCCAAGGGTTGCAAGTAGTTGGACGTTTGTTTACTATTGAACAGCATATCGTTTACATATACTTCCACATTCCTCCCAATATGAGACTTGAACATCTTGCTCACAAGCCTCTAGTATGTTGCCCCTGCATTCTTCAGGTCGAACGACATGACTTGGTAGTAGTATAATCCCCTGTTGGTGATGAATACGGTGTGCTCTTGGTCTTGGTTGACCATTCTGACCTAGTTGTACCCCAATAAGGCATCCATAAATATGAGCATTTCGTATCCCGCCATGGAGTCTACTAGAAGGTTGATCGTTGGCAAAGGGAAATTATCTTTTGGGCAGGCCTTATTGAGGTTAGTGAAGTCAACACACATCCTCTACTTCCCGTTGGCCTTCTTTACCATCACCCCGTTGGTTAGCCAAGTCAGGTATTAGGCTTCTCGGATGAACTTAGCCTTGAGCAATTTGTCCACCTCTTCAGCTATAGCTTTGTTACACTCTAGAGAAAGCTTCTTCTTTTCTGTATCATCGGTTTGGCTCCAGCTGAGATGTTCAAGTGATGGGAGTCTACTTTGGGGTTGATGCCTGGCATATCTTTATGTTTCCAGGAAAAAACATTGACATTCTTTCTAAGGTAGTCCTTTAGTTCTTCCTTCAGTTGGTTAGGAACGATGGACCCGATCTTGATAACTCGGTTCCGATCGGGGCTTTCGATCATGACCTCTTCTTGGTCTTCTATAGGCTCTCCTCTTCTAACTTCCTCTTCATCTTTGACCTCTAACTCCACTATTGCTAGGGCTTCTTTGTTCCCTTCCCCTTTATGGGACAACATGTAGCACTCCCTTGCTATCAGTTGGTCTCCCGTGACACTCCCAACTCCTTATTCTTTTAGGAACTTGACCCTAAGGTGATAAGTGGATGTCATAACCTTAAACTAGTTCAGTGTTGTTCGTCCAATGAAGGCATTGTAAGCTGAGGGACAGTCCACCACCAAGAAGGTGATTGGCTTCGTGGCCTACTGGGGCCTACTTTCTAAGGTCATTGGCAAAACTATGGACTCGAGGGGGGTGATTTGGTCCCTTGTGAATTCGACTAAAGGGGATGTGATGGGCTACATCTTCTCTTTCTCGATTTTCATCTACTCAAACACCCTCTAAAACAAGATGTTTGCAGAGCTGCCACTGTCGATAAAGACTCTCCTGGTTTTGAAGTTAGAGATGATGGTGGTGATCACCAAGGGGTCGTCGTGTGGCTAGCACAGTTCTGTGGTATTTTCTTTAGTGAAGGTGATGGTGGAGAGTTCTGTGTGAGATTTCTTGTTCGGTCGTTCGGCCCCCAGAACTTCTCTTGGCTCTTTGGCCTTCTGAACGTGGTTCTTTTTCTCTACTAAAGACTCGCCCCCTCTTGCGAATCCTCTGGCTATGACTCAGATTTCTCCTAGCGATTGTTAGTTCTGCGAGGCTTGTTTAGGGTTCCTCCCTCGCTTGATCAGGTTCTCTATCTACTGCTTGAGGTCGATGTAGTCCTCGGTGTTGTGATTGTGATTTTTATGGAACTTACAGTACTTCTTCTGGGATTTCTTCTCGGGAGGTGTCTTCAATCTTTCTGGCCACCTTAGGGTAGGGTTGTGCCAGATCTCATTTAGGACGTGTTCTAGCGAGGATGTGCGGGGGTTAAAGTTACGGTCGAAGCTAGTGAACCATAGCTTATTCCCTTCTGCCTAAACTCTTAATCTGGTATTCATCGGGGCCTTCGCTTCTTGATCATCCTTACTATTATCGGATGACCTCTTCTTCTTGTCTGAGTGTGAGCTGGTGTTTGCATCTTGGTCGTGCCTGGCACTCATGGCATCCTTGGCATTCATATGCTTCTGAGCCCTGAGCATGAGCTTCGCCATGCTCTTTGTGGGTTCCTTCGTCAAGGAGAAAAAGAACTTATGGATTTTGAGACCGCTCATGAAGGTGGTCACCGCTGCCTTGTCGTCCATGTCATCTATGTTGAGAGTCTCTCTGTTAAATTTGCTCATAAATTCTCTAAGTGACTCCTCTTTTCCTGGTTTCACATTCAGTAGGTACACGGCCAGCCTCCTGTGCCTCTACCCTCCAATATAATGCCCAATGAACTACTTGCTGAGTTGGACAAATGTGTTGATCATGGCCGGCTTGATTCTATTGAACCACACTTTGGTTGATCCCTTGAGTGTGATCGGGATGGCTCCACACATGATATCGTTGGGCACCGCTACCAAGTGCATCAAGGCCTTCTACATCTCCAGGTGATCCAAAGTGTCCTTGGACCCATCGAAGGTCTCTAGGATTGGCATCTTAAACTTTAGTAGTAAGGGTTACTCCATCATTGCTGAGTGAAAGGTGAGTCTGTTCGGTTTACCAACTCCTTAATAGTGTTTGGAGTTTTGTTTTGACTGCCTCCATGACCCCTGCTAGCTGGGCTTGCATTACCCTCATTTGCTTGTCCCAAGTAAGGGGATTCTCCACTCTTTCTCTGGTGACTTCTGTGTTCTGAGGGGGTTGTCGCAGTTGGGAATGTGGGGTATGGTTGTGCTCCTCTTCCATGTGCTTCACACTATTCGCAAGTTGGACTTTATCTGCAGGCCTGATAGGTTGATCATTTGTTGAGTCAACCCCGTTGATCCTCTCTCCATTTCCTCACTGGTCCCTCAGTGGTCGAATTTCTTCCGGGGCAACTGGAAGCCTTTAGAATAACTCTTGATTTTGAGTGACTAGTGTCGCGCCAAGATTTTTCACACTCGAGGAATACACACACAAGTGGGAAAAACACTGTACTCTCTTGTTAGAACTCACCCTCCTAGAAGAATGAATGCGATTAGGTTTGAATTGAAAATATATTTGAATAAAGGGCTTTTAGAAAAAGTTTGGAGTCGCCACCTAACTTGATTAAAGTGAGTTAGGTCACCTAAAAACTAAGCATAATCTGAAAACTACACTTAGGGTTTTTGAAAATACCACCTCAAGAGAGGGTTTTTAAGAAAACAAGTTGTTTGGAAACCTTTAGAAAACATTTAGCCCTTTTTGAAAAATGACTCCTTTTGGTCTTTTGAAAACAGTGATCCTAGGTTCGGAGGTTGGTTACGTGTAGGGAAGACGCACTAAGCCACCACCCTACCCCGTCCTTGCGGTATCTACATATCTATTTACCCTAGATTCACCTACGAGATTCTTTAACTAACTAATGTTCAATCCTATCCACTTTAGAAAAATAATGTTTAAAAACTATCATGATGCATGATACGCAAGTGCAAAAAAAAAA
This sequence comes from Euryodendron excelsum, assembly GCA_033060915.1. Classification (NCBI taxonomy): domain Eukaryota; kingdom Viridiplantae; phylum Streptophyta; class Magnoliopsida; order Ericales; family Pentaphylacaceae; genus Euryodendron; species Euryodendron excelsum. The sequence goes on along the minus strand of CM065388.1, from coordinate 16,772,508 downwards.
AAAGAAGTTGGAAAATAGATTTGGAAAAGAAGAATTGAAGAGAAATTGATTTGATTTTAGAAAAGAGATTCGAAAAGATAGATTTGAAATTGGAAAGCTTAGAAATTGGAAATAGAGATTTGAAAATAGAAATTTAGAATTGGAAGTTAGAAAAAAGTTGTAGAAATAGAGATTTGAAAAACGTTGTGGAATTTGAGATTTGAAAAAGATTGTGACCCCACCCATAGGGGTTGCCTACGTATTCTTTTGGAGGAATCAGGTCAATCGTAGTTCGGACAAGAGTTCGATTGGAAATAGAAGAGTTGATTTGGAAAAGAATTGGAGTTAGAATTCAAATTGGAATTGGAAGAATAGAAATTTTGGATTTTGATTGGAAGATTTGAAAAGATTTAACTTTGGAAAACTTGGTTTTAGGAAACCTAAACTTAAAAACTTAGAAAAGAAAGATTGGATTTGACTTGGAAAGATTTTAGAAACGAATTGACTTGAATATTGGGCTTGGAAGATTAGGAAAGATTTATACTAGGAAGAGTTAAGATTCCTATTTCCTAAAACAAGGGATTAGATTTTGTTTCTAAAAGAGAAGATTTGATTTTGTTTCCAAAAACGGAGGATTGGATCTAGTTTCCAAAATGGAAAGATTGGATTTAGTTTCCTAAAAGAAAGATGGGATTTGGTTTCCTAAAGGGAAGGGAAGTTTTAGAAACCCTAGATTTGGAAGACTATAGTTTTGATGTAGAAAATAGGTTTTGGAAGTATGTATAGTTTTGATGTAAAAATGGAGATTTTGGAAACCTAAGTTTTAAGGCAAGGTTGAAAATCAAATTTTTGAAAAGAAAATTGGGGTTTTCTAATTGTGGGTTCTAGGGCTTAACTTGGGCTCCAAGAAAAGGGAATTTTAGAAAGTGAGTTTTTTAGAAACGAAGATTTTTGGAAAGAAAACCTAGAGAGGAGTTTCTAAAAGATGAGTTTTGAAAAGAGAGTTTTTGGAAAGATTTTTGGAGAGTTTTTCTAGAAAGGAGGCCTAGGGAGCGTTTTTAGAAAGTGGACTTTGAAGAGAGCGTTTTGAAAAGGAGTTTAAAAAATGAGTTTTGAAAAATAGATTTTTGGAAAGAGTTTTTAGAAACAATTTTAGAAAAAAGAGCTTTTGGAAAACATGTTGGAAAAGAGATTTTTAGGAGGAGGGATTTGAAAAGAGAGTTTTTAGAAAATATATATATATATATATAAATATCTCACTTTCCTAAAGCGATTCTAACCATAAGAGGGCTAGAAACACTGTAAGAAAGTGGTTTTGAAAATAACAAGGAGTTGAAAATATGGACCATATTGGTCACTTCAAAATGTAACACTTTCCTAAAGTGACTATAGCCATGAAAAGGCTAGAATCACCTTAGGATTGTGATTTTGAAAACAAGTTTTGAAAAAGAAGATTTTGATGCAATTTTGAAAACAAGTGTAATGCAAGCTTTGAAAACGAGTTTGAAAACGATTTTTGGAAGAATGCAAGATAATGATATGCACAATACAAATTTGGGGTCGTAAACATACAAGGTTAAGGCTTCACCACATAATCAAGGGGGCCGAACCCACGTGGTCTCTAGTTAGACTAAAAGAAAGCCCCCAACACGGTGACCCTTCAATAGTCTAATCCTACACATGGACTTGGAGTCCTCTTGTTTCAAGCATGCAAAGAAATGAGGGAAAGAGATGGGGGTTTAAAATAGAGAAAACCCAAGTGGGTTAGGAGAGAGAAGAGAGAGAGGGAAGTGTGAAAATTTAAAGAGAAAGTCTACCATGTTTTGTTTATTTTACTTTGCTTTGCGCACCTTGCTTTCTTAGTTTTTCTTCTATCTTCGCTTCAGTCTTCAATCTTCAAATGCTTGTCTTTGATGTTCAAAACTTGTAGTTGCAGCAATCTCAGTCTTCAAAGGAGGGTTGGAGGCTAGTGTATAAGTGTATAGGGGTGTGTATGAGTGTATAGGAGTCTAGGATTTGTGTATGGTGGCTAGGGTTTGGAAAACCTAGAGAAGCTAGGGTTTAGGGAGTATACGAGCTCTGTATATCAAAATATAGGATTTTTAAATTGAGTTTGCCGACCTCCTTCATGCTGGAGGAGGCTCTGTATTTATAGAGATAGGACAGACCTAACACCTGTTACAGTGGCACCAAAGCAAAATTCCTCTTAGCACCACTAGGAGTGGCGCCAGGCCATTTCTTGGCTTGGTGCCACTAGTAGTGGCGCCAACTAGTTAGGAAAGTTTGTTAAGTCGGCAAGCAACGTATCTTTCACAGATTTGGGCACCTGTATTAGTGACTACTATGTAATTTTTAACCTGACTTCACTAGAAGTGACTCCGGAAAGTCTGAGAATGATTTAAGGGACCGGGAATGACCCGGAAGCCCGGAAAAAGGGTAGGAACACTTAGAATAGTGTCCCAGAGGTATTTGACTTGAAAAATGAGGATAGGATGTGTTGGAAGGGTTGACCGGGCTATTAGGGGCAAACCGGTCAACCGGGCCAGAAAGTTACCGGGATGGACTCGGAATGTCCTGGAAGAAGATTCGAGATTTGGAAACATTATTTAGGATGTTCCCAAAGACTACCGGTTTGATACCTAGAGCCGGTGTGGTCAGAAAAGGCGACCGACCCGCTAGGGGCAAAACGGTCATTTTGTATCGAGTTTGCCGGAACTGACTCGGAATGATCCGAAAAGATAAAGAAAGGTTGAGAATACTATAAAATCAATCTCAGGAGATTACCGGTTTGATCCCCAGAGCCGGTATGGCTAGAAAAAGGCAACCGGCCCACCAGGGGCAAAATGGTCATTTTGTACTGGATTTGCTGAAACTGACTCGAAATAATCCGAAAAGGTAAAGGAAGCTTGAGAATAGTATAAGAACAATCTCAGGAGATTACCGGTTTGATACCCAGAGCCGGTGTGGTTCCCAGGGCGTTTGGATGCCTAGGGGCAAAATGGTCCTCTTAACCGAAAAGCCTCGAAATTGTCTCAAAACGGACTAGAAGGCACCTAATCATGCCAAATTGCTTTTAAGACAATCTTGGAAGGTTGGACTTACCATTCTGAGGACTCAGATTGTTCTCGAGAAACGTGCCAAAAAAGGCCCAAGGGACAATTTGGTCATTTTTCACTAGAGTGGGCTAGCAGACACTGGTGTTGACCTAATTTTTGAGTGTTTCTACCACTCTTACAGCGGTCGCGTGATACGGGGGTTTGTTGGCAATTCCCTATATCGACCTACTTGTGAGTATTTTCGCTACTCTGACGGTTCGCGATCATTCCCGAGACTGACTGATCTCAGGAAGCTGCTAAAGGGACTTAGCGCCTAAGAATCAATTTTCTCGGAAGGCGTGCCTAAACGGACATTTCTGCATTGGCGGGCTAGTAGGCGCCAAAGGTGGACCGTTCTACCATCTAGGGGACTTGGGGTCTCATCCCGGTTGACAGGTTTAATGGGACTTATTGTTCTGAAGAGATTTTTTTCGAAAAATGTGCCGGACTGTCTCGAGGAATCAACTGTCTCGAGAGAAGGATTGGAATTGGATTTGGAAAGGGGACTTACCGTCTTCGAAAAGACGTACCTGATTTGAAATTGGAAAAGGGACTTACCGTCTTCGGAAAGACGTGCCTGATTTGGATTTGGAAAGGGGACTTACCGTTTTCGAAAAGATGTGCCTGATTTGAAAATGGAAAGGGGACTTACTGTCTTCAGAAAGATGTGCCTAATTTGGATTTGGAAAGAGAACTTACCATCTTCGAAAAAACGTGCCTGATGGAAATGGAAAGGAGACTTACCGTCTTCGGAAAGACGTTCCTAATTTGGATTTCGAAAGGGGACTTACCGCATTCGGAAAGACGTGCCTGATGGAATTGGAAAGGGAACTTACAGTCTTCGAAACGACGTGCCGAATTTGGATTTGGAAAGGGGACTTACAGTCTTCAGAAAGACGTGCCTGATTTGGAATTGGAAAGGGGACTTACCATCTTCAGAAAGACGTGCCTGATTTGGAATTAGAAAGGGGACTTACCATCTTCGGAAAGACATGCCTGATTTGAATTTGGAAAGGGAACTTACTGTCTTCGAAAAGACCTACCTGATTTGGAAATGGAAAGGGGACTTACCGTCTTCAGAAAGACGTGCCTGATTTGGAATTTGAAAGATAATGCCCCTAAAGGCATTTTGGTCATTTTGCCTCTATTTGGGCCTAGTGGACCCGTGAAGCGAGGAATAGACGGGATTAGACTTAGAGAGTTAATTTCGATTGGAATACGTTCATATAGACTTGAGTACAAGTCTGGACGGACCGTGGATTGCCGAGCGGTCAAAAATGGGGTGCTTACAACTAGCTGTTAAATGCTAGCCATCATATCAACAACTTATTGCTCCAAAACTGTCACCCTCGCTGCATCTTGTTCCTTCATGTTGGTTTGCTTTTGAGAAATATTAGACCTGGTTAAGACCATGAAAATAATGAGAATGTCATTCCCACATACAGTGCCAACTGATGATTCAGTAAACTTGTATGGTCTGCTCTAGGTCAAGATGAACTGATATGGTGGAATGGGAAGCATCTCTAGGTCATGAACACCAGTGTGGTGCTTGTCAAGAACACTTCGATGATACAGTCAAGCATTAAATATGGAGGAGAGTATGCAGAATACTGGCTGATGTCCCATTCCTTTTTAAGAGAGGTGGAGACCTCTTTATATACAAATGTAGATAGGAGTAATTATTGAGTAACGGCTGCACACTTGGTGGTTGTAATCATGCCCCCATGTTGCATCCTTCATGGGTGCAATCATGCCCCCGGTGGGGTGGTGGATGCTGATTTGTAGGCGTGGATCTCAGAATGTACTGTTAAGGTAGATTGCATTACGTTTAGGATAACATGTTGGTTACTTCAACCAAAATCCCCGAATAAGGTAAGTCTAATTGAGGTATGACAATTCAGAAGTAGGCCCGTGATGGGGTCCTCTGGCTATTGTAACGGTCGGGATCGGTACCTATCAAATCTTATGGCCATAATAGATTTTTTATTTTTCATTTTTTTCTCAAAGTTGTTAAAAGTCAAATTGAATTCAATACTAATTCTACTTAGAGTTTGGTAGGCACATGCTATATCTAGTTCAATGATATGAAGAGTCGATTGATTTTTTTGACACAAACGTTGACTATCACTGGGCAGGGTAAGCTACCCGCTCAACCTCATCCTAATCTCTCTAGACAAGTGCATTCTAGTGAGACCATTACTAAGCCTTCATCTAGTTATGAGTAAGTGCAAGCCGTAAATACTTTGAAGAGTGGAAAAGTGATAGACAAAACCATTACTAAGCCTTCATCTAGTTATGAGTAAGTGCAAGCCGTAAATACTTTGAAGAGTGGAAAAGTGATAGACAAAACCATTTATCCCAAAGAGCCTAAGACTAGGGAAAACACTCCAAGCAGATTTGAGGATCCACAAGGGAAAGGGGTAGGAGAAACCTCTAGGGAAGAGGAGAGTGAACCGAAAGAAAAGAATAAGAAAGAAGGGGTAGGAACCTTCGAATAGACCAAGGATGTATCTAGGGAAGAGCGTGAAACTTTAGTTGCTCTTTTACCTCATAGATTGACTAAGCCTAAGAACAAATTGTTGAGTTTGAAAATTTATGAGATCTTTAAACAAGTGAAAATCAACATCCCTCTTCTAGAAGTCATCAAACAAATCTCTTCTTGTGCCAAGTTCTTAAAGGGCTTTTGCAAAATTAAGAGGAGATTGAATGTGAAAGAAGATGCTTTCCTTGCTCAAAACATGAGTTCTATATTGCAACTCAAAATACCTCCCAAATAAAAAGACCCTACGTATCCCACGGTCTCATGTATTATTAGAAACCATTGGATAGATGGGGCATTTCTAAACCTAGGCTGGAGTGTCAATTTCTTACCTTATTCCATGTATGAGCGATTGGGTGTCGCGCCCAGATTTTTCGCACTTGGAGAATACTCACACAAGCGGGAAAAAAGTTGTACTCTCTCGTTAGAACTGAAAGATTGATTTGCATTGAAGAATGAGTGCGATTAGGTTTGAATTGAAAGATTGATTTGAATAAAGGGCTTTTGAAAAAGATTTAGAGTCGCCACCTAACTTGATTAAGGTGAGTTAGGTCACCTAAAAACTAAGAATAATCCAAAAACTACACTTAGAGTTTTTGAAAAACGATTTGAAAATATCTTCTCAAGAGAGGGTTTTTAAGAAAACGGGTTATTTGGCAACCTTTGGAAAACATTTAGCCCTTTTTAGAAAAGTAACTCCTTTTGGTCTTTGAAATCAGTGATCCTAGGTTCAGAGGTTGGTTACGTGTAGGGAAGATGCACTAAGCTATCACCCTACCCCGCCCTTTCGGTACCTACATGTCAATCTACCCTAGATTCACCTATAAGAGTCTTCAACTAACTATTGACCAATCCTACCTACTTTGAAAAACAATGTTTTGAAAAGAAATTGACATGATGCATGATATGCAAGCGCAAGAGAATTGAAAAATAGATTTGGAAAGAGATTGATTTGAAATTGATTTGATTTGAAAATAGATTTGAAGAGATGGAATTGAAATTGGAAAGTTTGAAAATTTGGAAATAGAAATTTGAAATTGGAAGTTTGAAAATAGATTAGAGATTTGAAAAGATTGTAGAAATTGAGATTTAGAAAATGTGGTGGAATTTAAAATTTGAAAGAAGTTATGGAATTTAAAATTTGAAAGAAATTGTGACCGCACCCATGAGGGTTACCTACGTATCCTTTTGGAAGAATCAGGTCAGTCGTAGTTTGGACTGGAGTTCGATTGAAAAGAGATTGATTTGAAAGAAAGAGATTGAATTGGAAATTGGATTAGAAAATTGAGAGATTGAACTTAGAATAGAAGATTGAAAATTAGAATTTAGAATTCTAGAATTGAAGAAATTGGATTTTGATTTAAAAAGATAGAACTTGGAAGAAAGATTTAGATTTGTTTTGGAAAGATGGAGGTTTAGGAAATCTAGACTTAGGAAAGATAGGAGACCTAGGAAAGACTTGAGATTTAGAAAGATTTGACTCGAATGTTGGACTTGGAAGATTTGAAAAGATTGGATTTAGGAAATGTTAGCATTAGGAAAGGTCCGATTTAGGAAAGTTTCGAATTAGGAAAGTTTCATTTTTGAAAAGTTTTAGAATTAAGAAAATTTCAACTTAGGGAAGTTTCCAAATTAAGAAAGTTTCGAAATTGGGAAAGTTTTGAATTAGGAAAGTTTCAACTTAGGAAAGTTTTGAATTTGGAAAGTTTTCACTTTACGAAAGTATTAAATTTAGAAATGTTTTGAATTAGGAAAAGTTTAGTTTAAGAAAGGCTTAGAATTTAGAAAGTTTCAAGTTAAGAAAGTTTTGAATTTTGGAATGTTTTGAAAAAGGGAAGTTTTGAAAGTGGGAAAGTTTAGAAAACAAGGAAGTTTTGAAAATAAGAAAGTTTTGAGTTTAGAAAGCTTTAGATTTGGAAAGATTTGAAATTTAGAAAGTTTAGGATTTAGAAAGTTTTAGAGTTTTAGAAAATCTCGAGATTAAGAAAGGTTTGAGTTTAGGAAAAGTTTGAAAACTTAGGTTTGAAAAGTTAAAATTTGAAAAGAGGGTAGAATTAGAAAAGAATGGAGTTAGGAGGGATGTGGAAATTGAGTTTTAAAATTTGAAAAAGATATTTATGTTCACGTTTTGGAAACTTAAGATTTAGGAAAGGAGAAGCTTAAGAAGGATTCGAATTAGGAAAGAGTTGGATTAGGAATGGATTGGATTTGGTTTCTAAAAGAAAATGTTGGATTTTGTTTCCAAAAACGGAGAATTGGATTTGGTTTCCTAAACGGGAATATTTGATTTGGTTTCCTAAAGGGAAGATAGAATTTGGCAAGGATTTGGAAATGAAGATTCTAGAAACCCTAGATTTGGAAAATTATAGTTTCGACGTAGAAAGTAGGTTTTGGAAACGTGTATAGTTTGGATGTGAAAACAAAAGGTTTTGGAAACCTAGGTTTGGGGCAAAGTTTGAAAATCATGTTTTTGGAAAGAAAATTAGGGTTTCCTAATTGTGAGTTCTAGGGTTTGATTTGGGCTCTAAAGAAAGAAGATTTTTGGAAAGTGCGTTTTTGAAAACGAAGGTTTTCTAGAAGAGAATCCTAGAGAGGAGTTTTTGGAAAGTGTGTTTTTGGAAACGAAGATTTTAGAAGGAAAATCCTAGAGGGGAGTTTCTAGAAGGAAGATTTTGGAAAGAGAGTTTTTTGAAAAGATTTTTTTGGGGAGAATTTTTCTAGGAAAGAGACCTAGGGAACGTTTTTGAAAAGTGGACTTTGAAGAGAGCATTTTGGAAAGGAGTTGAAAAAGGAGGTTTTGAAAAATAGATTTTTGGAAAGAGTTTTTAGAAAACAATTTTGAAAATGAGAGTTTTAGGAAAGTATGTTGAAAAAGAAATTTTTAGGAGGAAAGATTTGGAAAAAGAATTTTTAGAAGGTATAAAAACATTTCACTTCCCTAAAACGATTCTAACCATAAGAAGGCTAGAACCACTTTAAGAAAGTGGTTTTGGAAAACAATAAGATTTGAAAATATAGACCATAAAAGTCACTTTTAATGTACCACTTTCCTAAAGCAACCCTAGCCATGGAAAGGCTAGAATCACCCTAGAATTGTGGTTTTGAAAACAAGTTTTTGAAAAAGAGATTTTGATGCAATTTTGAAAACAAGTTTGAAAATGATTTTGAAAACGAGTTTGAAAATGAATTTTGGAAGATGCAAGATCATGATATGCACAATGCAATTTGGGGTCGTGAACCTACAAGGCTAAGGCTTCACCATATAATCAAGGGGGCCGAACCCACGTGGTCTTTGGTTAGACTAGAAGAAAGCCTCCGACACGGTGACTCTCCAATAGCCCAATCCTACACATGGACAGGGAATTCCCTTGTTTCAAGCATGCAAAGAAAGGGGGGGAAAGAGATGGGGGATTAAAATAGAGAAAACCCAAGTGGGTTAGGAGAGAGAAGAAAAAGGGGGGAAGTGCAGAAATTTAAAGAGAAAGCCTACCCTATGTCTTGTTTATTTTGCGCGCCTTGCTTTCTTTGGTCTTCGGTCTTCATCTTGATCTTCGTCTTCAATCTTCAAGAGTTGTCTTCAAGCTTTAAACTTCAGATTACAACTCTTCAAGTCTTCGAAGGAGGGTTGAAGGTTAGTATAACAGTGTATGAGGGTGTGTATGAGTGTATAGGAGGCTAGAGTTTAGTGTATGGTGGCTAGAATTTGGAAAACCTAGGGAAGCTAGGGTTTTGGAGGTGCTCGAGCTCTGTATATCAAAATATATGATTTTTAGATTGAGTTTGCGGATCTTTTCCATGTTGGAAGGGGCTCTGTATTTATAAAGGTTGGACAACACTGGCGCCTGTTGCAGTGGCGCCAGGTTTAACTTTACACTGGAGCCAGGCCATTTTTTTGGCTTGGCGCCACTAGTAGTGGCGCCAACCATTTAGGAAATGTTTAAGGTCGGCAAGCAACGTATCTTTGACTAGATTTGGGCGCCTGTACTAGTGACTACCATGTAATTTTTAGCCTAACTTCACTAGGAGTGACTCCGGAAAGTCCAAGAATGATTTGAAGGAGTCGGGAATGACTTGGAAGGCCAGAAAAGAGTAAGAACACCTAAAATAGTGTCCCGAAGATATTTGACATGAAAAATGAGGATAGGATGTGTCGGAAGGGTTGATCGGGCCTTTAAAGGCAAAACGGTCAACCAGATTGGAAAGTTGCCGGGACGGACTCGGACTGTCCTAGAAGAAGACTCAAAATTTGGAAACATTATTCAGAATGTTCCCAAAGGTTGCTGGCTTGGTTCCCAGAGCCGGTGTGGTCGGAAAAAGAAACCAACCCACCAGGGGCAAAATGGTCATTTTGTACCGGGTTTGCTAGAACTGACTCGGAATGATTCGGAAAGGTAGATGAAGGTTGAGAATACCATAAGAAGTAATCTCAGAAGGTTACTGGTTTGATACCCAGAGCCGGTGTGGTTCCCGGGGCGTTCGAATGCCCAGGGACAAAACGGTTATTTAGCTTTAAATGGGCCCTACGGGCTCGAGAAGCGACTGGTGGACTAAATTCAAGTTAAAAAGGTGGGCTTAGAGTCTAAATATGCATGTGATGTGTGAAAGTGAGCTTGGTCAGCTCGGAGATTTCCGAGCGGGCAAAAATAGGGTGCTTACATTGGGGTTATGTGAACTTAAGCCAACTAAGATCACACTCCAATTAGCCGATATGTCTATCAAGGTTCCTTGGAGGATTGTAGACGATGTTTTGATTCAAATAGAGAAGTTATACTTTTCGATAGATTTTATTGTCTTTAGAAATTTAATCGGTTTTGAAACCAAGCACTCAAGCCCAAATTTTGGTCATTTTAGGACGGCCTTTCCTAGCTACTTCCGATGCAATAATCTATTGTAGGAATGGCCTCTTGAAATTATCTTCTGGGAATATGACCATGGGCATGAACATTTTTAATGCAAGTAAATAACCTAATGAGTATAAGGATATCCAGGAAGTGAGCCTTATCAACTTAATTGTGCAAGAGCACTTCAATCAAGTGAGTATAAAAGATGCACTAGAAAGAGCATGAATTTTTAGTGAAGGCATTTATTGTCTAGGGGATGAGGAGGTCCAATGAAGTGAGAATGTTAGTAGTTTAGAGGTTATACCTCTCATAGTAGTGGGTCAATGGACCCCATCTTTTAAGCCCTTAACACCTAGCCTAACAAAACCTTAACCTTCGAAGATCAAGGCTCCAACTCTGGAGTGTTCTTCCCCTCTACACTCAAATATGCATTCTTAGGAAAGGGCGAATCATATCTGATAGTACTTTAAAAGTGCAATCTATATGCCTTAATTAGTTCCTTCTTAGATCTAGAGTAGGATTAATTATTTAATTTTAGTCCTAATTCATACTCACTTAGTTTATTTTACTTGAAACAAGAATACCATGTTAAAAACGACGAATTTGGGAAAAAAAAGTGAACAATCGTTCGAATGGCCAAGGTGGGCGTTCGAACGATACGACTAACAAAGACCCATCAGAATTAGGTCAGAAGCTTGTTAGAGAGATTTAGAGAGCTGTTCACAACATTAGAAGGGCATCCAAAGCCCGTTCGAACAGTGGTTAAGTCTGTTCGAATGCTGCGTGGAATTCAAGATTTTATAAGCCTATAAAAGCCGGTTTTAAAGTTATTTTTAGGGTTAGGTCTTAGCAGCATTTTTACATAGTTTTCTAGTTCTTCTACTTAGTTTTCAATAGTTTTCTCGAAGTCTTATAATCGGAATTTAGTATTTCAATACAATTCAATTATACAATTGTGTATATATCATACGGATGAGTAGCTAAATCCCATCTTGGGATCAATTGTGAAGATTAATTGAAGATGTTGAATAAAAATGGAGGTCAATTGGTTTTTAAAGTTTAGATTTTCTTCTTATTAATTCTATGAGACCAAACCCTAGATATTTATAAAAATTTAGATGTTTGATTATGCTTGGTAATATTTATATACGAGCCCTAGTTCGGTATATTTATTGCACAAGTCGGTGGTATGCATCTATGATTTTAAACCTGATTTATTTTAGGTTTGATTGTTAAAGAGTAACAATTTTTATCGCTAAATCTTTCGAATCAAAGACTCACGATGCAATCAATGATTTGAGTTGTCAAACACCACCATTGGAATTCTGGGTGAAGCAATTGGTTAGATCAATTGGTGTCGAGACTTCTTTTATCAATTTCAAACTCGTTTTCAATACTTAGTTTAGATTAAACAAACACTTTCAAAGCAAACAATTTTTGGTTTCTTTTTAGAGGTAATTCACTAGTTTTGTGTAATCTAAGAGGAGTGATATACCCTTTTCATCATCTTATCAACTGTCCCTGAGAAGTTGACCCCGGACTTCACCAAGTTATATTGCTTCACCATCCTGCTCTTGGGATTACGTTTGGTCACGTTCAAGGACACCGATTGGTGCAAGTCAATATCCAGTAGTCATATGTTCATGTCTATCAGGTGACTAAGAGGGAAGTTAAATCGAGGTGCTTGTGAAGCATAAAAAAGCAATAGGGTGGACAATTGTTGATCTACATGGGATTAGTCATTTGGTGTGCACCCACAAGATATATCTTGAGGAAGAGGCTAAACTAGTGCATTAAATGCAACGATGATTGAACCACCATGAAAGAGGTTGTGAGGAGAAAAGTCCTTAAACTTCTTGATGTGGGTATCATTTACCCAATTTACAACTCTAGATCGGTTAGTCCAACACAAGTTGTGCTTAAGAAATCCAAAGTGAAGGTGGTCAAGAATGATAACAATGAGCTAATACCTAATAGGATTCAAACCGATTGGCAGATATGTGTATTGACTACTGCCACCTTAATGCAATCAAGTGCTTGAATGAGTTGTAGGGAGGGCCTATTATTGCTTTATTGAGGGTTATTCAGATTATAACTAACTTGAGATTGCTCTAGAAGACCAAGATAAGATCACATTCATTTGTCCCTTTAGCCCATTCGCTTACAAGCGAATGCCTTTAGGTCATGTAATGCTCCTGCCACACTCCAAAAATGCATGATGAGCATCTTTAGTGACATGGTAGAGCGTGTCTTGGAAGTCTTCATGGATGAATTTTCAGTTTATAGGGACACTTATGGTCAATGTCTACATCATCTAGAGTAAGTGCTTACAAGGTGTGAGGAAAGTCCTCTAGTTTTGAATTGGGAGAAGTGTCACTTCATGATGACACAAGGTATATTGTTAGGACACATCGTTTCTAATTGGGGTATAGAGGTAGACTAAGCCAAGGTAGACATTATCCAATAGCTACCTCCCCTTAGGATTGTGAAAGATGTGTGCTCTTTCTTTGAGCATGCCGGTTTCTAATGGTGTTTGATTCAATGTTATAGTGATATTTACTATCCAATGTGTGCCCTATTAGCTCAAGATGTACCATTGTCGCATCCCAATTTTTACTCAACCCGGAAAGGGCTGGGGAAAACTCGATACTCTCTTTGTTAGAACTTATCCTCCCAAGAGGATAAGGGTGACGACAGTTTGAACTTGAACATTTGATTTGATAAGGGCTTTTTTGAAAAAGTTTGGAGTTGCCACCTAACATAGTTAAAGATGAGCTAGGTCACCTAAGGACTAAGTGTAATCCATAGACTAAACTTAGGTTTTTTGAAAAGGTTTTGGAAATGTCCTTCTTAGGAAGGTTTTTAGAAAAGCGGTTTTTAGCAACCTTTTGAAAATATTTTAAAGCCCCTTTAAAAATATGACTCTAGTTTTTCTCTTCAACATATAAATCTATGGTTCAGGGGTTAGTTACATGTAGGGAAGATATCCTAAGATCATCACCCTACTCCAACCCTTTCGTTACCTATATGTCTAATCACCCTTAGTTCACTCACTTGAATCACCAATTACTAATTATCCACTAAATATCCACTTTTTAGATGAATGATGCATGATGCAAGTTTTGGGAAAGATTTTGAAAAATTTGAGAAGGTTTTAAGAATAGACTAGTGAAAGAGTTGGAAGATATTTAGAAGGATATTTTGACTTGAAAATAAATTTATGACCACTCCTATTTGAAGGTTGCTTCCGTATTTGATTTGGCAAGAATCAGGTCTCTGTAATTCGTGCAATGACCCAATAGAAAATGGACTCATAGGAGTCTTGGAGTGCTTTTAAACCTTGGACTCAAGAGAGTTTGGACTTAGAATTGGACTTGGAAGAGTATGAAATAGGACTTGAGAATGTTTTGAAATTTTCTTAAGATAAGATTTGAAAGTTTTTGAAATGGCACTCGACAAGGTTTTGAAATGACTAAAAGGGGTTTTGAAATATTTTTGTGACCTCTTACGAGAGTTTTGAAAAAATTTTAAAAATAACTCAAAGGAGTTTTGGAAAGGTTTTTGAAAATTTGTTTTGAAAATCTTGGAGTTGAAGTTAAGGTTGGAGTAGGGTAAGAGCTCTTTTGAACATGTCTTGAAAAAGTTTTTGAAAATCATTGTTGTATACCTTATAAAAGGTAGTTTGAAAAATCTTATCACCTTGAAGAGATTAGTTATCAGCTAACTAAACTCCTCTAGGGTTAGAATTTTTGGAAAGCAACTTTACAAAAGACGTAGACAGTTTCTTTAGGGTTATGAAAACTTTAAGGTTACGAAACCCTACTTGATGACTAAGATTGCCTTAGAGATGTGACTTTCGAAAATCATTTTGAAAAGAGTTTAGGAAAAACACTTAGGGTTATGAAACCTTAATATGAATCTTGAAAGTTACATTTAATGTATCACTTTTCTAAGGAAACCCTGACCATGAGAGGGTTAGGCTCACTTTAGGGTTGCGAGTTTTTGAAAGCATTTTGGAAAATAATTTTTGAAAATGTTAAGTGTCTAACTATTTTTATCAAGACAAGTTTAAGAGAGCTCTTGAAAATATTTTGAGAGGAGTAAGGGAGTATTTTGAAAAGATTTTTGAATTAGGATTTTCAAAAACTCAAGAGCGAGTTGGATGTTTTTGAAAGCATGTTTTGAAAAAATCATTTTAGGTTGAAAGATAGTTTAAAAAGGGTCTTGAAATTGGAGAGTCTTGAAGTTCAACTAACCTTTTTTTAAGGTAACTAGGGTGAGGATGACCTAGGATTAGCTAACTAGGGTTAGATTAACCTAGGGTTAAGGTAACATAGGGTTAACTAACTATGGTTAGGTTACCTAGGGTTAACTAACTAGGATTAAAGGTAAACTAGGGTCAACTAACTAAGGTTAGGTTAACCTAGGGTTTGGACAACTAGGGTTAGCCAACTAAGATTAGGTAAACCTATGGTTTAGAAAGTGATTTTGAAAGGTGGTTTTATGTATGAACTTTGAAAAGGCATTTTGAAAATCATGATTTCATGTAAAATTCTTATCGTTTTTATGTAAAAATTTTTATGAAATGCATGGAAAGTTGTCATTTTATATAGAAAAGTTATAATTTCATATGAAACCATTTTGGAAGACCAACTCAAGAGAGTTGTGAGTTTTAAAAACCATTTTAGAAAAACCACTCAAGTAAGTATAGGGTTCATATGATGGATTTTTGAAAACCACTATAAAGAGGTTGCCTTGGAACCATTTCAACCACAAACTTAAGAGAGAAAAACTTTTGAAAATCAATACAGAATAGGTAGTTTTGAAAACCATTTTTAGGGCATCAAAACCACTCTAGTGAGATAGAGTTCATATGGTTGATTGTGAGAAAACCACTCCAACCTCAAAACTTAAGAGAGCAAAACATTGAAAATCTCCTCTTGGGAGGTTTGTTTTAAAAACTTTGAAAATCATTGAAGACCCCTTTTGGAGAGGATGGTTTTGAAAATCATTTTTATGCAAGTTCAAAGGAGTAAAATGCAATGATGCAAAATGGAGGGTAAAGTTTTTAGGAGAGGTCCTAATGCATGAAAATCTAGGGTTCTTGGCTTGAACTTTAAGAAAATCCAACTTAGATGCTCTTTTTGAAAAGCATTTGAATACAAACTTTGAAGAACATTCAAGGATGAAACTATTGAAGCTTGAAAAAAGGTTTAAAACATGATAACAAAACCATTACACGCAATAGATGAATATATTAACCATTGTAATGTAAGGGGGTCATGAATCATACAAGGTTCAAGGCTCACCAAGTTTTAAGGGGCTCTAAGGGCCATACTATACACAAGATGGCTTTATGAGCGGTCTCCCAACCGGTGGCTTTGACAAGCTTCCCTCTAAGCATGGTCTAAGAGCCTTCTTGTTTCAAGCATGCAAGAAGAGGGGGTAGAAGATGGGGATTAAAAGAGAAGAAGAGCTTAAGCGAGCTTGGGGGGAGAAGAAAGGAGTGGGGGTTGTATAAATGTAAATGGAGATTTACCAAGGCCTTAAATCCTCCATAGATTGCTTCTTCAATGGAAAGATTGGTCTTTCAGGCTTCTTGAACTCTTGATTCTTGAATGTTGGAGGCTTGTATTGAATTTCAGAGGTTTTGTCTAGATTTTGGCAAAGTTTCTCTACTGTTTTTGCCTCTCAAATGAGCTGGGGGGTGGCTTGATATTTATAGGCAACTTGGTTAGGAGCTGGTGCATATAGTATATGCACCATGTGTCAGCCTCTCATAGGATGACACATGGCACCCCTGCACCACCCTATCTTAGGCAGCAAACAAAGTTTTTGGATGATCTGATCAAAATTTGGGCACATGTAGTACACACTCTACCGTTAGAAAATTTTATGTTGACCTCATCTCGATATTCGCACCATCTAGGAATAATCCAAGGAAATCGGTCAAGCTCACAGCGTTCTTCTATGATTTATCTTAAACCAAGTGCCTTTAGAGAGCCTTATATGTTTCACGATGATGGTGCGATTGCCTTGAGAAGGGTGCATGAAAATAAGCCTTTAAAGAGCATCTATGATCGAGTCGTACCGATGGAAAGTCCTCTGGAAAGTCTTAAGGAAATTACCTAATTTGCCCATTTTTCAAGTCGTTTGAGCGTGCGTTATAATCAAGGAATTAGGCAAAAATTCAACATTGGTGAAACGTCTGTGACACGCTTTAACAAGCTTTTATTGACCTACGTTTGTTTCGAATCGGGATTCACTCGGGTTTCTACAAGGACCCTCTTTAAAAAGGTTTCGGTGGGTCTTTAAAAGATTCTAATGGGTGCCGGTTTAATTCCCAGAGCCAGCATATTCTTGGTGGGGTGCCCAGGGGCAAAATGATCATTTTAGCTAAGTTTCACCGGAATGGGTCCAAAGTTGGTTTGCTTGACAACTTGAACGTGTCATGCTATCGAGAGATAGTTGGAGGGGTTGGACTTACCGCCTCGAGGAGTTGGTACTTTTTCACAAGACATGCTGGAATGCCTAAGGGGTAGTTTGCCATTTTTTATCGAATATTACTGCATTTGGCCCAGAGCCAACTAGAATGGCATTTGAACATGCCAGACTATCTAGGGACAATCTTGGATTGGTGGACATACCGTCTCAAGACTTAGTACTTTCTCAAAAGACATGTCAAAATGCCCAAAAGGCAATTTGGTCACTTTTCACCGCATCAGACTAGCAAACGCCAGTGTTAACCTGGGTTTACGAGTGTTTTCGTCACTCCGACGGTTGTAACGAGTTTGTTTCTTAAGGTTTCTCTTTTCTCCAAAAAATATGCTATGGCCAAGGGGTGTTTTCGGTCTCGTGGCACTAGGTTGTTTAGCAGCGTACCTATGTCGACCTGTTTGTGAGTGAATTCTTGCAACTTTAGCAACTTAATGGTTTCTGAATGTTTCTATCACTCCGACAGGGTGGTGTCAGTTCCAGAGATCGCTTGATCTCAAAAAACTTAATGAATGCCAGGGGGTATAACGGATATTGTAAATTGGCGGGCTAGTAGGCGCTAGAAGTGAATCGGTTAAAGTTTGTGAGAGTTTCCATCACTCTAATGGCGGTGATTGTTTTCAGAGACCACCCGATTTCCAAAAACTAGCTAGGGTGACTAGGAGCATTTTCGTCATTTGGCTTCAATTGGGTCCAATAGGCTCAAGAAGCGACCGACTTAATTTGATTGGAGTTTTGAAAAACTGGTTTGCGCTTGACTGTGTTGTGACTCTTTACTGGTGGACTAGTGTGGAGTGAAAATTTCCGAGTCGACAAAAATAGGGTGCTTACAACCATTTGATTGGAAACCATCTTGTCAATAAGCATTTGACAAGCTCAAAGGACATTTGGCTACAACTCCTATAATCCAACCTCCAAATTAAAGCTTACCATTTGAGCTTATGTGTGATGCTAGTGATTTTGATGTAGGTGACGTATTAGGGCAAAGCAAATAGAAAAACCTCACGTGATTTATTATGCAAGTAAATCATTGAATGATGCCCAAGTGAATTATACCACCACCGACAAAAGAATTGCTTGTTGTGGTTTTTACCTTAGATAAATTTTGCTCTTACTTGGTCGGCTCTCTTGTTATAATTTACATCGACCAAGCCACTTTAAGTATTTGCTTTCCAAGCTACAAGCTAAACCATAGTTGATTATGTGGATTCTCTTACTTCAAGAGTTTAATCTTGAAATTCAGAACAAGAAAGGACTAAAGAATGTTTTAGCCAACCATTTATCTCGACTTCCATTTGAGTCTCAACATCATGATGACTTACTCATTAAAGAGCATTTTTGCTATGAGCAATTGTTGCATGTTCATGCTATCTATCATGATACATCTCATTGGTATGCCAATATCATGAATTTCTTAATTACTGAGGCTATTCCTTTTTATTGGTCTTCCTTGGATAGGAGGAAGATTTTGAGGCTTGTGAGGAACTTCTTTTGGGATGAACCATACATTTTCAAGTATTGTCCTAACCAAATTATAAGAAATTGCGATTTCAAGAGTGTCATTGAGTTTTGTCACTCACAAGCAAGCGGTGGGCATTTCTCATCCAAGAAAACCATTTCAAAGATCTTGCAATGTCATTTGTATTGGTCTAAGATGTTCAAAGATGTTTATCATTTTTGCATGGCTTGTGATAGGTGTTGAAGGTTAGGTAGTTTTTCAATGAGACACATGATGCCTCTTACTTGCATTATTATAATTACGATCTTTGATTGTTAGGGTATACACTTTATTGGTCTGTTTCCTAGCTCATTTGAGTATCTTTACATCTTAGTGGTGATAAAATATGTTTCTAAATGGGTTGAGACCATTGTTACTCATACAAATGACCATCAAGTGGTGGTCAAATTCTTGAAGTAGAAGATCTTTACTCGCTTAGGTATGCCTCTTACCGTCATTAGTGACGGTGGCTCCCATTTCTGTAATGGCCTCATTGGTGTATTGATGTACAAATATGGTATTGTGCATAAGGTAGGTATCCTGTATCATTCATAAACCCAAGGGTAAGTCGAATTAGCTAATTGCGAGATTAAGACCATTTTAGAGAAAATGGTCAATCCTTCTCGAAAGAATTGGTCATTGAGATTAGTTGATGCTTTGTGGGTGTGTTGTACCGCTTACAAAATGACCCTTGGTGCATCCCTTTATAGGCTTGTGTATGAAAAAGCGTGCAATCTTCTGGTAGATTCACCAATTTAATGAGGGTGTGGATGAGGTGGGGCACCTTAGAAAACTCGAACTCAATAAACTTGAAGAACTTTGAAACGACGCCTTTGAGAATGCAAAAATCTTCAAAAGTGTTACTACAATCCCTTAATTAGTTATTTGTTGATCTTAGTTTAGTAGTCTTGTAGTATTTTAGTCATATTTGTACTAGTAACTTAGTTTTAGTGCATTTGTGTAGATCTCAGGCTAAGCAGGGACAAATTGCTAAAAAATTGGACAAAAACCGTTTGAACGGGCCATGAAGTATTCAAATGGTCCCAAAGGGCATTCGAACGGTTCCACAGGCATGAGCCAGTTTGAAGCCTTCTACACAATCGTTCGAAATTATAAAGACATGATTTGCTCTTTGAAAGCCCGTTTGAACCGCCATTTGAAGACCGTCCGAATGACGTCCTAGGCCGTTTGAACAGCCTATGGCAACTTTGTTTTTCTCTACACTTTATAAGCAGTTTTTGTACTTATTTTAGGGATCCAACTATGTATCTAGCTTAGAGAGTACAATTTTTTAGACTTTTAGAGAGAGTTTGAGAGTGTTGTAGAGAGAGAAACACTAGAGTTCAATACAAAGTCTTCATTTAGTCTTTCAATTGCTTTGTTTCACATTAGAATTGTTAATTTCAACATGAGAAGGAGTAGCTAATCTCTACTTTGGGTTCAATTGTAAAGATCATCCAAGGATTTCAAAGTTTTCTATGGAGGTAAACAATGGTTTCAATGTTCTATCTTCGTAACTCTCTAATTCTTAGTAATTCAAGCCTAGATATCTAAGAACACTTAGATTATAGATTATGTTTGGTCATTTCAATGCTCAATTCTATAATTGGTGTTGCTATTATTCAAATCGATGGCATTAGTATAAGACTCTTATATTGGCTATGAATCTAATTTAAATTATTATAAAATTCATGTTTTCCAATTCTTAATCTTCCGAATCAAATACTATTGATTGTTGTATTTGATTTGAGTTATCAACTTCCTTGAAAACCTTGGACAAATTGCGTGATATGATCAATTGAATCCAATCCTTCTCTGTTAACTAGTTCAATTGTTAATAGAATTGCTTAGTTTAATCAAATCAAACCTCCACTTCAATCAATTTTTGGTTTACCTTTTATAGTCGTAATTCAATAGAGTGGAGTTTGTGTTTGCATTGCCCATAATCTATCTTTAATTCGATCTTTGAGAAGCAATCGATCTCAATCTTACCGAGTATACTACTCCGCCTATCCTACGTGTGATGAGAAGAAGTACACTTCTAAGGGCGAGTCATAAGTCTGATGGAATACCATTAGGGATGGACTCAAGATTTTTGTTCATGGGGACAAAACTTATATATAATCATACACAAAATTATATATCTTCTAATTGACAATTTTTTTCTTTGAAAGAAATAGTGATATTTATGTTGAAGACATCAAAAAAGCAAGAGGCATTGCCTTTGTATAAAGGGACTATCTAAAAAAAACTTGTACACTTTCCCAAAATTAAGAATTTAAGATAAACTAGAATGTCAAAAGATCGATAATTTCATAGTTGCTACACAACGTCACAAATTTAATATTATAATTGAGAGTTGTGATTGCGCTGTATATTTAGTCAAATAATACGGTTTAGTGAAATTCAATTGGGGCAAAAAGAAGTGTTAGTAAATGTAGGAGGGACGATACACTACATTTGTAACCTGGTCAAATAAATACATACAAATAAATTTACAAAATACTTGAAGTAACCAACTTTAGTGGGGGCAGCTGCCCCCACTCGCCCCTTCTTAGGTCTGTCAATGCCCGGTTCATTTTGAGTCCGCACGGCATGACTGCAGAAGATAAGTTTGGTGGTAGATGGCAGTAAGAGAAGATGGATTAAGTTTGGAAAACTTGGCACCAAAACAAGCATTTGTCTGCATAACATCACACACTACTAAGCCATAGATGGTGTCTAGTTTAATTCACTTCACATGCATGGTTGGAACCAACAAACTGATCTTTTTATTTTATTTTATTTTATTTTATTTCTGGTAGCGTTTTCTCAAGGGAGGAATGTTAAGGCATCCAACAATACTTAGAAGTTTCTTGCCCCTATAATGTGCTTAAGTAGGCATTTGATCTGCAAGGAACATCACAGGTGTCAAAATCATGCACATCCATAAAAGAGCTACGATTTATTAAATCTGTGGATAGGAGTTCGCAAATTCTTATGACGGAAATGGTCATGGCTTATAATTTTTTTGTTAAGCATGCAAGTCCCAGAGGCAATTGATATCCAAATGACGCAAAAGATAGTAAACTTGTTTAACAGATCATTGGCAAATACAAAAGAAAATTAAAAAACAAAAAACCGAAGTAATTGAAGAACATATGATAATAAGTGTTATGTGTAATTAACCCATTGCCCCCACCAAAGAAAATAAAAAGAAAGAATAAAATAAAATAAAATAATATGGTTCGCATTGATGAATAATTCACTATATTTCTTATAAGCCAGTGTAATATTTTAAATTATTATACCTCTATGTAATTCAAAACTATGGTTTGCTTTAATGAACAATTTATTTATGAAATTAAGCTGAAATTTAACATGAGCTCTCACACAAGCGCCTAGAAGGCTCATCCTAGCAACAAGTTTAACCTTGCTCTTTCTTTCTCTGTAGTTTTATCACTAAAAAGGGACAAATAGGAACTTATTTCTCTTTTTGTTTTTAAGCAAAAAGCAAAGAAAATCATAAAGCTAATAAACCGAAGAAAAAAAACAACAGAGGTTACTTTTTATGAAAAACCACTAAGGCTGAGTCCAAGCTTCCAAGAAGGACAAAAAATTTCCGCTTTAAGGTAGATGAAGAAGACGATATATGTCACATGAATCCTTTTCAAAGTCCCTTTCAGAGTTGATCTTTCATAGATGTTGGTCTGTTCTTGTCGTCATGCGTGCACGCATGTGGAATTGAGAGAGAGAAAGAGAGAATGATTTTTCTCGATCATTGAAGTAGTCAACTTCAGGTTAATGTATTGCTGTACTTAGAGTACATTGAACAAGATACGAAAAATCATTCTACCAAATAGAAGGTACATGTGTTATAGTCTACCAAGTGAATTGTCCAATTTCACTTCAAATTATATACAAGTAAAAAATCTCAAATAGCTGGTTAGATTGCATCTCTATATGTGCTCATCCCGATAATACATACAATCCCCCTAAAATGCAATTCATGAAACCTGACAATATCTTATACATTAACATAATTGCTACACCAGTATAGATATTGTAAAGACAGAAAATTATTTCAATGTCATAACTATAGCTTTAAGGGCACATACAGATCCAACATGATGTAGGTCTCTTATGCATGCGTGCACACGTGGAATTGAGAGAGAGAGAGAGAGAGAGAGAGAGAGAGAGAGATTTAATATTAGGTAATAACCAACAGGTCCAACATTAAAGCATTATATTGCCATTCATAGACAAATACTCACAAAAACTTGGAATTAGGAAGCTTCAACAACGGAGCTTTCAAGCTCTTATTACAAACAAGGATAACATCATAAACATTATTCATGTTCCAGAAGATCCAGAGGATATAACCTTGGCAGTGTGCCTAGGCAAGCTTAGCATCAACATCTTTAACCAGACTAACCAAGAAATCCAGATATTTCTGTGGTGGAGGGACAGCCTCATTTCGCTTCTCGTACTCTATAGTAACTTTCACCACACTGATCTCTCCCTTTGGAATAATCTGGATGAGGACGTTGCAAATCTTGTAGAGCTCCAAGGAATCTCCTTCCAATCCTGTCAAATGGACAGTTTTGTTTTCCTCATCTATGGCGACCTTCTCCTTATAAGTCTCAACCTTCCCCTCTATTTGCATGAACACAAGAATAATGTAAAAATTCTATTAGAAAAAAGCTTTCGAAGTGTCCTCCAGGCTCACTCAAACCAAAGCACATGCTCTGTGTATGCATGAGTGTGTGTGTGCATGGAAGAGAGAGAGAGAGAGAGAGAGAGAGAGAGAGTCTAAGACATTCCAAATGGCTTACCTTAGGGTTTTGTTTTAGTTCACTTACTATCTTCACCACGTAAGATTGTGGAGGACAACTATACAGAAAACCATCTGAGATTCATATTTACGTGGTGCAACATTTTGTAATTAGGAGTCGTCTTAATAAATATTTTGTTTTAAATTGAAAGAACTATATCATTATGTACAAAAGTAATCCAGAAATAAATATATATTTATTTTTTGGGTAGTATTTTGGTAACGTTTCAAATTTTTCATTGTTTGTTTTTCGTTGATAAAATCAAAATAATAAAATGATTAAAAGTCCATAGTTTTTATAGTATTTCCATTTTAGTACAAAAAGGGTTTTCCAAAATTCAAAGAATAATCAAAAGTTGTTACCTAAAAATATTATATTTTCAATAAAAATTTCTTGAAAATACTGTTTGCCAGATAAGCTTTACATATCATTTATAGATTTCCTATTCTCAAGAACATAAAACAGTGCGAAAACAAAACTACACAATTTCTATCACAAAACATTAATCATCGTGCACACAATAATAGATACTCTAACAAATTCACAAAGAGGTTTATGTGAATTTGTCAGATTAACAGAACTTATAGGAAGAAACAGATGTAATGTTGCTTGGCTTACCTACAACATAAGTCCAGACCTTGATGGACCCATGATTTCCCAAGTCTCCTTCATGTAAGTCTACTTTGAATATTTTCTCAGAGCTCAAGGTGGTTGCATGGTGTGCTTTTTTACCTCCAAACATGTGCAGAATGTCATCCCCATATTTGATCTCTACTTCAGCCTCCATCTTACCTGCAAGAGCCATATCTGCCTAACAACGATATGCACGCACACCAAGCAATAGTTCAGCTATCAGAACAAATTATTGGAGGCACAGGTTGAAGAAAATCCCTTGCCACACTGGCCCTTATATAGAAGTACTAGGGTCAAAATTTTCCTTATAGCTTGTTCATTCTGGCATAACAGTATTTTTTATTTTTTTTTAACAGCAACGCACAAAAAGATTCACCGTTTATGGGCGCCCAAGGACTATTAAGTAGACACTTACACACCAAAATGTTCCCGATTTAAGATGTCAGCCCAAAGTGTAAACTCAGTCTTCAAACGTGGGCCGTGAAGCCCCAATTGGACCGGCAAGCAACCACACTTTTCTTAACTGAAGTCAACTTGAGAATCCCACACCTGCCAGAATGCAGACGGTTAGTTAGTGTCTTTTTTTTTTTTTTTTAAAAGCAATCTACAAAAGGATCCAATCTTTATGGGTGTTGAAGGATCGTTAAATATACACTAACACGCAAAATCATTCCAATGTGAGATGCTCTGGCATAACAGTATAAAGCAATAAAAAATAATGAAAGTGCATGAGTCAAATAAATTATTAGACAATTGTAAATAGATCTAATATGGATTTGTTAATGTGAGTCTTAATACCTTTTATATAAGATTAAACAAATAAATTCAAAAAATAATCGTATATATTAATGGTGCTTCGCGGAAATTAACTCAGATGGCAATTATTGTACCCAGTATCCAAATGACCGACGAAATCAAGAAAATCCAAATCGAAATCCGTCCCATACCATTCTCAATGTGTCACGTCCCAACACAACCGCGCTAAAGCGTGACAATAGTGTACACTCAAAAGACAATGTCTCGTGGAGAATTGGCCGAAAGACAATGACTCGCGGAGAATTGACAATAATATACAATCTCATTACCACAACCGTAATGTATGATCAAGATAAACGTCCATCAAAATGTCATTCCGACGGTGGAAGGTTTGGGAACGTGCGGGCATTTTCTCCTCTAAAAATGTTGATATAAAATATATATATATATATATATGTATATATTAAATCAATTATACTTTGAGAATATTTTATGTTGTTAATTAAATAGGGGAGGAAGGAGAGAGTTGCTCAAGACTCTATATGAAGTGATGACTTTCGTAATTAGACAATGTGAGATGTGCTCCTTCAAAATTCAGTTCTGATAGCATGTTAAAAACGAGCTTAACTCAATCTTGAAAACTAACTTGCAATAAGGAGCTAACCCAAGAGCATATATGAAAGTGATCAATGATCTTTGCGTTTAGATAATGTGAGACTTCGCTCACACAGTAACACTACTAGTTTTTTTTTTAAATACGAGCACTAGGTGGTTTATAAATTCCTATTGTTTGAATCACAAAACTTTTGTTTCAATTCAATATCATGTAAGGCCTTAAATTTTATTGTTATTTATTTATTGAAATTGTTTGGCAGAACTACTTTCTCACCAAGGCTTGCCCTTCTGAACCAAATTTTTGGCTTTTCCTTGATTACAAGACTATGGAACCCACTTAATCAAAGCTTTAGGCGCGTTGGTTCAAGCTTTAGTATATTGTCCATTGTGCAAGCAATGTTAAGCTTGGCTCTACGACTGGCAGATTTGGGAGAGTTTGGCGGACTTAAATGTGTTCAATTTAAACCTATCAAATTAGCATGTGGGTGAATTATGATCGGATCACTAACAAGTCAATTTAAACCAATAAATACAAATTTGAGTTGTTTATAATTTAAGTATGGTGGATGGCGGTGGTGGTGCGGGCTGGCGATGGATGATGGCAACGGTCGTGGTTGGCAGTGGCGGCGGTCCGTGAGGTGGTGGTGGTGGTGGCGGCAGTGGGCAGCAGTAGTGGTGGTTAAAAAGACTAATATAAATCTTTATGTTTTACTAGTTAAGACTAATATGGTTAGTCCGTTCTAAAAAACTAGGTATTAAAAATTAAATCCCGTATGTATTTCCATTTCACTTTTTCTTCATTCATTTGAATGAATATTAAATGTAATGGAAATATGGACTCACGTAAATTTTGAGCTTTTTGTAAGTTTTCCCCTATAGATCAATGAACATGTCTGAAGTTGATTGCACTCCAAAAATACAACTATAACACCTTCATTTGTATTTTGTTATATTTAAATTAGGAGTTTATACACATCTTTAGATAGATTTTAGTATTAATTAAGTTTAATTTGTTTTGAATAGGTTTTGAGCTTAAAACAGATGATTTCAAATGTAATTCGGTTAAAAGTAGAATAAGTTTCAAGTAAATACTGTCAAAGTACAAGCTGTTGAAAAACGCAAAACTCAAACTTTACAAGGTCATAACTCTCAAACTAGAAGAGCTACTAGAGTCCATAATATATTGATTTTGTATAACTACTCGAGATCTACACAAATAGGCAGTTCGAATGGGTGTCGTTCAAACGCTCATTTGAACCATTCGAACAGTTAGGGAGATTCAGAGGCTTGATTTTGGCATTTGAATCAGTTTAGCTAGGCATTTGAACGCCTTGCTAATGCCTAGCTAACAATTCATGCAACTCTATTTTTTCTCAGCCTATTTAAGGACATTTTGGGATGAAAATTGGAGATCTCATCTTATTTTATGGATTTTTAGAGTTTTTAGAGCGTTTTAGGAGTAGTTTTAGAGTATCCACTGAGGAGTATCCGAAAAGGAGACAATAGTGAAAAAGCAATCCACCGTTGTTGTGCTTCCTAAGGTGCGTGAATGTTCGGCAATGCTTTTGATCCTCGGCAATGGCACTAAAACTTAATTTGCTCCGAAGATGTGCAACATAATAATCACAAGCTTATAGTTGGTGATGTAGTTTAAATCCATTGAGTTCGGATATCTCGAACATCAAGCTCAATATAAGTTATAGGCTCCAGCTCACATCCATTTCTATTAAGATTGACAACAATTCAAATAAAATTACTTCTTAAAAAGGTAAAACTAAAACCTCTTGATTTTGAAAGATTGATTTGGCTAAAACTAAAGTAATATTAAACCAATTAAACTATAAAGATAAAGGACTTAGATTCAATTGATCCAACTACCCAATTTGCCCAAGGTTCTAATGAGGTTTAATAACTCAAATAATTGTCTTCACCGTGAGCCTTTAATTCGAAGAATTTTGACTATTAAACAATGAAATCAATGATAATCAGCTTAGATTTATAAACAATGAGATTTATGTATTCATACCATTGATCTAAGAAACCCCCATACCAAATTCATGATTCATGCATGGGAACTCAAAGACTTAGTCAGGAACACAATATTTCAATGTATTCCCAGAAACGATTATCAATCTTGGGCTCCTCTCTCTCTTGAGTTCCTCTTCTCTATTCTTATCTTCAATAATTTTCTCACTCACTTTAAGAGTTTCTTCCATAGACTCACACTCTTGAGAAATGATGGTTTGATCTATGATGTACTCATTTTTAAGATTAGTGATGGGATGGATTTACTCGATGGGATGGACTTTCTCTTGGTTGTAGTTAAAATCAAGATGGGTTTCATTAAAGCTTTTTTGGTTGGTGGTTGTCTCTTGTACATCCAAGACTTCTAATAATAAGGTCAGTTAACCTTTTAACTCGACTAAAGCTCTAGTTGTCTGTTCTAGAGATGATAGTTAACGATCCTCTTCAAGAGATTTATTGATTGAAGATGACCATACAATATGCTCTTGGTAGTAGTAAATCGGTAGTGATGCTTGATAGTGTTCAAATAGGCCTTGGTAGGTTTGAGGTGGGGCTAGATAGTGAGGTAAAAAAGTTTCCTCATGTTCCCTAACAAGGTTGAGTTGATCACACCTTCCTGAATTGTAAGTTTGTATAAAAAGATCTTTTTGGCCATTAGTTCGAATGCAATCTCTAAGAAACTGGAAAGATAGAGCTTGCATTCTATTCAAATTAGCTTGAATTTAGTCTCTAAAAGACCGACAAGCAGGTGTTTTTGTACCACCATAACCATGGACGTTGTTGGCCCAAGTATGCAACCTAAGAGGGGGGTAAATTGAATTTTTTAAAATTAATAGCAAATAATGCATTTAAAAACTACTAAAGCAATAGAACAATGGCTAATCAAACTATGAACTAAATAAACAAACAATAAGATGCAATGCAAGTAAGTGATAAGAGCAATGAAGAAAAATACAGCACAATAAAGAACACTAAATTTACCAAGATTCGATCATAACATGTGTTCTATGTTCTCAACCCTAAGATCCCTTTAAAAGCCTTCTACTATGCAAAAACTTCTTTACATAGCAAGTGCTAGTTGCCCAAGTGCTCAACTCATTTTGTACAAGGATTATTTCTTAACTCTCAAACACCAAGTGATTTTATCCAAGATTTACTCAAACTTGCAAGTGTTTTTTTTTTTTTTTTCAAGAACATTTAATCACTCCAAAATAGTGCTATTGAAATCCCCCAGTGTATAATTGTGATGCAACAATAATACTCGGTGAAGTCTGAGATAGATTCACAATGAAGAGGGTTAGCACATATAGAGAAACACACCGTAGGTCAGAACTCCTAGGAAAACACTCTAATAAAATAAAAAGAAAATAGTTTGGAGAAAAAGAGTTTGATTTATCTAAATTAAACTAGGAAAACAATTCTAAATTAATACAAGTCTTGAAACCAATTGATCCAATCAATTACTTCACCTGAAATTTCAATGGAAGCTTTTGATAATTCAAATCATTGACTGTGGCTTGAGTCTTTGATTCAAAAGATTTTGGGATTAAAAATAATTATTCTTTAACAATCAAACTTAGAATAAATCAGGTTTAGAATCATAGATACATACCATCAACTTGTTGCCAAGGATAATCAAACATCTAGATTTTTGTAAATATTTACTCTAGATTGAATCAGTTTTAGAATCAAAGATACATACCATTGATTCGTGCAGTACATATATTGAACACAGGTTCATGCATAAGTATTATCGAACATAGTCAAACATCTAAATTTTCACCAATCTTTTTAATCTTTCCAAAACAAGTCTAAATCTTTCTTACAAGTTCTACCTTTCCAAGTCAAGGTCCACCCTTTTCAATTCCAAAATTCCAAATTCCAATCTTCTATTATAAGTTCAAATCAAGTCTCTTTTTCGAATCCAACCTTTTATTTTCAATCGGACTCTTGTCTAAACTACGACTAACCTGATTCCTCCAAAAGGATACGTAGGCAACCCTCATGGGTGCGGTCTCCACATTTTCTAAATCTCAAATTTCACAATCTTTTCAAATCTCCAATCTATTTTCAAATTTCCAATTTCAAACTTCCAATTCCAAATCTCTATTTCCAATTTCTAAAGCTTTCCAATTTCAATCTATCTTTTCAAATTTCTTTCAAATCAATTTATTTCCAAGTCTATTTTCCAACTCTCTTTTTCTATTGCATTTGCATATCATACATCATGATAGTTTTTAAACATTATTTTCTAAAGTGGATAGGATTGAATAATAGTTAGTTGAAGACTCTCATAGGTGAATCTAAGGTAGATTGACATGTAGATACCAAAAGGGCGGGGTAGAGTGATAGCTTAGTGCATTTTCCCTACACGTAACCAACCTCCAAACCTAGGATCACTGATTTCGAAAGACCAAAAGGTGTTTATTTTCAAAAATGGCTTAAATGTTTTCTAAAGGTTGCCAAACAATCTGTTTTCTTAAAAACCCTCTCTTGAGGAGATATTTTCAAAATCGTTTTCCAAAACCCTAAGTGTAGTTTTTGGATTATGCTTAGTTTTTAGGTGACCTAACTCACCTTAATCAAGTTAGGTGGCGACTTCAAATATTTTCTAAAAGCCCTTTATTCAAATTTATTTTCAATTCAAACCTAGTCGCACTCATTCTTCTAGGAGGCTGAGTTCTAACGAGAGAGTACAGCATTTTTCCCGCTTGTGTGTGTATTCCTCGAGTGCGAAAAATCTGGACGCGAAAATAACCAGCCAAAAATACAGTTTTGAGTTTGAAAATGGGAATTATGACTACTTATATGGGTTTGTATGCATTTATGTAATTTTGAAAATGGGCAATATGATGACTTATGATGGGTTAAAATCTAGCTATGTATGAGTAAGCTGATGCAGTATGCCAGCTAAAAGCCTAAGTAGGCCACTGAAAACTCATAAGGAGTAGAAATAGATAATGCACGATTCCAGTGGCTAAGAATGCAATTTTGTGTAGCTAGAGTGATTTCGGCAAAGTTTCGGATTAGTACAGATATAGTTTAGTTGCAAAAAAATGGGCACAGTGATAGCTAGGCAGGGGCTTGTTTTGAGCTGGAAATCGAGCAGAGTGACAACTAGATGGGGCCTATTTTGAGCAAAAAAATTGAATAGAGTGACGACTATGTTGGAGGGATGCTAGGTGCTGGAATTCACTACAAGTAACAATTTAGATACGCTATGTGAACACCATAGTATTATAATGGCTTCAGTTAGAACCTAAACTGATCGGTTTGAATTACACCTCGCTGGCAAGATTATGGTAGCATTCTGGCCAAGCCAAAAGCCTTTTTCACCATTCCCGCTAGGTAGAGTCTCGGCTAGTCGAAAACACTATCTGACCCTAAAATTGAATAGAGTTTCAGCTAGTCGGGAGTAGTTTTTGAATACTCAGGCCCAAAAATTGGACAGAATTTTGGCTAGATAGGAGCACTATTGGGACCTATTGATTGAGCAGAACTTCGGCTCGGGTTGGGTGATTCCAGACCGGTCAATCGGACAAGGGTCTGGCTTGGCTGAGGCTGACTGGGCCAAATTTGGCAGCATGAGGCCGAAGGAGAGCTTTCTCCTCTAGAGAGACATAGAAAGAAGCTTTAGAGAAAAGGGAGGGAGGAGAGAATGGTGTGTAAATGTGAAAGGGGGCACCCATATATATAGACATTTTTGTCACGACATTGCGATGCCGTGATAAAGGAATTCCTTCTTCATAGCATTGCAATGTCGTGAAGGGCATTTTTCTCCTTCACGGCATTGCACTGTCGTGACAAAGGCTTTCCTTTGTTAAGGCCTTACAATGCTTAACTTTTTGAAGGGGAGGTGTGGCTCCCCATAATTTTGACACATCATTAATGGGTGATGTCACCTTAGTGACATCAACAGAAAGCCATAACAAAGCCCAAGCCCTAGCTTTTGTGCATCATAACAGTCCTATTCCTTATGCTTGGGAATTCTTCTTGACGGCATTGCATGCCTTTTGGCCTTCATGGCATTGTAGTGCTGTGAGGCATGCCTCTTTGTGTTCCGGCTGGCTTTAGTGCTTTCTGGCTTAGGGTTTGTGCTCTCGAATGATGAATCGATCTTTGAAAGGTGATATCGGCGATCACCAATCTTTGGTTTAGGTCATCAGAGTTTGCTACGGCTCTAGTTTATGTTATTCAGAAGCTTCGGGCTTGTGGCTTAGGGTTTGGGTGTCTGCCGATCATCGAGACTCGTGCTAAAGATGCTAGATAATGCTGGTAGAGATCGGAGACGAGAGGTCTCTGGGATGATATCAACAGAGTCCAACTAAGAGGCGGTCGTTCGGACTCCCGCTTAGGGTCATCGGTGATGATTGATCTTTAGGAATAATGTCACCAGAGTCTGCCAAAGATGCAGTCGCCTGGACTCTGGTCTAAGGTGATTGGAGAGGACTAATCTCTAGGAGTGATGTCATTGGAGTAGGACAAGGATGCAGTCACCTATACTCTGGTTTGAAGTGTCATCGGAGTTGGACCGAGATGTGGTTGCCTGAACTCCGCCTTAAGGTGTTATCGAAGTCCGACCATGTGCAGTCTTTTGGACTCTAGTTTAAGGATATGATGTGGGTTGAGCGTCAAAATTTAGGTGCCAATAGATTCTTAATATATGCACCGATCATCGCACCTAACTTTACTATACCAAATGTGGCAATCAAATGTTGTAGTGCACCAACTTTACTATACCAAATGCGGCAATCAAATGTTGTAGTAAATGTATGAATCTCTCTTGTGCTTATTTTCACTCTATACATAACGAAGAGGAAGAATGGAGTAAGTTGCAAAAAGAGATCGAAAAAAATGAAAGGAGAAATAGAGCATAAAATATAATGAAATATTGAGAAGTTAATTAAGTTGTCTTGTTTCTACAAGTTTTATATTTTTCTTTATAATATGATAAAGTCTTTGGTAATCCAAAAAATCAATGCTTTACAGTTCTAGAAGAATTAATTTTGCTATATTTTTTGTTTGGACAATTTTTATTTGCTTGATATTTTCCTAGTTTTTATAGCAATATCCTATTTATCATTGGACGTATGATGATTCAATATAATATGCCATTGATGTTTAACTTACATCGAAGTACCTTTGAACGGTATGGAAATGATATTCTTGAAGTTGTACCCATATTACAGAAGATTTATTTTGTAGCAACAAAATCACTTTGTTATCAAAGTATATTACGTCAAATTACCCATCAAAACTTTTCGATGTAAAAATATTTACCTCAAATATATTTTCAATTTTTTTGGTGTTTGATTGAACAAAATAGAGTAGAACCTCTTACAAGGAAAATATTTTTCAACATGTTAACATAAAGAACTTACCGAACTTAAGTTCCATAAGCCATTTAAGAATCATTTATCACACATACAATCTGATCCTATTGCGAATATACAAGATGAGTATCACGGTTGTTGAAGGATGGTCCACTCCCTATTTATCTGTTGTTGGTATCATTATTTACCGTCAATGGTTTCTTCTAGCTGCCGATGACCACTTTAAGAGGCTTGTTAATACTGTCAATGTGCCAGTTATGGGATGTTTATTTTGGATTCATTTTAGAAAAATTCCATCGAATGTTTTTTTTCTTTTTTTTTTGAGTGAATAAAACTTGGTTGTTCTTATCCCTTCTTGAGTTGGAATTGCTTGATGGTTCTTTTATGTATCCTTGTGTAAGTCTCTGTAATCAACAAGCCCCAACAGATTTTGTAACTGTGTCTACTTAAAGTACTCCATCAGGTTATGTTTGGTACAAAAAAATGTAACGGAATGAGTATTCACACTTTCATTTCTATTCCTTGGTTTGATATCACTTTTTAAAGGTGAAATGGTCATTTCCATAGAAAGACCATTCTTATATTTTGTTGGAATATAACTATTCTCTATTTTAAGAGTGAGAATAGTCATTCTATTTCTGCATGAGTAGTACAAAATAAAATTTAGTAAGATTTTTGTTATCAAACTTAAAAAAAAAACTAAAACATATGTGGTAATTATATTTTTAATTTGAAAAATTAAAAAAATAATAAAAAAGTTAAAAATTAAAAAGTTGAAAATTTTTACCATCACCACCGTTTACCATCGGCCACAACCACCCGTCATCCACCAACATCGCTGCCACCCACCGCTGCCACCACCCCACCAGCACCCACCACCACCACCACCACCACCACCACCACCAACACCACCAACCACCAACCACCACCGCCCACCATCACCTACCACCACTGCCCATCGCTGCCACCACCGCTGCCACCCAACACTCACCATCACAAATGCTCAATAATATTTAATAAATAATGTGTAATACTTCTAATATTCTGTATATAGCATAATGTTAAATTTTCATATTATACACTAAAATTTCATTCCATTCCATCCTAGTATTGTTCATTGGTCTTAACAAATAAGGGAATGAGAATGATCATTTCATTCTATTCCATCCTCATTCCCATTCCATTTACATTCTCATTTCATACATTTCCATTCATTTGTACCAAGCATAGCCTTAATTGTTTCATAAAATATCTTAGTTAAAGAAAATTAATCTGCCGTTATCTTGTAGCAGCCTATGGAAAATACAATTTGCTACTTCAAAAAATATCCATTCGAATAACAAAATCCTAAAGAGAGGTAGCATTATCCATTCGATATAAAACCCTCTACATGGTTAGCACCAGAAAAAAAAAAAAAAAAAACTCTACATGGTGAAAATTTTTTTGCTGTAAAATATTTCCTCTTGAAACAAACTGGGTCCGGATCGTTAAAGATCCAAGTTTTAACTTTGGCACCCCTAGCTTGCAAAAGAGAACAAAAATAAAAATTAGAACTAGCGGCTAAATGGGTGAAGGGCAACTTAATAATGTGAAGCTGGAACAATTCACGGCTTTAGTGATTCATAGGTTTCCTTGTCAAAAACCATACATTATTGATAGTCTTTCTATTCACAGCATGAATAGTAATCAGAAATGGAAAAGTGTATATATTCGTAGCCCATTTCGGAGTAAAAAAGATAAAAAGTTGCTTCCCCAAGACAAACTTACAGAAAAAACACAGATGTTAATTAGGGATATCTTGTTATGGTATGATAACTCTTGCACTAAATTAATCAGACTCTCCAGTGAAGAATACTGTGTTCCAAAGCAAAATTTGTTGTTCGGAATATTCTTATAGGAGGGAAAGTATCTTGATGCTCACAGTGGTTGTAGTTTCTTTCCAAACTGCTGCCTTATATGACAATCTAGAATATATCTGCAATAGAACAGGTGACTTAAGAAAGGATATAATTTTTGGCCAGGCAAAAACAAAAATCTAGCTTGTCATCATTTGCTGCAAAAGCATGCTTATCTTCATCATAGTCATTATGATGTGAAGTCTACTCTTCAACCAACTTGTGACATATATATACGTAAGCTGCATCAATTTTGGCTAAAAAATCAAGAGTACTTCAGCGAACGTGTCTTCATTAGTTTGTTGAATATGAACTTCTCATCACAACTATTTTGCCATTTTTTTTCGACATTTCTTGGGTAAAGTCTCTCCTTAATCCCCCTTAGGATTGTAGCTTCCATCAAGAAGTATCCCACCAAAGTTGGGGAGGTTTAGTTTTACTAGATCATTGCTGTAACGAATTATTATGATAAACACATGACATTTCATAGGTAGATCATATACTGGTACCAAACAAGTTAATAAGATTGACTAATTAAACGTCCGAATACATAGTATATGTATCTATATGGGGGAGGGACAATTACTAATTTCATGGTATTACAGAACCAAATTTTAGATGGAATGGAGGTGTGGCAGAAGTAACCATTCTACCCATGATAGTCCAAGTACAAATTTTCTACGCTGAGAATTCTGAATATGTTGATTTACAGACCTAAGAGGAGGGGTAGGGGATTGTTGAGTAGGTCTTGTGGATTGATCAACCACTTTTAATTACCTAGTGCTTAGTGAAGACATTCAATCCCGTGCACGCAATCAAAAGCAAAAAAGCAACTGGAAAAAACTAGGGAACCATTTGTTGGTCCATACAAACAAAGCACTATAATTATTTCTTCTTTGTTTTTTAAAAAAAAATAAAAAAAAAAGAAAATCATAAAGCTAATCACTTAGAAAATACAGCCAAGGCTACTTTCTATGAAAAAACACTGAGGCTGAGTCCGAGCTTCTAAGAGGGAGAAAATATTTCTTCTTTAAGTTGGTCAGAAAAGACGATATTTATCACTTGAATCCTCTTCAAAGTCACTTTCAGAGTTGATATATCATATAATACGTTCTTCTGGTCTTGCCATCATGCATGCACACCTGTGTAATTGAGAGAGAGAGAGAGAGAGAGAGAGAGAGAGAGAGAGTTTAATAGTCAAATTCTCACACAAACTAAGCTCTTAGTACAGACAAGATATGACATAAGCAGTATGCCTAGGCAAGCTTAGCATCGACATCTTTAACCAGATTAATCTAGAAATCCAGATATTTCTATGGTGGAGGGACATCCTCATTTCGCTTCTCGTAGTCTAGAGTAATTTTCACCACATTGGTCTCTCCCTCTAGAATAATCTGGATGACGATGTCAGAAACCGGGTAGAGCTCCAAGGAGTCTCCTTCCATTAATGCCGTCAAATGGACAGTTTTGTTTTCCTCATCTATAGCAACCTTCTCCTTGTAAGTTTCAACCTTCTCCTCTATTTTTCTTTTTTTTTTTTTTGGGTACGAGAATGTTTAGAAAGAGGGGAGATTTCTCCATTCTAAGGTAAGGACTTGTCACTAGCCCTAATAAAAGTTTATAGTGTACTTATAGATTGTCAACTAAAAAAGAATGTTAGCAACTGGAGTCAAATCTAAACATTGTAAGTGAAGTGCTGAATTTCCATCAACACAAAAATGAGATGGTGAAGTTTTGATAATTAGGATTCTTCTTAACAAATATTTTGCTTTAAAGTAGAATTCCTAGTTCACCTATATCATTATATACAAAAGTACAAAAATTTTTCTTACTTTTTCATATTTTGCTTTCTTTTTTCCATTAAATGAAAACAACAAAAAGATGGAAAACCCGGTATTTTTCCCAATGTTTTAAATGGAAACGACTGGTAAGCACTCTCTCTCTCTCTAGAAGCCCTAACTATTTTTCTTCTACAGCTGACCGAATAGATCAACCTTGAACCTTCAACTTGCACTACTCTCTCTCTCTCTCTCTCTCTCTCAATTTCTTGGGATTGAACTCTACACCGTCCCGCTCATGCCCCCATCTATTTGACTCTCTATGATTTCCTCTCCTTCTCTCTGCTTGATCCACCCTACCATTTTTTCTTAGAGGTTTTGGAGCTCTGAAGGCAGAGTAAGGTTAACTTTAATTAATAAATACATCTTATTGTGTATTTTGTTGATTCTTTGTTCGCAGATCGAATAGGGTTTATTGATTTTTGTGTGAATTTGAATTTGTTTTTTTTGAAGATTTGGAACGTAGATTTGTGGGAAGATTGTTCAACTTCACTTAACAGCTCCATTTGGTTGCTGAGAAAATTATAAATGGAAGAAAGAATTATAGAATTTTTCGGTTCGATCCTGAATATTCTCATTTTCAAATGAGTATCTGATTCTTTGCAGATTACTGGAGAAATGTTGATGTAGGTTATAGATGTTGATTTTCTTTTCTGGTTGGCTGATGCCCAATTCAATTCCTGCATCATAAGATTGGAAAATATTGATTGGAATTATAAGATTAAAGCTTCTGGGATTATCTTACTACTAAATTGCCTTGTAGGTTGTTTGGAATCCCAATCATGAGTCATGCCATATGCTTTCATGTACGAATATTAATATCATTCCAAGCAATGACCAAAACTGACCTGAGATTATAGTTGGTTTCATTTTCAAAAATGAGCACTTACCATGAGCCTAACCCATGTGATCCAGTTTTTTTCGTATAAGACCCAGGGAAAAATTGACAAAATCAAAACATATATAAAAAAACATTTAAAATGTACAATCTATATGTCCTCAATTAATAACTGCCTGTCGCTCGATCTCTCCTTGTTTAGCATCATTTTCAACTTGCATGAATTCCAAATGACTTCATTTGAAATCTCTAAATGAACTATTCAACCCTGTAAGTTTAACCTGATAATGGTTCTTCTATTCTGTTGCTTACTCATATATATAGATATATATACACATTACACACTCATACATAAGAACCACCTCAAATTAAAGCATGGTATCACTGCATTCACTTGAATGTGTAAAGCTGCATAGAGAGGACACCATTCTAGTTGAGTTATGCAGGGCTTTGAAAGCATATGGCAATTTTTTCTAATTGCCTTTCATCCCTCCTACTTAAATGTTCTGAGAATTGATT
Organism: Euryodendron excelsum; assembly: GCA_033060915.1. NCBI lineage: Eukaryota > Viridiplantae > Streptophyta > Magnoliopsida > Ericales > Pentaphylacaceae > Euryodendron > Euryodendron excelsum. The sequence goes on along the minus strand of CM065388.1, from coordinate 16,734,795 downwards.
TTGGATAACATTTTTGATAATTTGGTGAGAATTCTCACAGGATCACAAACAAAATATTGTTTCTTGTAAAATTGTAGAGTTCAAAATCCTAAATGTTAAATGGTTGCTTTATTATTGTGACTTTTCAGCTATGCCAGTGTCTGAATTATTGGTGATTGGGCTATCTTTGTGCATTTGTTCTTAGTGTGAGATTTCGGTTAGTCATTTTCTAATCTAGGTGGATGATGAATGCACTCACTTGAAACAAGTTTCATTGTTGGTCAAAATTTAGCAATGCTCCTTGCTGTTTTGAATTTTCTTTATGAAAACATTGTTGTAACAATGTTTATATCTTCGAGTGTAGTCATTTATATTTATTGCTAGAAGTTTGTGTCAGGTAGTTGTTAATAGGATTGGAAAAAACAATGATGTTTTTTTTTTTGCATAAAAGAGAATCGCCACAGGAAACTTCATGAAAAATCTAGATGGTCACTACTCACTATCATTGCTTGAAAACATTGATTTAAGAAATGGTGGATAACATCATAGTTGATGTGTAATGGTATTAATAGCCTGAGTTACTGTCAAGGTCAGTGTATGTGGAAAATTGCAAGAGCATTGGTTGCTCTGCTTTGTTAGGGGCTGCATGTTTCTGTGGTTGCTGCCAATAATTGACTATGGTGGTGCAATAGCCATCGTTATAGCAATTGAAGCTGGCGAAACTCTATGAGGCCTTATATTTTGTCATTTTAATCTCATTCTAAAACTAAGGAGCTGTATTTGTAATTTAACTATACTATTCTAGCAATCAAAATAGTTAGAGCTAAGCTCACTCTACATTTTATGAATTCAGAAGATCTATAGTGGCATTTCTTTACTGAAGGTAGGGTACTATTATGTCCAACGGAGCACCAAGCTTTTCTAACAATAATGTTTCCTTATATCTGTTGGTTTATTTAATTGCATCTCTAGTCTAGAAAAACTAGTGAAAAAAATCAAGTTTTATAATGGATTTCCACTTTTAGATAAATAGAATCGACCAGGTCAAGTCTCTAGATCTTAAGAGTTGTGCTTTCCAAAATTTGTATCAGTTGGTAATAACAGGATATACTTTTTAATACAACTGTACTACCAATAGTTATTAAATAAAATTTTGTTTACTATACTGTCTTTGCTATCTTTGAGAGTTCAATAAAATTATTTCTCTAGCGGCTCTATAACTAGGCACTATTTTTCACTACAGTTATGGCTCGTTTAAGTTTGAAAACAAGAAACTCATTGAGACAAAAGAAATTGGAATCGGTTATGTTGTTATGGCTGAATATAGAATATGCAGTGAATTGGTAGTTGCACCTAATATATTCATTAGTTGATTTATACATAAGGAAGTTTTTTTTAAATCTGAGATAAATTATGAATTTCTACACAAATAGAGAAAAGATTTACAAACTTGATTATACGAGTGATAAAGCTTGTGTTGCAGAACTTAGGATGAATAGGCATACATTTACTAAATTGTGCTCCATGCTCCAAAATTTAGAGGGGTTAAAACATACAAAAAATATATTGATTGATGAACAAGTATGTTCTTGCATATTCTTGCTCACCATGTGAAGAACCGAATAATAATAGATCGATTTAATCAATCGGCTAAAAGTATTAGTAAATGTCGCGCCCAGATTTTTCGTATTCGAGGAATACGTACATAAGCGGAAAAAATACTGTATTTTCTCATTAGAACTAATCTTTCTAGAAGAATGAGTACGACTAGGTTTGAATTGAGAATTGATTTGAATAAAGGGTTTTTGGAAAACAATTCGGAGTCGTCACCTAACTTGATTAAAGTGAGTTAGGTCACCTAAAAATTAAGTACAATCTGAAGACTACACTTAGGGTTTTTGAAAACGATTTTTGAAAATACTTCATCGAGAGAGGGTTTTTAAGAAAAGAGGTTGTTTGGCAACCTTTTGAAAATATTTAAGCCCTTTTTGAAAATAACTCAATTTTTGGTCTTTCAAAAACAGTGATTCTAAGTTCCGAAATTGGTTACGTGTAGGAAAGATGCACTAAGTCATCACACTACCCGCCTTTGCGGTATCTACATGTCTGTTCACCCTAGATTCACTTGTGAGAGTCTTCAATTAACAAATGTCAAAAATTATCCATTTTTGAAAAGAATTTTTGAAAGAATGATACATGATATGTAACAGTAAGAAAAGAGAGTTTGAAAATAGATTTGGAAATAGAATTGACGAGACTTGATTTGATTTGAAGAGATTTGAAAAGATTGATTTGAAATTGAAAAATTTTGGAGATTGAAAATAGAAATTTGAAATTGGAAGTTTGAAATAGATCATGGAATTGAAAGTTAAAAAAAGTTGTGGAAATAGAAGCTTGAAAAAGGTTGTGGAAATAAAATTTTGAAAAAGGTTGTGGAATTAAAAATTTGAAAAAGGTTGTGATCGCACCCATGAGAGTTGCCTACGTATCATTTTTGAGGAATCATGTCACTCATAGTTCGGACAAGAGTCCGATAGAAAATAGAAGGTTTTGATTAGAAAAAGAAATTAAATTGGAATTTAAATTGGAAGGTTGAGAGATTGAATTTTGACCTATAATTGAACTTGAAAGAGGATTTGACCCTTAGAAGAGAACTTGAACTAGATTTGGAAAGATAGAGTTTAGGAGAGACTTGAGATTAAGAAATATTTGACTCGAATGTTGGACTTGGAAGATTAGGAAAGAATTAGATTTAGGAAAGATTCGAATTAGGGAAGTTTCAAAATAGAAAAATGTCATTTTAGGAAAGTTTCATTTTAGGAAAGTTTCGAAATAGAAAAGATTTAAAATAAGAAAGTTTTAAGAGTTGGAAAGATTTGAAAGTTGGAAAGTTTAGAATTTAAGAAAATTTTGACTTAAGAAAGTTTCGAATTTAGAAAGTTTTGGATTTGGAAAGATTTGAAATTTAGAAAGATTTAAATTTAGAAAGTTTCGAATTTTAGAAAGTTTCGAATTTGGAAAGATTTGAAATTTGAGTTTTAAAAATACTTGAAATTAGAGAAGGTTTGAGTTTAAGAAAGATTTGAAGATTTAGATTTGGAAAGTTGAGATTTGGAAATAGATGGAATTAAGAAAGGTTGGGGTTAGGAAAGATTTAAATGTTCAAGTTTTAAAAACTTAAGATTTAGAAAAGTATGGTATTAGGAAGGATTGAATTAGGAAAGGTTTAGACTAGGAAAGATTGAGATTTCTATTTCCGAAAACAAAATATTGGATTTTGTTTTTAAAAAGAGATGGTTTGATTTTGTTTCAAAAAACGGAGGATTGGATCTAGTTTCCTAAGTGGGGAGATTGAATTTGATTTCCTAAAGGGAAGATTTGATTTGGCATGGATTTGGAAAGATGGAGTTTTGAAAATCCTAGATTTGGGAAGACTATAGTTTTAATGTAGAAAATAGGTTTTGAAAATATATAATTTTGATGTAGAAAGTAAGAGGTTTTGGAAATCTAGGTTTTAAGGCTAAGATAGGAAATTGGAAATCATGTTTTTGGAAAGAAAAATTAAGGTTTCTTAATTGTTGGCTCTAGGACTTAACTTGAGCTCCAAGAAAAGAGATTTTGAAAAGGGAATTTTTGAAAAAAGATCTAGAAAAAGAGTTTTTAGAAAGGGATTTTGAAAAGAGTTTTTAGGAAAGAGATTTTAGGAAGGAAACTTAGGGAGCATTTTTAGAAAGGGAATTTCGAATAGAACTTTTTAGAAAGAAGTTTGAAAAGGAGTTTTGAAGAATAGATTTTTGAAGGGAGTTTTTAGAAAACAATCTTGAAAAGGAGATTGAAGAGAGTTTTTAGAAAGTATGTTGGAAAAGAGATTTTTAGAAGGAGAGATTTAAAAATAGAGTTTTTAGGAAGTCCATAAAAATATCTCTCTCTTAAAGCGATTCTAACCATAAGAAGGCTAGAACCACTTTAAGATAGTGGTTTTGAAAACAATAAGTATTTAAAAATATGGACTGCATTGGTCACTTTAAATGTAACACTTTCCTAAAGCAACCCTAGCCATGAAAATGCTAGAATCACCTTAGGATTGCGATTTTGAAAACAAGTTTTGAAAAAGAAAATTTTGATACAAGTTTTGAAAACAATTGTGATGTAAGCTTTTGAAAACAAGTTTAAAACAAACTTTGGAGGAATGCAAGATCATGATATGCACAATGCAAGTTGGGGTAGTGAACATACAAGGTTAAAGGCTTCACCACATAATCAAGGGGTCCGAACCCACGTGGTCTCTGATTAGACTAAAAGAAAGCCCCCGACACGGTGACCTCTAATAGCCTAATCCTACACATGGACAGGGAAGTCTCTTATTTTAAGCATGTAAGGAAGGGGGGGAGGGGGGGAAGAAGATGGTGGATTAAAATAGAAGAAAATTCAAGTGGGTTCAGAAGGAGAAGAAAGAGGGGGAAGATGCATAAACTTAAATAGAGAGCCTACTTGGTATCTTCTTTATTTTGCTTGACTTTGCGCGCTTTGTTTTGCTTGCTTTGCTTCGGTTTTCGCTTCAGTCTTTAAGGGTATGTCTTGATCTTCGAGAGCTTCGAGTGGCAGCATTTCAAGTCTTCAATGGAGGCTTTGGAGGCTAGTATATGAGTGTATAGGAGTGTATGTGAGTGTATATGACGCTAGGGTTTGTGTATGGGGGCTAGGGTTTGGAAAATCTAAAAAAGACTAGGGTTTAGGGAGGCTACAAACTTTGTATATCGAAGAAGAGGGTTTTCAGACTCAGTTTTTGGACCTCTTTTACGCTAGAAGATGTTCTGTATTTATAGAGAGAAGAATAATGACGCGCATGTTACAATGGCGTCATACCAATATTTGGCATGGTGCCACTACTAGTAGCGCCAGCCACTTAGAAAAGTTTTAAGGTCAGCAAGCAACATATCTTTTGAAGATTTGGGCGCCTGTACTAGTGACTACCATGTAATTTTTAACCTGGCTTCACTGAGAGTGATTCCGGAAAGTCCGAAAATGATTTTAAGGGGCTAGGAATGACCCGGCAGGCCAGAAAGAAACAGGAACCCTTAGAGTAGGGTCTTAGGGGTAATGGACTTAAAAAATGATATCAAGATTTTGTCGGAAGGGTTAACCGAGCCATTAGAGGCAAAACGGTCAATCGGGCCAGAAAGTTGCAGGGATGGACTCAGAACGTTCCGAAAGAAGACTCGAGGTTTAAAACATTATTTAGAATGTTCCCAAAGGTTACCGGTTTGATACCCAGAGTCGGTGTAGTTGGAAAAGGCGGCCGGCCTACTAGGGGCAAAACGGTCATTTTGCACCGAGTTTGTCGGAATTAACTCAGAATGATTTGGAAAGATAATGAAAGATCGGGAATACTTTGAAAAGCATTCTCGGGAGGTTACCGGTTTGATACCCAAAGTCGGTGTGGTTCTCGGGGGGCTCGAATGCCAAGGGGCAAAATGGTCATCTTAACCGGAAAGTCTCATAATTGGCCCGACACTGACTAGAAGGCACCTAATCATGCCTTTAAGACAATCTGGAAAGGTAGACTTACCATTCTGATGACTTAGGTACTTTTTCAAGAAACGTGCCGAAAATGGCCCTAGGGGCAGTTTGATCATTTTTCATCAAAGTGGGCTGGCATGCACTGGTGTTGACTTGGGTTTTCAGTGTTTTGCCATTCTGACGGTGGTCCCGTGATACAGGGGTTTGTTGGCAATTTCCTATATCAACATGTTTACTAATGTTTCAGCCACTCTAACGGTTATGATGTTTACGAGTATTTTCGTTACTCTAACGGGTCGCGATCATTCCACAGACTGCCTAATCTCGAGAAGCTGCTAGGTAGACTTAGTGCCTGACGAATTAACTTTCTCGAAAGGCGTGTCAAAACTAACATTTCTACATTGGCGGGTTAGAAGGTGCCAAAGGTGGACCGTTCTACCATATCGGGGACTTGGGGTCTTGTCTCAGTCGACGGGTTTAAAGGGACTTACCGTTCTGAAAAGTTTCTTCGAAAACGTGCCGGATTGAATGGACTTACCGCCTTGATGAATCAACTTTCTCGAGGGATGGATTGAAATTGGAATTTGAAATTGGAATTAGAAAGAGAACTTATCGTCTTTGAAAAGACGTGCCTAATTAGATGGTATTATTATCTCGAGGAATCAACTTTCTTGAAAGGTGTGCCAGATTTAATTGAAATTAGAATTGGAATTGAAAAGGGGACTTACCGTCTTCAAAAAAACGTGCCTAATTGGAATTGGACCGAACAATGGCCCCTATGGCATTTCGGTCATTTCGTCTCTATTTAGGCCCAAAGGGCCCGCGAGGCGATTGATTGACAAGATTAGACTTGGAAAGTTGATTTAGATTGGAATATGTCCATATTGGCTCGAATATAAGTCTGACGGAATGGAGATTACCGAGAGGGCAAAAATGGAGTGTTTACAGTAGAGATTTTCATAATGTCTTGAACGGTGTTATACGTCTTCAAGGAAAGCTAATTAAAAATACAGAGCCTATTCTTGCGAACTCAACAAATGAGAGGTGGAGATGGTTTGAGGTGCATACCTATTTTTTATATTGTATATATACTTTTATTAGTGATAGAATGTTGAAATAATTTATCTTTTTTTTAATATATTAGAATTGTCTTAGAGCTCTTGATGGGACATACATTAAGATTAGGGTACTTGTGGAAGATAAAATAAGGTATAGAAACCGAAAAGGTGAAATTGCTACAAATGTACTAGGTGTACATTCACAAGACATGCAATTTATCAACGTATTACCGGGTTGGGAAGGAACAACTGCTGATGGTAGAATTCTTCAAGATGCTATAAGTAGTAGAAATGGATTAAAATTTCCTCGTGGTAAGTGCTATATATACACGTTGACACAACCAATACATTCACAACAATTAAAATTTGACAAGAAAAATCAAAATTTGAGGGAAATATAACTGACTTTAATCTATGCAAAGAGAAATTAAAGTAAATAAAGGGTTTTCTTATACAATTATTAGAGATAAGAGGAGTGACATTTCTAGGTCACAGGCTGTGTGTGTGAGATAGAGAAAGTCCAGAGCATCTCCAAATGACTTTTAACAGGGTTTCACTCTAGTTTAATAATCATCTTCACTCGTGCTAGTACCATATTGGAAAAAATTCTATTCTTACATAAAATCTTTAAAAACAAATCGCTAAAATAATGTGACCATAACATATTTTTAATGAAGATCCATCTTGATGTATGCTTGTTTCAAAGAATTATTACAAAAATAGAAAAATTATATTGAATTTTTTTTTTAAGAATAATGTGATTGAATTGGAGCCTTTCAATATAAACAAACAATAAACAACTTGGCTTTGACTTACAAAAAATTTACTGATGTGATATTTTGTAAGAATATAATTTTCCTTCCTTTTAGAGTGAAGGGTCCCAATTCCTCCATATATAAAGGGAAAATAAAAAACAACCTATATAAAAAAAAAATTTAATGTTTGGATACATTACTCAACTTTTTTTCTTTTGAACAGTGAAATAGATGTATATATATATATATAACTATATACATATCATTCATGCGGTGCTATTCTTTCTAGAGAGTACAGCTTGTTATCTTCAGCCTCTATTTGTTAAATTACTACAGGGAGGAACGTACTGATGAACCTTACAGAAATAGGGCTTGCCATATATACCTGTAACATAAGTTCAGACCTTGATGGATCCATGACTCCCCCAATCTCCTTCATGTAAGTCTACTTTCGATATTTTATCAGAGATCAACTTGGGTACCTGGTGTGCTGTTTTACCTCCAAACAGGTGCAAAATTTCATCACTATCAGATTTGATCTCTACTTCAACCTCCATCTTACTAGCAAGAGCCATATTTGCTTAGCGATGAGATTCAAAAACACCCTAAGAGATAGTTCAACTATTACATCAAACAAAATAGGGGGCACTAGTCGGAGAAAATCCCTTGTCGTTGGCCCTTATATAGAAGTACTACAGTGAAAAGTATCCAGGAAATAGTCAACAGTGAATGAAATCAATTTTAGATCTATTGTAATACAAAATACGATGAATGCCTAGATTTAAACTCAAATGACGACCATCAGTCAGTCATGTCATCATCATCCTTGCCATCATCTCGCTGTTGTCCCAAAGCAGACATATGCTCAATAATGTCCTGTAACATTGTAGTTTGCTACTACTGTCCATCCTCTAGCCACTGCAAACTCTCAGTATTCAATGCCTAAAATGTCGTGGAAGCTGCTACATATGCATCCCATGCCTCCTGTGAAGGACTAGCTCTTACCTCAAGCCTCAAGCCTGTGTCTCGTATACTAGCTCAAAGACTTCCCAATCGTACTATGATTGATTGGGCCCGAAGATGTTTTCTTAATGAAGTGACCACATGAGTCTACTCTAGACTCCTCAAAGAGTTGGGTAAGAAGACAACTATGAGGAATGCTCCATGTTGGTGTCACAAAAGTGTGAAGACTAGAGAAGTGCATGAACACATAGTGTGGAAGGTTAATGGAAGGCCTAGTACCAATAGCCCACATTAACTAAGCTCTCATCAGTGAGATATCAGATAATTGGGTGATAGGGTAAATACTAGAGCAAGTTTAAAGAAAAATAGGTAGGTAATAGTCTTTCATTATTTTCTTTGGTAATAGTCCCTCACCAGACCAAACTACCCTAGGTTTCATCAGTTCCACTAACACAACCTCTAAAGTCGGGGCTCCCGCAGATGGGAATCTAAATTGCGGGTTAGGCTCTCTAGCCAACTGGTAAAAACGCACAAAAGTGTCTGGAGAAAAGGTGACTCGATGCCCCCTCACCTAACTCTCTACGACTTCCTAGTTCGGTTCAGAATTGGCCCTAACAACATTGGCCATGAACTCACAGCTCAATGCACTAATGGATACCCCACGATATCTAGTGAACATTTTCCAACCCTTACGTTCTATTTCCTTGGTGCACAACCACGGTTCACCCTTGAAATGACTAATCTTAATAGGCCTCTCAACCACTACCCCTTTCTCTTGGTATGACAAATTATAGACATCCTGTGCATGGGCAATAAGAAAACAACGACGGTCAAAATTTTCTTCCCTATGTATGGAAGCTTGGCGAACAACAGCCTCAGTGGCCTCTTTGGCTCGTTGTGTCTATGCTCGCAGAACGTTAATCACAGATTTACCCTCTCTTTTTTTGGACGACATCTTAATTCTCTCCTTTTTTTTTTTCAAAGGGCTTAAGGATTGGTAATAAGCATAGATGAAATCAAACCTGACACCCCCTGAACAACTCCACAAATACCCCGACAAGCCGGTAATCCCAATCTCTAGTTTAAATCAAACACACCTCAACCTTCAATCACATCACAACCGACAACAAAATATATGCAAAAATAAGAATTTAAATCGGTAAAAGTGATGAAAATAATAAAGGAGTGGATGATTACCTAAGATGGAGTGAGAATTTTGAGAAACGGATAGCACCATTGGATCCGGAATGCCCAAAAACCTTAAAGACCACCCTTTCTTTCTCTAGAAGTTGAGAGCTTCTCTCTCTAAAATATAATGAAATCAAGTTGGATCACAAAAATTTGGCACAATGCAGAATTTAAAGCCCTAGGGCTGTCTGGACACCAATCCCGACAGCAAGTGGTTTTTTTGTTTTTTTCTATTGTCGAACTAATTGCCGCATGAAACCAGGGCTGTCCAGACACAAGTCCCAACTAGTTTAGATAGCTGCAAATTTTTTTTTTTTTTTGGTAAAGCTAAAAATTCGTCCAAACAAGCCTTAGCTGTCCGGACACAAGTCTTGATAGCCTAGGTTGTCCACACTATTGTTTGGACAGCAAAAACAATTAGATTTTTTTTTTGTTTTGGAAAAACTCAAGAACCTTACCTATAAAATTAAAGCTAACTAGCCTAAAACACTAACCAAAACAAACCCATGAAACTAAGAAAAACTCAAACAAAAACTAGACTCCCTAAAGACTAGAAACTCGTACAAGGTGCACATACGCCCCAGCTTATAACGACCATTATCCTCAATGCAAGAAATAAAGCTTGAGAAATGGTTCCTTACCCCCATCTGGAAAGGAAGACAAAGGCACGACTTAAGACTCTTATAACAAACATCTATCTAATGTACAATAACTTGGGAGACAGGAAACTAGTTAAACTCTGGAGGATCTTGGAGGTCTAGGCTCTCCACTTCGACCATAAAATTCTTCAGTTAGGGTTTAAGCCGATGACCATGAACTTTGAATTCGGTACCAGTGTCAGGATTGACAATCGCAATTGCTTCATAAGTGAATACTTCTCGCACAAGAAAAGGGCCGGTCCATTTACTACGAAGCTTACCAAGGAAGAGATTTGACCGGGAGTTATAGAGTAGGACTTTCTAACCAACATGAAATGTATTTCTAAGAATGTGCCGATTGTGTAGGGTTTTCATATTAGCCTTAGCAACGCATGCATTCTCAAATGCATCTTTCCATAACTCCTCCAATTTAGACAACTAGAGTTTTCTAACGTGTCCAATATCATTTAGGCTTTCATTGAATTGTCTAATGGCTTAATAGGCTTTGTGTTTGACCTCAACAAGGAGGTGACATGGTTTACCATAGACAAGCCGACAAGGAGACATGCCTAAAGCTGTTTAAAGGCAGTCCTGTAAGCTAAAGAGCATCAACCAATCTCAAAAACTAGTCTTTGTAAGTGGGATTGACAGTTTTTTTCAAGAATCTATTTAATCTCTCTATTGGCCAACTCAACATGGCCATTAATTTGTGAGTGATATGGTGTATTGACCTTATGCAAGACCCCATATTATGCATCAAAACCCCAACGGGTTTATTGCAGAAGTGTTTGCCATCATCACTAATGACGGCGCAGGGCATGCCAAAATGTGAGAAAATATGTTCTTTTAAAAACTTAACCACCACGCCGTGGTCGTTGGTATGGGAGGCCACAGCCTCAACCCACTTAGATGTATAATTTATGCCCACAAGAATGTAAAGGTTGCCAAAAGAGCTAAAAGGGGGCGCCATAAAATCGAGACCCCAACAGTCAAAGATTTCTAACACAATAATAGGGTTTAAAGGTATCATGGGTCTCCTAAACAAGCTTCCTAAGTGTTGGCATCTATCACAAGAAGTGAAAAACATGTGGACATCGTGGAACATTGTGGACCAATAGAAATTGCTTTGCAAGATTTTTGCAACAATTTTCTTAGAAGAGAAGTGCCCACCACAAGCATAAGAATGACAGAATTCTATTATCGAATGGAACTCAATGGTAGGAACACACTGACATATCACCTGGTCGGGACAATATGTGAACAAATAAGGCTCATCCAACAAAAAAAACTCTAACATTCCTCAAGAATTTATGCCTATCAAGGCGAGACCAATGGGGAGGAATCTTGCCATTAGCCAAAAAGTTGGCTATATCAACATACTATGGTGTGATAGGAGCAGTGATGATAGCATGCACATGAAAAAGGTGCTCATCAGGAAAATACTCATTAATAGGAGTGGTATCAATTTTGTGATTTTTGATAGGGGTCTTAGACAAGTGATCGACAACCATATTTTCTACCCCTTTTTATCACAAATTTCTAAGTTGAACTAGTAGAAGGATCGATCAAATCAAACGGGGTTTAACATTCTGCTTGGTGAGTAGGTACTTAAGTGCGATGTGATTAGTATAAACAATTACTAACGAGCCGACTCAATAGGACTGCAACTTGTCAAGAACAAACACGACAGCTAACAGTTCTTTCTCGGTTGTCGTGTAATTAACCTAGCCATTATTTAGGGTTTTACTACCATAATATATCACATGAGGTTTCTTGTTTACCTGTTGCCCCAAAACAGCCCTTACAACAAAATCATTCGAGTCACAAATTAACTCGAAAGGTAATGACTAATCAGAGGACTGTATGATGGGGGGCCATTATCAAAAGCCTCTTTAGCTTATCAAAAGCTGCTTGGCAAGTTGACGTCCATTCAAAAGGAACATCATTGGACAGTAAATGGCATATGGAAAAGGAGATATCACTAATACCCTGAATAAATTGCCGATAAAAACCGGCATGCCCAAGAAAAGATCGGATATCTTTAATAGTTCGAGGGGTTGGAAGTTTTTGAATGAATTTAGTTTTAGCCTTATCAACTTCAATCCCCTTGCTAGACACAATATGACATAAGACAATCCCTTGTGTCACTATAAAGTGACACTTCTCCCAATTGAGAACTAGATTACTCTTTGTACATCTCTCTAGCACTTTCTCTAAGTTCTGTAGACACTCAGCATAAGTATCTCCATATGTAGAAAAATCATCCATGAATACCTCAATAATACACTCAACTATATCATTGAAAATGCTGATCATACACCATTGAAAGGTTACCGGTGCATTGCACAAATCAAAGGGCATGCGCTTATAAGCATAAGTTCCAAAGGGACAAGTGAATGTGGTCTTATCCTAGTTATCAAGAGCTATCTCAATCTTATTGTATCTCGAATACCCATCTAGAAAGCAATAAAATGCCTTACCTGCTACTCTCTCAATGACTTGATCAAGAAACAATAGAGGGAAGTTGTCCTTGCTTGTGTCAACATTAAGTTGTCAATAGTCAATACACATTCGCTAACCAATTTGGACCCTAGTTGGTACTAACTTATTCCTATTGTTCTTGACTACCATGACTCTAGATTTTTTTGGAACCACTTGCGTTGGACTAAGTCACCTAGAATCGGCGATAAGCTATATGATACCTGTATCGAGAAGTTCCAAAACCTCCCCTCGAATTTTATGGTCGACGTTTAACCGGCACGAATTCCCTGACATGAAACGAGTTCCCAGCACACAACATCTTTCATATTAGGATTTAACCGTTGTTGCATCTGTCTCATAGGTTTAGCCTCTGCTTCTAGATAAATTATGTTTATACGTACAAGAGGACTAATACCATGCAAATTATCGATGGTCCAACCTATTACTTTTCGGTGCCTTTTTAACACCACCATCAAACTCTCCTCTTGGCCTATAGTAAGGTTAGAGGATATCACCACTGGATATGACTCCCCCTCTCTTAAGAATATGTACTGTAAAGAGGAAATGAGTGATTTTCTCTCAAAAATTGGAGCCTTGAGCTCCGAAGGTTCAAGCTTGTTAGGACTCAGCGATAAAGACTCAAAAGTTGGGATCCACTGACCCGCTGATATGACTGGCATAAGCTCCAGACTCACCATGTCCTCACTTAATGACTCCTCCTCAGATTCTATGGTGTCTAATCCCTCACTTAAAATTAAAGCACACTCTAATGGGTCGGTAATAAATTTCCTCTCAAAATACTATTGCACAAGAGTGTCAATAAAACTAACTTCTCGAATATCCTCACACTCATTCGGTTGCTTACCCACATTAAAAATATTTATATCCACATCATATTTCCAAAGGATAATTTCATGGCCCTATTACTACAATTAATAACAGCATTAGATATAGCAAGGAAGGGATGCCCTAAGTTGACAGGAATTTGAGCTTGAGTGTTAAAGCTGACAACTAAGTGTGTGTCGAGCACTATGAAGTCTATGGAAAAGTAGAATTTATCAATTTGGATTAACACATCCTCCACCATACCTCCAGGGTTCTTAATTGACCAATTAGCTAATTGGAGAGTAACCTGAGTATAGCATAACTCTCCTAAACCTAATTGTTGATAAATACAATAGGGGAGCAAGTTCACACTAGCTCCCAAGTCAAGTAATGCCTGGTCTATTTGGTGGTTCCTTGTAATACAAGAAATTGTAGGACAATCGGGGTTCTTGTATTTTAGTAGAGTTTTGAATTGCAAGATCGCAGTTGCTTGTCGAGCCATGAAAACATTTTCTTTAACATTCAGACTCGTTTTGACAGTACATAAGTCTTTTAAGAACTTGGCATAGTAAAGAATCTGTTTTATAGCACCAAGAAGAGGTATATTTATCTTGACTTGCTTAAACACCTTGTATATTTCAGAATTGATGAGCTCATGCCTAGGCTTGGTCAATCTGTGAAGGAATGGAGCATGTGCTAGCACCTCTATCTTATACTCCCTAGGCTTTTCTACCTTGTCACTTTCCTCTTTTTCTCTCTTCTTCTCTTGACTCTACTATTGGCTTATCTAACCCATCCCTAATGGTTGGTTTATTTCCCTTGGAAGGTGTGGTTCTAGACCTAGGCTCTTTCGGATCACTAGGTGCTCAATAATTCTCCCACTACGTAAGGTAGTGATGGCTTTAACTTGCTCATAGGAAGTAGTAGGATCAATAACACTCTCACTCATGTGTGCCTGCCTAATAGGATTAGGCTAGGGTTGAGTCGAGAAATGTCCCTTCTCTGGAACAATCAAAGTCTCTGTCAATAGAGTCATCAACTAGCTCTTCATGTCATCTAATGTGCAACTTTATTGCTTTAGATTTTTGTCAACCCTCACATTCATTCCACCCAGCATTTGCATAAAATGATGTAGGGTGTCCTCAATAAGCCTCTTATGGGGCCCTTGATATGACGTGGATGCTTATGGGGGCGCTGTGTAGGGTTGTGAATGGGCTTAGTACGGTGGGGGTGGCGCTTGATATTGTTGTGGGGCGGTGTTACCACTACCCCCCCCCCCCCCCCCCCAAAAAAAAAAAAAAACTAAGGTTAGGGTGATTGAACCACCCTAGGTTCTAAGTCCCCAAATAAGGGTTCCCTTGCCCCCATTGATTTGCATACGACTTTCTAAACTTGTCAACTATATTAGCTTGACCATACAAAACTTCCCAGAAAGTAAACATTGTGGGACACTCATTAATGACATGGCTAGTGTTATCACACACACTACAAGGGAACTGAACTTGTGTGTCAGTAAAAACACTTTGCACTTGCTTGAGTTTTAATGCTTTTATCTATTTGGTGAGAATACTGGTGAGAGCACTCAGCTTATCACTAATATCATCCATGGGATTCAAAACAAACCTCCCACACCCTTGTGCAGTTGGTTAGGACTTTTTGTTCTTAGTCATTGTGGTCTCCCAATCCCTCACAATGTTTACTAGGGAATCAAAATAGTCAAATGCTTCATCAAAAGATTTATCATAAAAATCTCCGTTACACATGGTCTTTACCAAATGCTTAAGCTTCGGTGTTAAGGATGAGTAAAAAGTGTTGATTATATGGTAAGGCTCAAATCTATGATGGGGACAAGAATTTAACAGTGTTTTGTATCACTCCCAACTTTGGAAAAATGTTTCACCCTTTTGAGTAGTGAACTAAGAGATGTGGCAACAAATCGCCTCAGTACGATGCTCAAGAAAGAACTTCTGTAGAAACTCGGCCTGTAGAGTGTTCCAAGATGTGATGGACATAGGCCATAAGGAGTTTAGCCAAATTTTGGCTTTATCCTTAAGAGAGATTGGAAAGAGTTTTAGGCAGAGAACCTTTACTGTACAACTATTATATAGAAATAGTAGACAGACTTCCTTGAAATTTTTGATATGTCAGTATGGGTTCTGAGAATCCATCTCATAGAAGGGTTGGATTAAATGGAATGCTCGATATAAAGTTCATGGTCTGTTGATGTGCCGGCAAGATAATACATGATGGTGGGCTCGGCCTAGCCGGGTTCAGGTAATCATGCATGGAACACGTTGGAGGCATTGGAGCACCTCTGACAACTTGTACGTTAACCTTGCCATTGTGATTATTAACAACTGGAGGATCGGCCATGGTACCTAATTTGTTGGGGTCTATTCGAAGGACTCTACCTGTTAAATCCCAAACCCAACAATACATGCAATGCACAAATAATTGGGCAATCCACGCCTCAACAAGCAATTCACAATCCTCAACCCTGATTTCCAACCTACCTCTAATCTCTGCAAAAAGTGTACTACCAATTCAATTCAATGTCTAACCAACCTCCAATCTCCACAAGATATTGACACCAATTTGAAATTAGCACCAATCCTAGGTGTCCACTAAACACTTACCCAATCTAAACAAATCAAAGAAATACAAACCTAGAAAAATAAAAACAATTAGTCCTAGTGAAAAGACCTACTATGCTTGCACATAAAAGAGATGCAACGAAGTTACCATGTGAAGCGTGAGATCCTTTCGCTATTGTAGATGAATGACGAAGTTATTTATTGTCGTTTTTGCTTTTGCAATTTATTTTTCCCAAAGTTCGCTTTCTGAATGCCAAAGCTACGCTTCCCCGATAACGACACCAAAAATTGATCGCTTGCAGAAAGTGTGATATGATCTGCAATTGCATGACTACAATGTTGTAATACTCGGAAGAGTCTGAGATCGATCCATGGGGAAAACGATTAGATTATAAGGAAACTCACTCTAAACGGGCAAAAACTCACCAAATAGCCTCAAAAAAGGGGCAAGAAAAATGATTTGGTTAGAAAGATTTGATTATCTAATGACAGAATAAAAACTAAGGTTTTAAGGATTAAAAAAGGATATTGGATAAGAACGATATAATTGCTCGGAAGAATGATAATTTCCTAAGGTATTATTTTTTAACTTAATTCAAAGACAACTTATGCCATTGAATCGAAGGATTTAGCGATTGAAATCTATTTGGAATCCGAATTAACTCCATTCAATAAGTTTTGGAAAATAGTTTCGAAATATTCATATCAAGGATCTAAGCAACACACATACAAGAACAACATATTGCATGAACACTCAAATATATAATCATAAACCCTTGATTTCGAATGAAATTTATTCACCTTTCACCTAAATTGCATCTAAAGTCATCCAATTTAAGCTCAAAACCTACACAAAACAAAACAAACTTAGTTAATACTAAAATCTAGCTAACAACGCTTATAAAATCCTAAATTAGGGTTAACAAACCACAAATTAAGAAGTTGTAATTACACTTTTGGAGCACACTCACACCCCCTAACTTGCTTTTTGCTATTCCCTAGCAAAATACTAAAAACTAAAAAGATAATTTTCACTTTTGTAGGAATCACGGATGCATTTACCTATGCACCAAGCCTTTAAACCCCTAGGTTACTCTTAGTGAACGAATGGTGTCTCGTAAGGGTTTCTAAAGATGACACCTATAAACATCAATCAAAATCATTTTTTTCCCTTGAAATAGTTGGATGTTGTGCTCAAACTTGCAACACAAAGAGTTAGAAACATTTAATAATAAACACAAATACTTCAACTTTAAGCTCAAGAGTAGTTTCAAACTTTGTATCAAAATATCTCAATCATGTTCGAAACTCAGTGTGTGTAAATGAATAACCAATATATACATAAACTTCAATACCAAGCAACCCAAATTCTATCAGAGGCAAGCTTTGACTCAAATCTCACAAAGGAATATACACTCAACAAAAAAAAACTCTCGAGCACAAAGTGCAAAATCCTTCTTCATACTATATTTGAGTAGAAATAGTGTAATACAAAAAATGATATCTCACATATGGCTCATTATGAAAAATGCATTTAATGGACAATGAAAACTTGGTAGTCTCATGAAAGGAATGCTATTATTGTGAAAACAATGTAATTATCATACTTATTATCCCATTTCCTTCACTTCTATATCAAAACCACACTATTCTAAGATCAAATAGGACTTTCTATTGGTTATAACTTGGCCAAGAAGCGTAAGGTAGGGAAAAAGAAATGATAAAAGGGCTTAAAATACGTGTGATCAAGGCATGTAATGATCAATGAATACACACTTTCAATTTTCCAATTTCATTTGATGTTTTCTTTATTTTCTTTTCTTTTCCAAGATTTTCTTCTTCCTTGCTTTTCTTTTCAAACATCTAATCTCTTTATTCCTTTTTTTTTTTCTTTTCTCTTGTTGTACCTCCCTTACTTTTACTCCTTTGCTAACTTTTCTCTTTTCTTCTTCGGCATTGCAAACGTAGCACCCTTTCTTTTTTACTTTTCCAAATGAACTTCTCACAAATGAAGATACTTGTGGTTCTCAATCATGGGAAATATTTAAACAATGATACAATTTTCCTAAAGATCACGTAAACATATGGTCAAAAATGGGTCCAAGAGAATGAAATCAACAAGAAATCTATGACTCGAAAAAAGAAATGATGGCCTAGAATCATATCTCACAATTCGTGTGATTCTTTCACTTTCATGAATAGAAAGGGAATTGAAAGTATGACAACTCATCCATAATTTCAACAACCAAAACAAAACATAATGAGACTATTCATTAAACAAAGTTGAATGAAAATCTTCATAATTCGTAAATGAATATAACTCTCCAAAGAAAAGAATGGTTTTAAGCCTCACAAGGGTCATAAATCTCCATTGAGTTATTCAAGAATTTACATTACATGCACCCTTTAAATAAACTTTATATCTATATGGTTATTGTGAAAGTTCAACAATTGAGTTTCAAACAATTAGGAAACATTTCATTAACAAGATAGAATGATAAACTAACATTGAACTTTGTCAAAGCATCCAAGTTGCATGCTAAATATCTCATTATCCAAGTATTGAATCTTTGAAATGTTTACCCATCAATTCAAAGGAAAGAAATGATTTTTTTTTTTTTTGGCTATATTAAATATAATCAAAAAACTAAAATAAGGTAACAACCCTACACACCCGAACTTAAATGAAACATTGTCCTCAATGTGAAAAATAGAATAAGAAAGCTCAAATGGCATAAGAAGAGAGAGTAAAGTTTACCTTAATGAAGAAAAATTCAAAATAAATAACTAGAAATCTATGACAAAAGCTAAGAAAAGCAAAGCAAAGAAGAGTAAAACTGAACAAAACCAAAACACTACTAATACTAATCATATATAGTAATATATAACAAAGGGTTAACTAGCAAGTCACCCAATACCACATGGTGGTATTTCTCCGGATTGTGGCTGCTATTCATTAACTATTAACACTTATGATGGGTTCACCAAAGAACCATTTGCAATTTCAAATTCTCATTAACTTGAAGCTCATAGACATCATCAAAGTAAGTTTTTAAAGAATTGAAAAAACATGAGAATTCTAATGGATCATTCACAAGTATGTGCACCACATTCATTCCACAAATTTCATTATCATCATTATTCCTCATCCCAATGGTCTGCTAATGTTGAAGATATTCAATTCCGATGTCATATTACCAAATGAAAGCTTCATGTCACCACTCCGACAATTAATCAAGGCATTAGTAGCAAGGAATGGGCGACCTAAAATGATCAGAGCTATAATGCTTGCATTCTCGATGGGATGTGAATCCAAGATAACAAAATCAACTGAAAAATAAAACTTATCCACTTGGACCAACACATACTCAACTACTACCCTAGATATTCTAAGAGATTTGTTGGCGAGATGAACTGTGACACTAGCAAGCTTAAGCTCACTAAGACCCAATTGTTCACACAATGAATAAGGGAGTAGGGTCACATTAACCCCTAGATCAAGCAAAGCTTGTCTAATTTTGTACTTTCTAATAATCCATGACATGGTAGAACATATGTGATTCTTGTATTTAGGAGGGACATTGTGTTTTATGATGGCACTTACTTGTTCGGTTAAGAATACCTCCTTTTATGCATTTAGCTTGCTCTTAATTGTGTACAATTGTTTAAAAAACTTAACATATGAAGGATTTTGCTTGATAGCATCTAAGAGAGGGGTATTCACTTTCACATGCTTAAACACATCACAAATCCCTGAAGTGAAAAACTTATCTTCAGGTTTAGTTAACTTATAAGGGAATGGAAGATGTGATAATGGTTCAAGCTCATACTTTTGAGATAAATACGTATATTGCTCTACTTCCCTTTCTTCATCTTTCTTTTCTTTTCTCCTGGGGTGTTCTTTTCTTTCTCCTTCTTTACTCTTGTCCTCACACTTTTCCTCTCTCCCATCCTCACTCTCTTCTTGCTTGGAGTCCTCAATCTTGGGCTCTTCTCTCTCAGGTTTCTCATCTTCAATAATTTCCTCACTCACCTAATGAGCTTCTTCCCTAGACTCAAACTCTTGGGAAAGGATTGTTTGATCTATGATGTTCTCATTCTTAAGGTTAGTGATGGGATGGACTTGCTCTTGGTGGAAAGTTAGATTATGATCACTCTTAAGCACTTGTTTAGAGGGATTGGGTTGAGATTGAGTGGAAACCTCTTCCCTTTCTTAAACACCAAAGGCTTGTGTCAATAGGGTTAGTTGACTCTTTATATTCTAAAGAAGTTAACCTGTTTGTTCAAGGGTGTTGTGTAATCTAAAATTCACACCACCATGAGTTTGCATGAATTGTTAAAAGGTGTCCTCTAGGGTATCCTCTAGAGTGTCCTCTAGTGTGTTATTGTAAGGAGGTTAATAAATATTATCTACTTATGTTTGATAAGGTTGTGGTGGGGTTTATGTATGATAGAATGAAGGTTGGGCTTGTGTTGGATAGAAGTAGGATTGGGCTTAGTATTGTTGAGAAGTTGACATTCCCTCGCCCCTCCAACTAAAGGTAGATTGATTCTGCCAACCTGGATTGTAGGTTTCTGAGTGAAGACTCGTTTGACCCCCTTGGTTTGTATACGCTAGAATGGTAGAACTATGTCTAGTCGAGTTCAAGTAGTCTCTATGAGATCGACGAGAGAGTGCTTGTGCACCACCATAACTATAGATGCTCCGCTACCATCATTCTCAACCCATTGAGAAAAGTGTTCCATTGTGCCTATGTCAACGTGTAGAGATGATGTGTGAAAAAATAAACTACTAAGTATATTGGAATGGCTACTGGGGTTCACTATTGAATGCCTACTAGTTGAGTCACAAATACAAACTATTATGTAATGCACAAACAATTTGGCACTTTGCGCCTCAACAAGTCAATTCACAATTCTCAACCACTAATTTCCTTCCAAACCCTCCAATCTCCACATACAAATTTTCACTAATTCAAGTAATTTCAATCCAACCGAAACCTCCTATCTCTGTAGATAAAAGTAATACCACCGATAAGCAAATAATCTTACAGATTTTAGTCGCCTCTAGTAGTCCACCTCCTAACTAGAATGCAAATCTAAACTAAAATGGAAAAAGAAAGAAAAAATCCTAAATAAAATATGCTCACAAGTATAAGGGATCGAACGAAGTTACCCAAGGCCTTAGTTGAAGATTACTCTGTTGTAGCAGATGTTAATGAAACAATCCACAGGTTATTGCGCTTCGTAAGGTGCTTGGACACTCGCCGATGCATTTGATTCCTGGCAATGGTGCCAAAACTTTGAATGCTCCAAAGATGTGCAATATATCACCACAACAATACGGTTGGCGATGTAGTTTAATCTGATGAGTCCCGATGCCGATTCTTCTCGAAGATCAAGTTCAATATGAACTATAGACTTCAATGCGCATCCATTTCTCTCAAGATTTGCAACAACTCGAATGAAATTACTTTTTAAAAAGGTAAAACCAAAAACACTTGATTTTGAAATATTGATTTGGAAAAACTAAAGCAATATTAAAATAATTAAACTATTAAGATAAAGGACTTGGATCAATTGATCCAACCACCCAATTTGCCCAAGGTTCCAATAAGGTTTGATAACTTAAATCATTGACTTCAATGCGAGTCCTTGATTCGGAGGATTTTGGCCATTAAAATAATGAAATCTATGATAATCAACTTGGATTTATAAACAATGAGATTCATGTACTCTTACCATCGATCTAAGCAACTCCTATACCAAATTAATGATTAGTGCATGGAAACTCAAAGACTTGGTCAATAATACAAGATTTCAATAAGAACTAAGAAATGAATCTATAAGAATCATTTTAATAACAATTTGAAATTAGAATTACTATCAATTTAAGAATCATAAACTAATACTATCAATTTGTGCAATTTTAATACCAATCTAGAAATTGTGCATTGAAATTACCAAACACAGTCACTAATCTAAGTGTACTTTGAGATCTAGACTTCAATTGCTAAGAATTGGGAGTTTAAGAAGATAGAACAATAAAATTATGATTTACATCATTTGAAAACCATGAAACCATTGGATGATATTCTTAATTCAACCAAAGAGAAGAGTTAGTTACTTGATTCCACAAACCTGGTAGGACCCATTGCCATAACTTCAAAGGGGCACCGATGGATAATGGCAACCACAAAAGTAAGTACCAAGTGGGTAGAAGCAACTTTGATGAGAAAAGAAGATAGAAGCAACCATTGCCAACTTCATTAGAGAAAGCATTATTTGTCGATTTGGCATCCCAAAGGTGATAATTTCTGACAATGGAACCCCCTTTGTCAACAAGCATGTCCGAAGAAGCTTGAGTGCTTACGGCCTCAAACACCACAAGTCCACTCCTTGCTATCCTAGGGGAAATGGACAAGCGGAAGCAACCAACAAGACATTGATCAGAATCCTGAGTAAGAATGATGGATGAAGTAGGAGGGACCTAGGCAGAACGCCTACCAAAAGCTCTTTGGGCTTTCCAAACATCCAAGAGAAGACCTACTCAAGCAACCCCTTACTCCTTGGTCTATAGGTCAGAAGTTGTTCCCAAAGCCAGAGGAAAGAAGAGGCAAAGCAATTCAGAGAATGGAAATATATCAACAAACTTTGGCAAAAGCATACAACCGAATGGTGATCCCTAAGAACTTTGAGAAAGAGGACTTCGTCTGGAAGACAGTTGAACCTATTATGAAGGGACAACCCCTTCTTAACTTTGCATAAAAGTGGGAGGGACCATACAAAGTGGTTTGTCGTGCCCAGATTTTTCACACTCGAGGAATACACACACAAGCGGGAAAAATGTTGTACTCTCTCGTTAGAACTCACCCTCTTAGAAGAATGAGTGCGGCTAGGTTTGAATTGAAAATAGATTTGAATAAAGGGCTTTTGAAAAAAGTTTGGAGTCGCCACCTAACTTGATTAAGGTGAGTTAGGTCACCTAAAAACTAAGAATAATTCGAAGACTACACTTAGGGTTTTTGAAAAACAATTTCGAAAATATCTCCTCAAGAGAGGGTTTTTAGGAAAACAGTTGTTTGGTAACCTTTAGAAAACATTTAAGCCCTTTTTGAAAAATAACTCCGTTTTGGTCTTTCGAAATCAGTGATCCTAGGCTCGGAGGTTGGTTACGTGTAGGGAAAACGCACTAAGCCATCACCCTACCCCGCCCTTTCAATACCTATATGTCTATTTACCCTAGATTCACCTATGAGAGTCTTTAACTAACTAATGGTTCAAACCTATCTACTTTTGAAATAATGTTTAAAACTATCATGATGCATGATATGCACGTACAAGAAAAGAAAGTTGGAAAATAGATTTGAAAAGAAATTGATTTGATGTAAAAGAGATTTGAAGAGATAGAATTGAAATTGGAAAGTTTTAGAAATTAGAAATAAAGATTTGAAAATAGATTTTTGGAATTGGAAACTTGAGATAGATATGGAATTGGAGATTGAAGAAGATTATAGAATTGGGGATTTGAAAAATGTGGAGGAATTTGAAATTTAAAAGAAGTTGTGACCGCACCCATGAGGGATGCCTACGTATCCTTTTGAAGGAATCAGGTCAATCGTAGTTCAGACAAGAGTCCGATTGAAAATAGAAGAGTTGATTGGAAGAAAAAGATTGAATTGGAAATTGGATTGGAAATTTGAAAGATTGAACTTTGATTGGAAGATTTGAAAATTGGAATTTAGAATTTTGGAATTGAAGAGATTGGATTTTGATTTGAAAAGATAGAACTTGGAAGAAAGATTTAGACTTATTTTGGAAAGATGGAGGTTTAAGAAACCTAGACTTAGGAAAGAGACTTAGGAAAGATTTGACTCGGCTTGGAAGGTTTAGGAGATTAGAAAAGATAGGATTTAAGAAATGTTTGAGTTAGGAAAGGTTCAAATTAGGAAAGCGTCATTTTAGGAAAGTTTCGAATTAGAAAAGTTTTGAATTAGGAAAGGTTCATTTTAGGAAAGGTTTCGAAAATAAGGAAGTTTTGAAAATAAGAAAGTTTTGAGTTTAGAAAGTTTTAGATTTGGAAAGATTTGAAGTTTTAGGAAAGTTTAGAATTTAGAAAGTTTGGAAGTTTAGAAAAATTTAACTTAAGAAAGTTTTGAATTTAGAAAACTTTGAATTTGGAAAGATTTGAAATTTGGAAAGTTTAAGATTTAGAAAGTTTTAGAGTTTTTGTTTTAGAAAATCTTAAAATTAGGAATTGTTTGAATTTAAGAAAGATTGGAAAACCTAGATTTGGAAAGTTAATATTTGAAAAGGGATAGAATTAGGGAAAGGTAGAATTAAGAAAGATTTGAAAGTTGAATTTTAAAATTTGGGAAAGATTTTTGTGTTTAAGTTTTGGAGTTAAGATTTAGGAAAGTAGGAGATTAGGAAAGAATTGAGTCAGGAAAGAGTTAGATTAGGAAGGGATTGGATTTTGTTTCTAAAAGGGAAAGTTTGAGTTCGTTTCCAAAAACGGAGGATAGGATCTAGTTTCCTAAACGGGAAGATTTGATTTAGTTTCCTAAAGGGAAGATTTGATTTGACAAGGATTTGGAAAGGGGAAAGTTTTAGAGACCCTAGATTTGGAAGGCTATAATTTCAACATTGAAAATAGGTTTTTGAAAATGTGTATAGTTTTGATGTAGAAAACAAGAGGTTTTGGAAACCTAGGTTTTAAGGCAAGTTTGAAAACCATGTTTTTGGGAAGAAAATTAGGGTTTCCCAATTGTGAGTTCTAGGGCTTGACTTGGACTCTAAGGAAAGCGTTTTTGAAAAGTGTGTTTTTGGAAACAAGTTTTTGGAAGGAAAATCCTAGAATGGAGTTTCTAGAAGAAAGATTTTGGAAATGGAGTCTTTTTTAGAAAGATTTTTGGTGGAAGATTGTTGAAGAGAGCTTTTGGAAAGATTTTTAGGGAGTATTTTTAGCAAGTGGATTTTGAGGAGAATATTTTGGAAGGGAGTTTTGAAAAATAGATTTTTAGAAAGAGTTTTTAGAAAACAATTTTGGAAAGAGGAGCTTTTGGAAAGCATGTTGGAAAAGAGATTTTTAGGAGGAGGGATTTGAAAAGAGAGTTTTTAGAATATATATATATATATAAATATCTCACTTTCCTAAGCGATTCTAACCATAAGAGGGCTAAAAACACTTTAAGAAACTGGTTTTGAAAATAACAAGGAGTTGAAAATATAGACCATATTGGTCACTTTAAATGTAACACTTTCCTAAAGCAACCCTAGCCATGGAAAGGCTAGAATCACTCTAGGATTGTGATTTTGAAAACAAGTTTTAAAAAAGGAAATTTTGATGCAATTTTGAAAAAAGTTTGAAAATGATTTTGAAAACGATTTTTCGAAAATGCAAGATCATGATATGCAAAATGCAAATTTGGGGTCGTGAACATACAAGGTTAAGACTTCACCACATAATCAAGGGAGCCGAACTCACGTGGTCTCCGGTTAGCCTAAAGGAAAGCCTCTGACACGGTGACCCTCCAATAATCTAATCCTACACGTGGACCGGGAGTCCCCTTGTTTCAAGCATGCAAAGAAAGGGGGGGGGGGGGAGGGGGAGAAAGAGATGGGGGAATAAAATAGAGAAAACCCAATTAAGTTAGGAGAGAGCAGAGAGAGGGGGAAGTGCAGAAACGTAAAACGAAAGCCTACCTTGGGTCTTGTTTATTTTACGCGCCTTACTTGTCTTCGATCTTCGTCTTGATCTTCGTCTTCAATCCTCAAGAGTTGTCTTTAATTTTCAAACTTCAGATTGCAGCTCTTCAAGTCTTCAAAGGAAGGTTGGAGGCTAGTGTATAAGTGTATGGGGGTGTGTACGAGTGTATAGAAGGCTAAGGTTTAGTGTATGGTGGCTAGGGTTTGGAAAACCTAAGGAAGCTAGGGTTTAGGGAGTGTTCGAGCTCTGTATATCAAAATATAGGATTTTTAGATTGAGTTTACAGACCCCTTTCACGCTGGAAGAAGCTCTGTATTTATAGAGGTGGAATAGACTTGGCGCCTGTTGTAGTGGCACCAAGGCAAAATTCCTCTTGGCGCCACTAGGAGTGGCGCCAGGCCAATTCTTGGCTTGGCGCCACTAGTAGTGGCGCCAGCTAGTTAGGAAAGTATTTAGGTCGGTAAGCAACGTATCTTTGACTAGATTTGGGCGCCTGTACTAGTGACTACCATGCAATTTTTAGCCTGGCTTCACTAGGAGTGACTCCAGAAAGTTCGAGAATGATTTGAAGAGGCCGGAAATGACCTGGAAAGTTGAAAAAGAGAAGGACCACTTAGAATAGTGTCCCAGAGGTATTTGACTTCAAAAATGAGGATAGGATGTGTCGGAAGGGTTGACCAGGCCTTTAGGGGCAAAACGGTCAATCAGGCGAAAAAGCTACCAGGACGGACTTGGACTGTCCTGGAAGAAGACTCGAGATTTGGAAACATTATTCAGAATGTTCCTAAAGGTTGCCGATTTAATACCCAAAGCCGGTGTGGTTAGAAAAGGAGACCGGCCCACTAGAGGCAAAACGGTTATTTTGTACCAAGTTTGGCGGAACCGACTCAGAACGATCCGAAAGGAAAAAGAAAGGTTGAGGACACTATGAAAAGCATTCTCGGGAAGTTACTGGTTTGATACCCAGAGCTGGTGTGGTCAGAAAAGGAGACCGGCCCACCAGGGGCAAAACGGTCATTTTGTACCGGGTTTGTCTGGATTGACTCGGAATGATCCGAAAGGATAAAGAAGGGTTAAGAATACTATAAGAAGCAATCTCAGGAGGTTACCGGTTTGATACCCAGAGCTGGTGTGATCGGAAAAGGCAACCGGCCCTCCAGGGGCAAAACGGTTATTTTGTACCGGGTTTGCCGGAATCAACTCGGAATGATCTAAAAGGATAAAGAAGGGTTGAGAATACTATAAGAAGCAATCTCAGAAGGTTACCGGTTTGATACCCAGAGCCAGTGTGGTCCCCGGGGCGTTGGATGCCTAGGGGCAAAATGGTCATCTTGACCGGAAAGTCTCAGAAAAGGCCCAAGGGGCAGTTTGGTTATTTTTCACCGAAGTGGGCTAGTAGGCACCGGTGTTGACCTGAGTTTTGAGTGTTTCCGCCACTCTGACGGCGGTCGCGTGATACAGGGGTTTGTTGGCAATTCCCTATATCGACCTGTTTGTGAGTATTTCCCCTACTCTGATGGTTGCGATGTGTGCGAGTATTTTCGCTACTTTGATAGTTCGCGATCATTCCTGAAACTGCTTGATCTCGGGAAGCTGCTAAAGGGGACTTAGCACTTGAGAAGTCAACTTTCTCGGAAGGCGTGCCTAAATGGACATTTCTACATTGGCGGGCTAGCAGGCGCCAAAGGTAGACCGTTCTACCATCTAGGGGACTTGGGGTCTCGTCCTGGTCGATAGGTTTTAAAGGGACTTACCGTTTCAAAGAGATTTTCTTCAAAAAACGTGCTGGACCGTCTCAAGAAATCAACTGTCTCAAGAAATGGATTGGAATTGGAAAGGGGTCTTATCGTCTTCGGAAAGACGTGCCTAATTACAGTAGATTTACCGTCTCGAGGAATAAACTATCTCGAGAGAGGGATTGGAATTGGAAAGGGGTCTTATCGTCTTCGGAAAGACGCGCCTGATTGGAGTAGATTTACCATCTCGAGGAATAAACTGTCTCGAGAGAGGGGTTGGAATTGAAAAGGACAATGCCCCTAAGGGCATTTTGGTCATTTTGCCTCTATTCGGACCTGGTGGGCCCGCAAAGCGATGGACAGACCGGATTTGGACTTAGAGAATCATTTTCGATTGGAATACGTCAATATTGACTTGAGTATAAGTCTGGACGGAGCGTAGACTGCCAAACAGTCAAAAATGGGGTGCTTACATGGTGGAGGGTCACTATAATAGTTACTATAGGTTTCAAAGGAGCACAAATGGATTTAAGACTAGTACAATCAATGCTCAGTTCATTAAGAAGTACTTTCCCTAGTATTAGGGTACTCCCCTATTTTCTTTTTCTTTTTATTTAGTCCGTTCTCTGTGAGGAGTTATTATATAAACCAAATGAAGTTTGTACTCGAGCTGATTGAAAGATGAAATGAAATTCCATTTTACTTAAACCAAAAGAGTAGCTTCCTTATAAAAAGAGTTCCTTACAAAAGTAGAGAGATTACTAGCTCTTATTACATGAATATGTCTTAAAAAATAGAAGAGTCTATTGTAAGGCCAGTCACATGGAGGTCCTTCATACTAGCTTTAAAGGCCGCTTTGGCGCGCTAATAATTAGCCTTCAACTTCTCAAGAGTAGCCCTCGTGAGAGTTGGCTTTGTGCTTCCGTAGCCTCCCGGCAATGTTCAAATTGTCCTTCAACCAAGTCAGAGAGAAGCTGAGCTACTCAAAGTTAGTCGCATAGGCTGACTCCACACGGAAGAACTCACCACCAAGCTCATAGACCTTCTTAACAGCAAGACGTTAAAAGAAGCTTCCTAGCTGGTTTAGCAACATTTTGCCCAATGATTTCCTAGACAAACCAAAGCCCATAAAAGTTTCAAGGTGATACACTTTGACTTACTCAAGCAGAGGATGTAACTCCTCATAAATAGGGCACCCCAGGAACACAACAGTCTTCCTTTTAGGGACTCCAACGACAATCCCAGAATCTTAAGGTAGTGAAGCTTTAATAGGCTCCTAAGAGAAGGTAACAAAAGGAAGGGAGCTCTTCACAAATACTTTGGCCTACACAAGAAAACCCCAAACACTTAGAATCAAAGAATAGGAGGAAGGGACATAAGCATAGAGAGAGATACTTACTAGGGGAGGATTAACAGTATGCTTTAAAGATCCCCGACTGGAAGGGCTAGGAATATCTATCACCCCACCCTTATACCCACCATTCTCTGCAAACCCTTCACCTTCCCTCTTCTCCTCAGGGTTTGATATAATTATCTCTGTAGCAGAATCAAATCACTCCTTCTGAAGAGCATCAACATCCTCTCCATCATCTTCCTCACTTTCCTCATCTGACTCTTTCTCACTAAAGGCATCATATCCTTCTTCCTCGTTTGTCCTTGCAACCTCCTTATCAAGAGTCTACTCATCCTCTTCAAAGTCACTACTCACCTCCTCCACTTCTGACACTGCGAAAGAAATGAGAGCCATTAAGAAGCAAAAGCTTAACAAAACAAGAAGAAAAGGGGACAAAGTTTTCACCTGTTGCTTTCTTCTTATTTGATGAGGAATCCGTACCTTTCCCCTGAGATTGAAACCTTGAACTCTAAAGAATAAGAAAAAGGAGAGCACGTTAAAAGAGAAACACAATCCCTGCAAAGTAAGGGAAAGAAAGAGGTTTTACTCTGCAAACGTGCTTCAAAGGAGAAGTAGAAGAGGGCCCAAGAGCAAAACGCATGCCCAAATGAGAGTTGGAGGATGGAAAAGCATGGGTAGGAGCAAAAGTTTTCATAACCCCCTTTGGGGTACTAACCTTCGGCTGAAAAATCTAGGGCTTGAGAGACATCCCTTTAGAGCCGTTGACAGGCACATGACTGATTCTTCTTAGACGAGAAATGAAGAGAAGGACCCCCTTTCCCTACTGCTCTAGCTTTGATACGAACTGCCTTCCTAGAGTGAAAAGAGAAAAAGAAGTTGAGATTTCATCTCCAGTACAGTTTGTGGCTCAGAGTAAATTGGCCTTCTCGACCAATATTAGGGAAGTCAACCAATGAGTAACCCAGGTAAAAGGATTTTGGGGCATCAACCTAAAAATGCTTAAAGCTGCTCTCGAGAGAAGACTTGGTAGGGGGAGCACGAGGCACCCCCTGATCAAAACCGAATTGTTTTAAAACTCTGTCTCGCCTATACATGACAGTATTAGGCCCTTCCTCAGTAAGTAGCAATAGAGATCCTGGAAGGATCATCAAAAATAAATCGCAGATATTAGAAGGGAGACGGTTTGAATTGGGAGAGAAGTCGTAACGGCGAACCTCTAAGGGGTAAACAATGGGGACATGGTCACAAGCGCTCTTGTGAGTAAAAGACCTAGCGATGAACAGGTCCACATTATCAATAAACTTGCACAAATCTTGGGTGCTGCTCACTCCGAACCACCTTGTAATAAGGGGGTCCCCCCCCTCCATATGCATAAGGTGAGGATTCCCCTCATCAAGCCCACTCACTGCTTGTCGCGCCCAGATTTTTCGCACTCGAGGAATACTCCCACAAGCGGGAAAAATACTGTACTCTCTTGTTAGAACTCACCCTCCTAAAAGAATGAGTGCGACTAGGTTTGAATTGAAAACAAGTTTGAATAAAGGGCTTTTGAAAAAGATTCGGAGTCGCCACCTAACTTGATTAAGGTGAGTTAGGTCACCTAAAAACTAAGAATAATCCAAGGACTACACTTAGGGTTTTGAAAAATGATTTTAAAAAACATCTCCTCAAGAGAGGGTTTTTAAGAAAACAGGTTGTTTGGCAACCTTTGGAAAACATTTAGCCCTTTCTTAGAAAAATAACTCCTTTTGGTCTTTGAAATCAGTAATCTAGGTTCGGAGGTTGGTTACGTGTAGGGAAGACGCACAAAGCTATCACCCTACCCCGTCCTTTCGGTACCTACATGTCAATCTACCCTAGATTCACCTATGAGAGTTTTTAATTAACAAATGTTCAACCCTATTCACTTTGAAAAACAATGTTTGAAAACTAACATGATGCATGATATGCAAGTGCAAAATAAGAGAGAATTGAAAAATAGATTTGAAAAGAGATGGATCTGAAATTGATTTGGTTTGAAAATAGATTTGAAAAGATGGAATTGAAATTAAAAAAAGAGTTTGAAAACTGAAAGTAGAAATTTGAAAATTAAAAATTTGAAATTGGAATTTTGGATTTGAAAAGATTTTGAAAACCGCACCCATGAGGGTGGAATTGAAAGTTTGAAAAATATTGTGACCGCACCTATGAAGGTTGCCTACGTATCCCTTTGGGGGAATCAGGTCAGTCGTAGTTCGGACCAGAGTCCGATTGAAAATAGAAGGGTGGATTTGAAGAGAGAGATTGGATTAGAAGAAAGAGATTGAATTGAAAATGGGATTTGACTTGAGATTAGAAAAGGAGATTGAAAATTGAAATTGGAAAGATTGGACTTTGATTTGAAAAGATTGATTTTGGAAAGACTTGGTTTTGGAGAGATGGAGGTTTAGGAAACCTAGACTTAGGAAAAGCTTGACTTGATTTGGAAGGTTTAGGAGATTAGGAAAGGTTGGATTTAGGAAATGTTTGAATTAGGAAATGTTCGATTTAGGAAAGTGTCATTTTTGGAAGGTTTCGAAATTAGGAAAGTTTTCATTTTAGGAAAGTTTTGAAATTAGGAAAGTTTGGAATTTAGGAAAGTTTTAGGTTTAGGAAAGTTTTGAAATTGGAAAGTTTCGAGTTTAGAAAGTTTTCGAAAAAGGAAAGGTTTTCAAATTAGGAAAGTTCCCAAATTAGGAAAGTTTTGAAATAGGGAAGTTTTGAAAATTGGAGAGTTTAGAATTTGGAAAGGTTTGAAAAAGGAAAGTTTTCAATTTAGGAAATGTTTGAATTAAGAAAGACGTTTTGAGTTTAGAAAAGTCTTAGATTTGGAAAGATTTGAAGTTTAAGAAAGTTTAGAATTTAGAAAGTTTTTAGGTTTAGAAAGATTTGAACTTAAGAAAGTTTTGAATTTAGGAAGTTTTGAATTTGAAAAGATTTGAAACTTAGGGTTTTAGAAAATCTTGAGATTAGGAAAGGTTTGAGTTTAGAAAATGTTTGAAAAATTAGATTTGGAAAGTTGAAATTTGGAAAAGGGGTAGGATTAGGAAAGGATTGAATTAGGAAAGATTTTTATGTTCAAGTTGTGGAAACTTAAGATTTAGGAGAGTGGAAGTTTAAGAAGGATTTGAATTAGGAAAGAGTTGGATTTTAAAATTTAAGGAAAGGTTTAAAGCTAGGGTTTAGGAAACTTATGGTTTAGGAGGGAATTGAATTAAGAAAGGTTTGGATTAGGAAGGGGTTAGATTTGGTTTCTAAAAGAGAAAGGTTGGATTTTGTTTCCAAAAACGGAGGACGAGATCTAGTTTCCTAAATAGGGAGATAGGATTTGGTTTCCTAAAGGAAAGATTGGATTTGGCAAGGATTTGGAAAAGAAGATTCTAGAAACCCTAGTTTTGAAAAATTCTAGTTTTGACGTAGAAAATAGGTTTTGGGAACATGTATAGTTTTGATGTAGAAAACAAGAGGTTTTGGAAACCTAGGTTTGGGGCAAAGTTTGAAAATCATGTTTTTGGAAAGAAAATTAGGGTTTCCTAATGGTTAGCTCTAGGGCTTGACTTGGACTCTAAGGAAAGAGATTTTTGGAAAATACCCTTTTGGAAACGAGTTTTTGGAAGGAAATCCTAGGGAGGAGTTTTTGGAACGTGAATTTGGAAAGAGAGTTTTTGGAAAAAGATTTTAAAGAGAAGGAGTTTTGGAAAGTGTGTTTTTGGAAACGTAGATTTCGGAAGGTAGATCCTAGGGGGGAATTTCTAGAAGGGAGATTTTGGAAAGAGAGTTTTTGGAAAGATTTTTGGGAAACGTTTTTAGAGAGTGGATTTTGGGGAAAGGAGTTTGGAAAGGAGTTGAAAAAGGGAGTTTTGAAAAATAGATTTTTGGAAAGGAGTTTTTGAAAACAATTTTGAAGAGGGGGAGTTTTAGGAAAGTATGTTGGAAAAGAGATTTTTAGGAGGAAGGAATTTTTGAAAAGAGAGTTTTTTGAAAAGTATGAAAACATCTCACTTTCCTAAATCGATTCTAGCCATAAGAGGACAAGAACCACTTTTAAGAAAGTGGTTTTAAAAACAAGGTTTGAAAATATAGACCAAAATGCCACTTTTAATATAACACTTTCCTAAAGCAACCCTAGCCATGGAAAGGCTAGAATCACCCTAGGATTGTGGTTTTGAAAACAAGTTTTTGAAAAAGAGATTTTGATGCAATTTTGAAAACAAGTTTGAAAACGCTTTTGAAAACGAGTTTTGGAAGATGCAAGACTATGATATGCACAATGCAATTTGGGGTCGTGAACATACAAGGTTAAGGCTTCACCACATAATCAAAGGGGCCGGACCCACGTGGTCTTTGGTTAGACTAGAAGAAAGCCCCCGACACGGTGACTCTCCCATAGTCCAATCCTACACATGGACCGGGAATCCCCTTGTTTCAAGCATGCAAAGAAAGGGGGGGAAAGAAATGGGGGATTAAAATAGAGAAAACCCAAGTGGGTTGGAGAGAGAAGAGAGAGGGGGGAGTGCGGAAATTTAAAGAGAAAGCCTACCTTGTATCTTCTTTAATTTGCGCGCCGCGCTGTCTTCAATCTTCGGTCTTTGGTCTTGATCTTCACCCTCAGTCTTCAAGGATTGTCTTCAAGCTTTGAACGGCTGCTCTTCAAGTCTTGAGAGAGTGGTTGAAGGCTAGTGTATGAGTGTATAGGGGTGTGTATGAGTGTAT
The DNA here is from genome assembly GCA_033060915.1 of Euryodendron excelsum. Classification (NCBI taxonomy): domain Eukaryota; kingdom Viridiplantae; phylum Streptophyta; class Magnoliopsida; order Ericales; family Pentaphylacaceae; genus Euryodendron; species Euryodendron excelsum. The sequence goes on along the minus strand of CM065388.1, from coordinate 16,701,264 downwards.
AGGAGGCTAGGGTTTGTGTATAGTGGTTAGGGTTTGGAAAACCTAGGGAGGCTAGGGTTTTTGGAGGTGCTCGAGCTCTGTGTATCGAATTGTGTGATTTTTAGGTTAAGTTTGCAGACCCCTTTCACGTTGAACGAGTCTCTGTATTTATAGAAGTTGGACAAGCCTGGCGCCTGTTGTAGTGGCGCTAGGGCGCCACTAGGAGTGGCGCCAGGCCATTTTTTGGCTTGGCGCCACTGCTAGTGGCGCCAGCCATTTAGAAAACAATTAAGGTCGGCAAGCAACGTATCTTTGACTAGATTTGGGCGCCTGTACTAGTGACTACCATGTAAACTTTAGCCTAACTTCACTAGGAGTGACTCCGGAAAGTCCGGGAATGATTTGAAAAAGCCGGGAATGACCCAGGAGGCCAAAAAGGAGCAGGAACACTTAAAATAGTGTCCTGGAGGTATTTGACTTGAAAAGTGAGGAAAAGGTGGGTCGGAAAGGTTGACCAGGCCTTTAGGGGCAAAACGGTCAATCGGGCCAGAAACTATCGGGGCGAACCCGGATTGTCCCGAAAGAAGACTTAGGATCTGGAAACATTATTTAGAATGTTCCCAGAGGTTGCCGGTTTGATTCCCAGGGCTGGCGTGGTCGGAAATGGAGACCGGCCCACCAGGGGCAAAACGGTCATTTTGCACCGGGTTTGCCGGAACTGACTCGGAATGGTCCGGAAAGGTAAAGGAAGGTTGAGAACACTATAAAAAGTATTCTCGGGACATTACCGGTTTGATACCCAGAGCCGGTGTGGTCGAAGAAGGAGACCGGCCCTCTAGGGGCAAAACGGTCATTTTGTACCGGGTGGCCGGAACTGACTCGGAATGATTCGGAAAGGTAAAGGAAGGTTGAGAATACTATAAAAAGTATTCTCGGGACATTACCGGTTTGATACCCAGAGCCGGTGTGGTTCCCGGGGCATTCGGATGCCTAGGGGCAAAATGGTCATCTTGACCGAAAAGTCTCGAAAAAAGGTCCTAAGGGTAATTTGGTTATTTTTCACCGAAGTGGGCTAACAGCCACTGGTGTTGACCTAGGTTTTGAGTGTTTCCGCCACTCTAACGGTGTGAGTATTTCCGCTACTCGGACGGGGTTGAGTATTTCCGCTACTCTAACGACTTTGTGAGTATTTCCGCTACTCTAACGGCTGTGTGAGTATTTTCGCTACTCTAACGGTTGAGTATTTCCACTACTCTAACGGTTCTGTGAGTATTTCCGCTACTCTAACGGTTCTGTGAGTATTTCCGCTACTCTAACGGTTGAGTATTTCCGCTACTCTAACGGTTTCGTGAGTAGTTTTGCTACTCTGACCGTCTCGAGGAATAAACTGTCTCGAGAGAGGGATTGGAAAGGGGTCTTATCGTCTCCGAAGAGACGTGCCTGGATTGGAACCGTCTTGAGGAATAAACTGTCTCGAGAGAGGGGTTGGAAAGGGGTCTTACCATCTCCGAAGAGACGTGCCTGGGTTTTGAGTGTTTCTGCCACTCTAATGGTGTGAGTATTTCCGCTACTCTAACGGTTTGGTGAGTACTTCCGCTACTCTAACGGTTTGGTGAGTACTTCCGCTACTCTAACGGTTCTGTGAGTATTTCCGCTACTCTAACGGTTTTGTGAGTAGTTTCGCTACTCGGACCGTCTCGAGGAATAAACTGTCTCGAGAGAGGGATTGGAATTGGAATAAGAAAGGACAATGCCCCTAAGGGCATTTTGGTCATTTTGCCTTTATTTGGGCCTGACAGGCCCGCGAAGCGATGGAAAGATGGAATTTGGACTAGAGGATTGGTTTCGATTGGAATATATCCATAATGACTTGAAAACAAGTCTGGACGGAGTGTAGACTGCCGAGCGGTCAAAAATGGGGTGCTTACATTGCTGTGCTAGAAAAAAAGGATCTTGAGGCGAGACACCATCCCTCTAAAGCATTCAGCCAGAAACGTTGAGAGAAACTAGGTATGGACATAACTGCCTACATCATACCTCCCCACAGAATGTTCCAAGTCAAACTTTGATCCAGTCTCTAAAACAAAGCTGCTAGAAATAAGGGTGCCAGACTAATCTTCTTCCCCTTCAACAGAAGGTCAGCAAAAGGAAACACCATTGATGACAATAAGGGGAGCCATTATTGGCAGTAGACTTTGGCTAGATGTCCCTAAAAAAGTAAGTGATCCACGCAGCATAAGTGGATTTGTTGGTAGCAAGCCTCACTTCCAATTGTATGCCCTCATAATCAAAGAGGGAATTGAAGTTCCGAGTGGCTTTGTAACCCTGCTCCAATTCTTCAATGATAGCTTGCTCTTCCACAGTTAAAGAAGAGATATCGATGTCGCAACCCCCAGTCAAGGGCATGTACATTAGAGAAATTGTGTCCTCAAGAGTTGGCCTTGATTTCCCCTCAAAGGGCAAAAAAGGTGTGAGAACCGATGCCCCAATGCAAAAAAAATCAACTCCAGGTTCGGGATATTAAGCTTGATGGTTAGATATTTGGAAATACGAATGGAATCGAGCAAGACAATAGCCTTTAGGCAAGTGATAAGTCCCACGTTCGCCAATGTGTTGTCAACCTACTTCGGTTAATCAAACGTAGGAACCGACAAACCTTTAAACTGAATAAAAGAGTGAAGGGCACCACCCCTCTCTAACCTAAAGCAAAAGACTGACTCCGGTCTGATCATATCATACTCCTCCAGAGCAGCCTCTGCTCTCGGAAACCTAACCTCAAAAATTTCGTCCCCCTCTTTGAGAAACCCAGAACCTTTCTCCAAAAATTATCCTTCGGGCCACCGATGTAGGGTGCTTGCCACCACTCGAAAGAAGGCACCAAGCTAGAGGAGGCTGAATCATCTCTTACAGTATCTTCCCCCTCTGAGACATCTATGTACCTCATGAAATTTTTTTTAGCATTGCACTTCTTCGTCATGATCAAGGGAGAACTAGAAATGGAACTAAAAGCAATGGACCAAGGAAGGATGTAAACAGCAAAAAGAAGAGATCAAGAGTTGTGAGGAAAATGGAGGCGTCTTGGCCCTGCATTTAAAGAAGGAGAGCCAGTGGCTAAAAGACGTTTTTAAAATTTGAAATTTGAAATAATGGAGGGAATTCAATGAATGTGTCAAGACCTAGCTGTGTAGAAATATAGTCCCTTGTAATGACTTCTCAAAGACATTGGGGGAGAGAATGAAGGGATAGTGAGTTAATGCTAAAGAACCCTTCTGATTAGGAGCATGATCCTGAGACAAAAGAAAGGGAAGAGACTCATGCTTATGGTGTAGAAAGGGTGTAGAAGAAATCGAGTTAAATGACAGAGAGGTTACACGTGCAAGTCCTTGACAGCGCGCCTTACAAGCGCAAGGGGCAAAATATAGATAGTGCTAACGAGGCCTAAGTGGCGCACACAACCTGGCCACCCTCGGCACAAGCTCATACTCGAAGCCCACTCCTCTTGGTGAAGTGGTTGATTTGGCCTCCTTGGCCAGGCGCCTTAAAAGTCTGTCTCCAAGTCACATCCTCAAACTTTGAATAGATTTGGGCACCTTGGCCGAGCGCCATAGAAGTCTGTCTCTAGGTCACCACCATGAATGCTTGATTATTTTGTCCACCTTGGCCGGGTGACTTCGAGATGCTTGAATGACTCATCTTGCGAGACAGCCCAAAAACGGGTCACGAACCTAAATGCCCACCAATAGGAGCCAGGGCGATTAGACCTACTCCTAAGGCCTTACAGTGAG